>JADWQK010002401.1:600000-1083805 GCA_017933935.1 Sesamia nonagrioides
CGTTTCGTATTCAAAAGGGTTTTTTGGTCCATTTCACACATGAATCTTTAGTTATAAAGGGTAGTCCTTGCAAAATTATATTGTCTTCGAATTGAAATCGGGTTAGACAATTTGCATTGCGTACGTCATTATTAACAACAATAATTACCGCTGGTGATCACTTGCCTTGCAGTAGCTACGTGACAGGATAATATTAATTAAAAATCCAGCAAATGTAATAAGTGTTACTCATAGATAGGTAGATAGAAACACACGTTAACGTGCAGAGTTCTTCACAGTATTACCCACAAGGGTCATAAATACTCGACTGATTTATTAAATGAAGGTTACTTATCTATTAAATAACGCTGAAAAACAATGTTGTATCAGTAAATCGATAAGACTACTAATGAATATGCGATCTTTATACAGGGTATTATGTTTTTATTATCTTTGACAACACTAGATAGTATTCGCTTGTTATTAGATAATATATAAAAAGTTGTACTATTTTTTCCATTTTTCGCGTTACTGTTACACACATTGTTTATTGTTTAGCCATAAAATTCCAAATAAAACAATAACATACATGAACGTGTATAACCATGAATCGAGTAGTTATTTATTCTATTAAAGCCATGCCTCATGCAATTTGCTCTGCAGTTACCTAGAAAAAATAAAAACGAAATCATAAGAGGTATGCTAAAGGCATTACTTACGGTTTGATCGTGGAGGAAATCTAATAGTTTGGCAGTGAGTGTACAGAATTTTAGTGATAAATTGATTTAATATTAATTGAGGTGATTTTTCCTGACAAATAAATGAATTAATTTTCGATCATAAAAATCGATGTTTGAACGCCAATATTACTTGAGAATTCTGTTCACGTCGTAGTAGAATAACATAAAGGCGTACGAGGCGAAAAATCCACAGACAGCAGTTCTTTTTTCGATTCGGAACGACGTCGAATACTGCAAGAATGTCTAGACAGAATAAATAACCAGTGGGTACCCACCAACGTACTAACACACACAAGCTAAGCTGGAGGGATAGACATTGGAGGTGAACATTGCTTGTGCTTACAACACAGCTTGACATCAAGTACCTACCGGAGTCCAAAGAACCAAAAAAATCAGCCAAATTATAGACCTCTTTCGTCACTGAGGTTGTATAATAACGAGTCTGCAGGATGGCTTCAAAGTGGAGCTCTTTGCGCAGTGGAGACGTCCAATTAATCTAACCATCTGTCCCTATTGTTAAGACATAATAATCTAGATTTATATCTCCAGCTCGTTAAAATTATGTGGAGCTATCATCACACCGAAAGTGCAAAGCAACTCACTCCTCGTTATATTTGGATATCTTTAAAAAAACACTAGAATAAATGGTTTATCTATTAGTGACTGGATAGATGAAGTGGCCGACTCCAGGAAGCGATAAACAGAAGCAGGAGGTTATTTGGACCCAGGCGGTTGTATTACTGTCAGTTCGTACATAGCACGCGGCTGCTCTGTGCGGTCTGGTCACGCGTAGGTCGCCGTCTCAGCTCACCACACTCCGGCGAATCCAGCGACAAACTCTTCATCCTAAGGTTCAACTTTTGTCGTCTCGGAGAATGCGGCGCTATAAAATTGATGCAGTATGAGCTTACAGCCTGGTACCCACCCACACCATTTGTTATGATTTCAGTTGTAAACAATGTTGTGTTTAACCGTATGTAATGTTCTTGAATTATGTAATGAAAGGATAAAAGACTTCATTTATTTGTAAGTAGGTATGGTATTGTGTGTAAGTTTAGCTCAATTGGTGAAACGATAACAAATTTTCTTTTGTGGGGTAAGTATTCAAGTATATTGAATTTAAATGACTTTATACAGTATGTTTGTATTACTAAGACTCGTCTTATTCGCAATCTTCAACTTTAAACTTCATGCACTGTGATTCACTCTCACGCTTTGGATGGCAAGTTAAATAAAGAAACTTAGTGGAGACTGCGAATAAAGTCCTAGTTATATGCATGTTAATAATCAGTACGAGAATGCAGGCAAACTATAGAAATATAAAATAAAACCAATCTATAAATTCAAAGTGCGTAAGCGGTGCGAACAAAAGTAAAGTTAGTATAAGAGAAGAATAGAGATGCAAAAAGTAAAACGATAGTAAAAACCTATCAGCTACAACAGTAGTAAGTATAGACTACTAAAGTGAAAGCTACTCCTTGGTTGTGACGCTTCAACTTGAGTGACAACTAGTGGCCCATTAATCTATTACAGATACAGCTTGTCATCAGCAGCTTTCAGATAGTAACAGAAGTGGCATCATGAATGAGGTTTGTTGACAAAATGCTCATCGATGCAACGTATGTCGTTACCAACAACGTGGAAATAATCTACAGGGATTCGCTTATATACGATGTCAATATCGGTACCAGGTAAGGGACTGGTGCGGTCTGCTTGCCTCAACATTTGGGCACTCTTGGAGTTCTTCATTGAACCTGTGTGGACAAGTAAACAGGAGCCAGTCTATAATTATTTCAATACTATTTCTACTTATTCCTTTTGCGGGTGATGCCCTGCGAAAATCTAAAATCTAACGCTGGGTTAATCCTAAAGAAAGCAAAACGAAACGAAACCTCAGTCAATTAGCGGTTTAGTGGGGTCAGTACAGAGTTGCGTGTTCTGAGATGTTTGCTCGGGGCGTGTTAGTTACGGGTTAATGTGAGCTTGATACATCGTGAAACGATAGAAACGACAGATCGTGAGTGCAGTAAGAGAAGACAGGCTGCGTGTCAAGTGTGTATTTCCGATGTTAAAACGCATGCAAACATCGACTCGCCGCCTTAAGCCATGCACCACTTACATCAAAACGCACTCGCAGATAATGTACAGATGACTCCGAATCAAGAGTAAAATAGAGTGCTCGAGGGTAATCAGAGAAAAGGAAGCTTATTTTTGACGTTTATTGTAACAGTAACAATATAATTATATATATATCACAGTACGCGGGGCGCTTCGGGGTAGTTATAACAAAGACATCCGAGAAGCGGTTATAGAGGACATGCCAAACTGCCGCGCTGAGTCAGTGCTCTTGCCTACGAGGCGATATAATTATGATCATTGTCTCGATCCCTTTGGGTTGCTATGTCCCAAATCATTTCTTGCGGACGCTCGCTGTGGACTTGAGAATTGAAGGCGGTGGATCGCCGTTTTCGTTAACTAAACATAGGGGCTGTCCGAAAGGGCGCGTGGTCGTCACCTCCGTCTCTGTAAATAACGCGCGGACAAAACAAAATAAATAAAAGCAACACATAAAATAAATCATACAGTAACTTAAATAAAAACAAAATAGTAGGAAAACAAAGGAAAATGTTCGGGTCGAGTATGTCAATGGGGCAAGTTCGTCAATAAAAGAATGCCTGTTGAGTAAATGAACCCTGCAGGGACGGGATAAAGCATCTAAGGTGCTTGCCGAGCTTCGACTATTGTTAAGTCCTATTGCTAATCTAACACTGCAATCGCGAAATAAAAAATAATGAACAAAAAATACTGAACACACAACGTAAACGTGGCACCGTAACCCAGAAGACGGAACAAACAAAGCTGTGAGCCTGAGAGAGCCTTGCGCTACGGTAGCCGTGGGCGCGTACTTTCTGGCAGGGAAATGGACCGGTGCTGCGGCGAGCCGCGGCGCGATCGCGAGCCCCACATGGACAAACTCTTGACACCGGCGAACAGCTTCCTCCGCACCCCGCCGTCGGGCCGCGTCGCCCCGCCTACCGACAAGCAGCGTCAGTACCGACCGCACCCCGCCCCCGCCCTGCGCCCGCGACTATACAATGCGTGCAAAAAACAACTCGACACTACTGAAAACGAGTGAATTTGAGTGAAGCTGCCGTTCGGCCGCCGCGCGTCGTTGCGTGACGCGAACGGCCGCCGGCCTACGGCGCGACTCGAGCGGAGAAGCGAGCGAGCTCGGGTGCGGCGCCAGACCTGAGCTAGAGGAGATGGGCTGCGGCGCCACGGCCAGGCCGGCGGTGGGCCGCGCCGGCGAGCGTGCGGGCGGCGTCTCCTCCGGGGCCGACACGCGCACTACCGGGCCCCCGCGCGCTTCCCCGCCGCCGCCCGGCTTCCCAATTTCGTTGGCCCGCTTCAGAACTTGGTAGGTCTGATCCACTTCCTCCTCTGAGCATCGAGCGAAATGCGATTAGGTTCAGGTTCGCGATACGACGACAGTTTAGTGATACTCGAACTGTTATTGTGTGCGAGGTGGCGTATCATGTCTGGAACTCGCTTGTTAGTGGATTAACCGTTTATGAACAGTATTTGTAGTTGGGCAGAGGATCGTAGAGTGTTGTTAGTCATATCGAACGCTCGGCTTCGGGATGGTGCACAGGGGTCACTCCTGTCTGATACCGTACCCGAATCACAGTAGCTATCGAAATCATCATCGAATTCGACTCCCTTGAACGAGATCTTGGTGAGTCTCTGTCCCGGCAGCCACCCGCCCTGCACTCCTGGACAACGTGAGGTTAGCTTCTGATAGTGTTCATAGCTTTACGTGAATATGATCATTGTGTGTTTTTGCAAGCTCGATGAGGCTGTGTGTATTATGTTCTCACTTTCAAAGTGATTCATTCATCTATCTATTTAAAATATTGTATTAAAATCAAGATTTCTAACAGTACATCATTGTAACATCATTGAATAAATTTTTAAACGTTCCAATTAAAGTTGAATGTGAATCAAATTTTAAAGTTCATAACACTTTATTAGAACTTACCATGACTTCTGATAGCATGGTCTATTAGTAAGGAGTAAGTGTTACAAGTATCAAAAGTTCTTAAACTCGTATTACGTAAGGACGATTATACTCGTATTAGCAAGTACTTCATTACATTTTAGACTATATTTAAGTTGACATCACATATTACTTCAAAAATGGTATTCTTGATTAGTAGGCAGTTGAATATTAATTTCATTGAAATTTTCTTAGCTTTAACCAAAAATGTATTCTATACTAATAATTTTAAATTACGAAGCTTTAATTAGGGCTTACTTTCATCGTCGAAGGCTGTCTCTAGTACTCTGTGAGACTCTATCTCGGAAGTGCTTTTCTGCCTGCGCAGGAGCCGAGACTTGGTCTGACACCTGCCGACCTGAGGCATGCAGTCGGTGTGAACATTCAGCTTGCATAGTCGACAACGCAGTCCTTGGCGTGTATGTCCTGTACAAAGAAGAAACATAAATGTAAATAAGAAAGTAGATAGTAATAAAGTAAATGTCTGATACAGACTGTAAACTATACAGGCATACTCAGGGACGCCCCATTTTGATAATACTATTGAATATTCATGTTGTTGTCTTTTTGCCATTGTTATTTCTAAAAACGTCTTAAGAAATTGGTAGTGTACAGTCAATATGCCGAATCCATCTGTTTTTATTTCAAACAGATAATGTCATTAAGAAGAATTCGAACTTCTTCCCTGTAGGGCGGTGAACTCACCGAGCTTGCTTTTCTACCAACACATGAATAATTATTTATATTATTATCATTGATATTTATTTAATTAATGTCTAATATTTTTAAATTTAAATTACAACTACTTTCTAAATCTTCTTCTTCAGCATAAAGAGGTCCACTGCTGGACAAAGACCTACCACAAGACTTTCTACAATGACCGGTCTTGTACTGCCTGCATCCATCGGCATCCCGCGACCTTCACCAGGTCATTGATCCATTTTGTTGGGGGCCTCCCTACGCTGCTCTAAATCTTGCTATTCTATTCTAAATCTTTTTAATGTAAATTAAAATGCATTTTATTTAAAAAAAAAAATAATCCAAGAGAAACTATTTTTTGACAGCAGGTCAAGCTACCCCAAACTGTCAGATATTCCCAATCAATCTTGAGCCTTAATGCTTTATCGATAAAGTTGAAAATCTAATAAGGAAATCTGACAGATTGTAGTAGCTTGATGTGCTGTCGTCTGTACATACATATGTTCTGTGTCAAATCAATATATCTAGCCTTTTCTCAACTATTTTGGGGCCCCAACGAAGTTGGGAAAAAGCTATGTACATATATTCTGTGAATCTATTAAAATAAGTACAGCTATAAGTGGCAGGTATTCATATTCATTAAACCACCAACTTTCACTAATGGTAACACCTATGTTTTTTGCAAATAAATGATTCTTATCCTTATTCTCTGAAATTTTGCATTTCCCTATTTAGAATACAAGTGACAACATGCATTCTAAATACATAGGTAAAATCCAAAATTTAAAGAAAAGAAACCAAAATTTCCCATGAATGACAAAATCAAAGTTTAAACTTTCCACAACAGTCAACAGCGCTTTTCCGACCATAATCTGGTATAATACGGTAAACGCACCCTCTCCGTGAGATACAAACAAACTGAAAAATCGAACTCTATAATTCACCGCAGTTACGGCTTACTGCACATCAATCAAATTATAGGTTACTTATATGTACTTGTTGTATACGGTTAACTTATTTAGGTAATCCCTGACCCAAAAAAATATATTTAGTTCTATGATTGGCGAAACGACAGATTGTCCTTTAGAAGGGCAGAAAACTTTATATCAATACCTCGACAGTACCTATTTAAATCAGCTGCAAACATATGAATAAAAAAATACAAATATTATATTTTTTCTACATGTTTCGCATCATGCAGACTTTTAATTATTTCGTTCTTTGTTATCACGTCTATGTAATTCAAATATTATTTTTGATTTAGGTCTGTTTGACACATTTTTTATTTTTTTAGGGTTTCGTACCTCAAAACGAAAAAACGGAACCCTTATAGGATCACTTTGTTGTCCGTCTGTCTGTCTGTTTGTCTGTCTGTCAAGATCCTTTATCTCAAGAACGCGTGGACGGTATCAAGCTGAAATTCACATGAAATACTCAGGTCTATTGTCCCTTTAAGCTGTAAAAATATCAAACTTCTAAGCCAAGCCAATCAGATGAAACAGCCGATTATGTCGATATTTTCAACAAATTTTCGACACTCGCAAAGGAATCAAAACCTACAGGATACTTCCCGTAAACTCAGAATCTTGAAATTTGGCATGAAGCATTATCATATAATGCAAATATAGGAAAAATTGCGAAAATCACATTTTTTTAGTTATATAATATAATAAAAATATTTTAATAAAATGAAACTTACTACCTTATTTCTCACGAACGAATAAAGGTATCAAATTGAAATTTATACCTATTTGGTATAAATTTCAATAATAAATTCCTAGGTCTATTGTCCCTATAAGCCGTGAAAAAATCAAACTTCTAAGTTAACGCGATCATCTTTTGTCGCGTTAACTTACAGCAGTTTATACCGACACCTTAGTCGAATTTCCGTCACACGCTAGGGAATCAAAACCTACAAGGTACTTCCCGTGAACTCATAATCTTGAAATTCGGCACGAAGCAACGTTATATAGTACAGACAGATAAAGGAAAAATTGCGAAAATTATAAATTTAGAGTTAAGTACATAAAATATTATTTTTGCTTACATGACATAAAATATTTTTTTAATAATTATAAACTTACTACCTACCCTTTTTCACATGAACGTGTTATATCTATAACGAGTCATAATTCTAATAAAAGTATTGTATTGTGGATTGCTTAAGTTTAGTTGATTCCGAGGGTAGAATAACTTTTATAAAATTATAAAAACGGCTCGATGGTACTCTGAGAGTGGCATTTCCTATAAATATGGTGACTCGTCCCTTAGTAGACAGTCTTCATCGAGCCGTCGGACCGAGCACACTACCAGTTAAGTATTCTGAATATTCGTTATAGGAACATAATTCTTATGTGCCTGGTCTTATGTAATTTATATTGCTGATGATTCTAAATATGTCCAGTGTGTAATGTTTTAAGTACTATGTACATAATGTTTCTCCTATAATGTTTGCTTTAATATTATTTAATTACCCACACTCTGCTATCCTAACATCAGAAGTAGGGATCAGGGCTCTGGTTTTATAAAACTATTTTTTTTTTCATAACCGACGTTGGAGCTTGTGACGATATTTCGGAAGCCGTTGTTCAGTGGGTCGCTGACTTCACTCGCACCGTAATGATGACATCAGGCCGTCTTCTCTGACGTTGGAACTGCTACGCTGCATAAGCAGCAATAATCCAGTACCTGGTGTCCTATACAGGAATAATCCTGTATGTACTTTAAAAATACAGAGCCCCAGAACCTCAACCAACAGTGAGAACATCCAGAAGTTATTCGTAAGTAAAGAATTATCTGAATTGAGTAAATAACGTCAATATAAAACAGTATTGCTTAAAAATAACATTTGGAAAACTTATTAAGGGACAGTATCTGTATCGATTATATTTTCAATTTGCAACTGTGATAATTTGTTTGGTTGTGTATAATACTGTGTGTGGGTACATGGCTTGGGCTACTCTCTAGTGGTACCTTATCGCACATTATTGCAAATACTAACTACACAAATTTTTGGTGCGGGTACGTGACCAGGGCTACCCTCTGGTAGTACCATAGCATAAAATATTGTACATTGTAACTGGACTTATCTTGTGCTTGGTCAGAGCTACTCTCTGATAGCACGGGATTTGTTTGTTACTTTAATTGCATAGCGTGACCAGGGCTACCCTCTGGTAGTACCATAGCATAAAATATTGTACATTATAACTGGACTTATCTTGTGCTTGGTCAGAGCTACTCTCTGATAGCACGGGATTTGTTTGTTACTTTAATTGCATAGTAAAGAAAGGAGGTTTTGAAAAATAAAGTTCCAACTGTCTCTTAATAATTAAATTCACAAACAATCGGACACAACATCGCTAAAGCTTCAAGGCTCAAACTTTTATTGGGAATATTTGGCAGTTTCGGGTGGCTTGACCTGCTGTCGTCCGTACCTTGTATAAAAGTTGAATATGACGAAGTAACTGACTGCTGATACTTAATAGACTTGATTGACTTGACTGTTAACTTGATTGACACTCTAGACAGATTATTATTTTTACTGATGCTGTTGTTTGATGAGCCAGGTCTATCCGCATAGGCTGACTGACAAAGTACAGTGTCCAGAATTATTAATAATAATAAAAATGTGCCTGTGGCCCGTGGTGCCTATGGCCGTGGTGCCTGTGGCCGTGATGCCGGTGGCCGTGATGCCGGTGGCCGTGATGCCGGTGGCCGTGATGCCGGTGGCCGTGATGCCGGTGGCCGTGGTGCCGGTGGCTGTAGCTGTGCCTGTGCCTGTGGCTGTTGTGCTTTTGGCTGTTGTGCCTGTGGCAAGTACTGTATCCCTGACGGGTGATGCCATGAAGTATGGTAGATTGAGATAGACTATACCAAAGAGATATAAGATAGAGAGGGCTTGTGTCAAAATGGCATAGAAAAACTGTGATTACATATCTCAGTGACGCTATCTAGTACAATATAGCAAAATTAGATCGACAATTGCAGACATCAAATAGTAAAAATGAAATAAGTTTATATGAATTATATTCGGCTATTGCTCTGTAGGTGGCCAGTGTGGTCTATGTTGCCAAGTCCGATTTAATACCCCTAGTATAGACCAAATCGGGTAAATAAATATCGGTCAAAAAAAATTAATAACAATAAATATCGGGTAATAAGTGAATCTTGTCTGCTACAAACAGCAACACCTATTTTAGAATTTTATTCGCTACTACATATGCAGGGTGACGCTACGTAGAAACATAAAAACTGTGGTAGGGATCTTGTTATTTCGATATAAAATTATCGATAATATTCAAAGAACTTATTGCGACGACATTTTTTCGTATTTTGGTGGTTTGAAACAAAAAATTAGGATGCAGAAAAATTATTACCAGATGTAATATTTACAAGTTATTTATTCATATAATTCTTTTAATATACAAATCAATAATTATTATGATCTAGTAATCCATGAGTCGACTGCTAAACATCCGGTTTTGAGTATGACTTCCACAGGAGACAATTATTTATGTGATGAATATAAAGTGTTTGCCCAAGTCATATGACATGATTACGTTCAGAGTTAATAGATAATAAATAAACTTAAAACATAGCAATACTTAAACCAAGTATGTAGATACTTACTAAAATCACCATGAGATGACAGAAACCATGTTAACAGAAAATCCTTGTCGAATAGTTTTTAATATTGAGACTGAGCGATGGTTTGAATTACCCGTAACATATTTATTAATACGTTAACAGAAAATGTTTGGAAATCGTTTTAATGATATTGTCAGAATTGACCGAGCGATGAGTTATTTTAATTGTTAGATATTTGTTAATCCAACAGAGAATGTTTGGTAAATAGATTTGAATAATATCGACAGGTTGACAACACTGGAACTTGTTTGAATTTCATAATCTCTGCTTATTGTTTCGATTCAAGAACTGTTCAGTCGGCGGTCAATGTCAAATGTTATTTTTTGTGAGACTGTAGACATATTTGTAGGTACTTCGAGAACGAAGTACATGTCAGTATGGACGTGTTATATCTATAACGAGTCATAATTCTAATAAAAGTATTGTATTGTGGATTGCTTAAGTTTAGTTGATTCCGAGGGTAGAATAACTTTTATAAAATTATAAAAACGGCTCGATGGTACTCTGAGGGTGGCATTTCTTATAACTACGGTGACTCGTCCCGTAGTAGACAGTCTTCATCGAGCCGTCGGACCGAGCACACTACCAGTTAAGTATTCTGAATATTCGTTATAGGAACATAATTCTTATGTGCCTGGTCTTATGTAATTTATATTGCTGATGATTCTAAATATGTCCAGTGTGTAATGTTTTAAGTACTATGTACATAATGTTTCTCCTATAATGTTTGCTTTAATATTATTTAATTACCCACACTCTGCTATATTAAATATGCTGATATTAAAGTTGAAATTCTGATGAATATAAAATGTTGTAAATCATCATCATCAACCTTTTTATCGTCCCACTGCTGGGCACAAGTCTCCTTTCATACAGAGAAGGATTAAGCGTAATCACATCGTTGTAAATAAATAACTTTAATAAAAGAACTTTAACAAGGTACTGGCCTACTATTTTAGTTATATTATAAAATAAAAAATATTAACTATGTTGACTCTCACGAAATTATCATAACTATGATTGTTCTAAACTGAACGGTTTGCGCGAGAGTCACTTCCAAAGTATTAAAGTGTGTACCCTCTCTGTAAGTTCCAAAATAAGATAATATTAAAACTAAAAAAATATATGATGTGCATTACCATGCAATTGGTTTGAGCAATATCTAGTAAGTAATTTGATTTAATCCATACTAATATTATAAATGCGAAAGTAACTGCCTGTCTGTCTGTCTGTCTGTTACGCTTTCCCGCTTAAACGTTTCAACCGATTTTGATGAAATTGGGCACAGACAATCTTTAGATCCTGGCTACCTTTTATCCCGGAAAAATTTGATATTCCCGAGGGAAATCTAAAAAGCGCGATATAACCGAACTCCACGCGGGCGAAGTCGCGGGCGGAAAGCTAGTACGTCATAAATTGTAAACCGCTACGTTTGTACGGCGGAACCCTCGGTGTGCGAGTCCGACTCGCACTTGGCCGGTTTTTATCTCCGTTTATGAATTGTGTATGGACTATAAAATATTATTTAAATACTTGTAATAAACACACAAACAGCACAATCAAGGGAACAGTTTTTTCTTTTTACCAGATAAATTGATATATTATCATTATGATTGTTTCTTTTGGCAAATATTTACCACATATGACTATATTGTGAAATGCAATAAAGAATTGAGTATCGACAAATAATACACCGAACAGGTGCATGTTAGGAATAAAAAAACAGGCCAAGTGCGAGTACCTTTTCAAGAAAACCGTAACACGCACAGTGTTTTTTAATCTAAGTTACCCCTGATTTTCCACCCCTGATTGCCTAAATCGACAAACAACACGCTACTCATAATTAATGTATAAATATAACTAACACTAGTTAACCTCTTAATAAAAAATGTAATAAGGTTAATATATTACATGTTACATAACATCCAAGTAGCTAACAAGACTATTAATTTAACCGTCTAATAGAGAAAACCAATTTGTTATCTTGTGAGCGGTGTTGTTATGACCAGCTGACATGAAACCAACCGGTTACTGCCTGACATTTCCGGGGCAAAAGCCTGTCCTCTTTCAGAAATGGTACGAGTATAAATCAATCATGGTTGCGAACTTTTGTTTTCAACCCCTCGACGTCTTCATTCTTAAGAAGTTGGTCCACAAAACTTCAGGCTAACAGGAATTAATAATAGTAAGTATGCCTACAAATCTTGAGTGAATTTATGCTCTTTGGAAAACCAAAGAGTTTCTTGCATTTTTGTATCCGATGTTATTATATTCGTAGTTGAATTTCTCAGTGGTAGGCCCTAACATCGGCTGACGGCAGAAGTTACCAGTTACCACCACAACCAGACAAAGTCTTGCCGCCAAGCGATTCATCGTATTCCGGCATGATATCTGGTGAAGCCGTACGGGGGAAGGGTCTGAGCAGTTGTGTTGCGATGTGTGACGGGTACGATGTGCCGAATGTTATTGTGTCAGGAGTTTGGTCGAGGCAGGTCTCTTGATTAATCTCCCTCTGGCGCAGCATCGTTGGTCGTGTTGTTGGGTTTAAAATTGCATCAACTCGCTCAACTGCCGTCTTCCTTACCATTCGCCGAGTTTTTTTTTTTTTTTTTGAGAGAATACGCTCTTAATATGCTATCGCGCTTTTCCATCAACGATTGTATCACTGCTACGATCAGAAGAGATTGCGGCCACGCACTGCATTGCTGCCATGGTTCTCAATAGATTCTATCTGGTGGAAGAGATTGACATCTTGGTAGATGTTACTATAGTATCGGCTTTTCTGTGATTTGAATAGGCCTTTTAAAGTACAATGCACATTGTAGTCGTCCACTCGACGACCAAACATCGTAGAACCAACCCAGTGAAAGGCCCGATTAAACATATTGATGAAAAATAAAAAAAGTGTAACTTATAAGGTCTCTTATTAAACCTTTATTCATTTTTTTCTCTGCTGGCATGAAGTCCTCGCTATGAAAGGGAATGGGCTGCCATAATCCACCACGCAAGCCCAATTCGGGTAGGCAGATGCCATAAATTTCTGCCAAATTTTGGTCCTACAACATGCCGTGCGGTTTCCTCGCGATGTTTTCGTTCAAAGTTTTGAGAGTGGTGGTGATGAAAGGTACCGAAATTGAACAAAAAGATGAATTGATTGTTTTAAAATATAAATATGTGCCTACCAAAAGTACGACGTGCAAGTTTAAAATAAAGAAACCCATGACATTGACCGCATGTGAAATTGCAATCGCATTTTCTATGGGTCGTACGTCAATAAGTTCCAATTTCCTTCAGCCTTTCTGATTGAGTCATGGCAAACTTGTTATAGTTTCGCTGAAACTGCTTACTCATAATGATTCAGCATTCAATGTCATGAAACAGAAAATTTAAGCAATTTATTTCGCAATCTAGACTCGCAAAGCACGGCAGGTAATAAACTGAAATCAATGTCAAGTCTAACACATTCTACAAAGGCTTACTCAAGGACACCGCACGTCGAAAGTAATATTGATTATTCAACGATAATATTCATGAAAAAGACAACCTTTTTGTCATTGATGTTTTTAAACCTCATGAGATATTGTTAGTGTGCAGACAAAACGTTAACTTATATACATAAGCTCAAGCCTTCTTCACATGGGGGTAGGCTGATACTACGGTGCCACCTGCTTCGACCCTTGCACACTCGTTTTGCCTCGTTTACGTTTATACAGCAGAACGAACACTTTTTGGTATTTCATATGCATAATTGACTGTATTAGTACAAAAGTCACACTTGCCCACTGATATTGAAAGGATTATACCCTTGATAAATATGATGTAGCTTTTGTCACATTTTAATAACATGTGGGTAGAATTTGAATCACTTATAGATCCTCACACAATACCCTATTCCAGGGTGAGTGCATGGTTAATTCATATTTCTGAAAAAGTCAGCAGCTGTGTTTGAAAGTTAAAGTATTACTAGCCATAGTTTCATGTAAACACAGCTTACCTACGTATATTTCTTGCAAAGCACTGCGCGGGTGTAGGTATAGATAGACCTTACGTGTTTATAAACACTTGTAAAGATACCTTTCCAATTTCAGCAACACCTGTCTGGCAAACAAGGTATGTGCTTATAAAATAAAACCTTTGTTCAGATTTAACAGACAAAGCTTTGGGGAATATTTTATGGAATAATAACTACACTTTTTTTCAGCATAAGATTGTGATGTAACTAGAATTCTGGATATTTATAACCAGCCCCCTAATCGGCGAACACATTTTTGTCAAATGATTGCGACTTGTTGGGATCGTTTGGACCGAACGGACCAATAGGCGGTTCAAACGATTCCTACTAGTCGCCATCATTTGACAAAAATGTGTTCTGCGGCTGGTCGTTGATAGAGTTAAAAATTAGAATTATTTCTCTTGGCGTGTCGATGGCGTACATAGATTGCCGACACGCCAAATCACTTAGTCCAGAATTTGGTTACGAGCTTGGCACATTCAGTAGTGTCCATCAACTCGTTTAGCTTTCAGAGCTTTCCTCTAAAGGAGCCATAAAAATTATGAGAATTTTACAGTTTACAACATTTAAGACAAGTTTTGACTAATATTTTTCACCTAGCATTAATTTTGAAGGTTATTCACCGAAATTTTCCTTCAGTACACGGTGAATACGATATTAAATGCCCCATTGTTAGTGGGATAGAACAACTTTACACTTCAGGGCGGAGTCATCGGTGAATCTCCACCTGAGCAGGTTTTCTTTGGCTTGACGAGCCAAGACAACTCATGTCTATACTTGGGCCAAATTCGATAAAGAATAGAGGTAAACAAACCGTTGATAGGCAACGAGTAGTTTACGCCTAAAAGACAGATGTTAACTACTTAGATGATTTTCATAAAAGTAATAATCCTACTTCCTACTAATGTAAACAGTTTATTTATGTTTAGATATTTATGATTTGCATAGAACGCTCAACCGATTTGAATGAAATATGACACACATGTAGGATAATTTCCTAGGTTAAATTTTTGATACATTTAAATTGTGTTATGCAGTTCATTTGAAAGTAATTAAAATACGCAAAATTATATTGCCAATGTCTCAACTTTATTCATTGTTGAATTCCATAGAATGGGTTTAATACCTGGATAATGAGATAAATGGGAAATACCAAGTTATTATGCATGTTATTTTAGTGATTCTATTGAAATATGCTGCAATAGGAATTGTTAATAAATAGTTAGCATGTAAAAGTCTAAACCAATTTTTTTATAAATTATAAACTAGCGCTTGACTGCAATCCCGCCTGATGGTAAGCATTGATGTAATCGTTGATGGTAAATAACAGGAGCTTTGTGAAACGTGAGTACTGATAACCCTAAATTGGTTTGTTTCCCTTTATTCTTTATGGAACTTGGCGTTGGTATAGTTGGTGCGAGATGAGAAAGTAGAAGGAATTGGTTGGTGGGAAAGCACTGTCTCGCCACAACCTCAGACCGTTGGCCAGTTGAAAGCAGAGAGTTTTAGTAAGGAAAATTATTAATCTCGGTTATTTTTCTCGATGGTAGGCCATAACATCGGCTGCCGGCAGAAGTTACCACCCACCAGACAAAGTCTTGCCGCCAAGCGATTCGTCGTGTTCCAGCATGATGTATGGTGAAGCCGTAAGGAGGACAGGTCTGAGCAGTTGTTGCGATGTGTGCCGGGGACGATGCGCCAAATATTGTTGTGTCGGGAGTTTGGTCGTGGCGAGTCTCCAGATTAATCTCCCTCTAGCGCAGCATCGTTTGGTCGTGTTGGTCTTGGCTTTAACATTGCATCACCTCGCTCAACTGCCGTCATCCTTCCTATTCCTAAGTTTTTTAAGTGAATAGGCTTAATAAAATATAGCGCACTTTACCATCAACGATTGCATCACTGCTTACCATCAGGCGGAATTGCAGTCAAGCACTAGTTTATAATTATTTAAAAAATAACAAATCTCCATTACTGTTTTTTAAGGCAAAGTAATTTTTCATTTCATTTTCCTCTTTACAGCTACGTTGATAACAAGTATCACGTGTATCTACACAATAATGCCTTTGCTTTCTCATAATTGGGTTCACAGTCGTTACAGTTGCCGAATCAATTTATAAATCCTATAAAACAACTTTCAATGTGGTACTGGTCTCACAGACCTGTATAGTGTAAACACTGTTTAATTATAAGGTGTGTCGTTCTGGCTACCTTAGGGAAAACATTCAACCATTTACTGTCTACACCACCTGGGTTTAATTAGTGAGATTGGTTTACAGTTTTATAACATAAAATTAGTATAATAAAATAATTATCTGCTTTTGGTAATGGACGAACCCAAAATGTAAATGAGGTTTATTCTAAATGCCAAATTGAATAGTGTCGGAATATGTTATTCTAGTTCTATTCTAAATACGAAAGAGTAAGCTTTTTCGTGATGATGATGATATTTAACTTCTTACCTCGAAGCACTTGCGAGCAGACATCGCAAGGAGTTATTTTCTTGTACGTGTATTCTTGAAAGTTATGAGCCTCGGAATCTCCGCCGGCACGCATTGCGTCTCTAGCCGCTCCATTCCTCCTATAAAACAGTTTACATATACACACTAATGTTCAAAGCTTTTTGTTCATTTCAGAAGACGGCATCAAGTTAGCTAAAGATTCAATCTCAAATTCAAACACAGAATTTAGCTTTTCTACATGCTTACTGTTACTAATAGAAGATAGTCTAAGAGAATTTCATTCATCTTATATTTTAGCTGTGACGAGTTTTCACTGATAATCTAGCAAGGTATTTAACAATGATATTTATTAATTTGGAATGTAGTCTCTGTCACATTATAATATTTGTACGTCATGAATATCGACCGATGACGCTCAAGGTCAAGGGGAGACACTTCGTGGATCACTCTGCGAGGTGGTTGGTAATCAGTCCCCTGCCGACACCGGCACAACACTAAATGAATGGTTACGTAACGGCCTCCCTTCGCCTTGAGGTTTGTTCCAAACACGAGGTGCCTCCGACAGAAATTACGTTATCAATTAACATTGAATCAGACTGGAAACAAAGCAAGCACATTGATTATTTGTTTATTGCGAACTCTTTTTAAAGCCGGAAGGTTTGAGTATAACTTAGAACTGAAGGATTCCAAGTGCATTTCTTGGCAGGAGTGTAAATGTATTGTATATCTAAAAGCTGGTGAAAAGTTATAGCTAACATAAATATTGTGTGTTAGTGTAGACAAGCACAAATAATATTATACATGCTGCTTGGGATTGTTTCTACGTGTCAAAGGATGAGCGGTATAATTTCAATATCTGGGTGAAAATGAAACATTTACAAACATAGGCTCACACCTACGGGGCACAGTTACCTCATTGCCATTACCGTCGACACCGCGTGGTACATTTGATTTTTTCTTTATCGATGCAAAAAGAGAGAAACACCAAGATGAACAAAACACGAAATAAACGTGATTAAATACAATTAGTGCAGAAACCTGTGAGATAGCGATGCGTTTAATAACAAACAAATGATATTGAACAAAGGTTTCTGAGGTTATTATCTTTCGATGATTAACAGCATCACAGATTACAGTTAGAGAGTGTAACTGATTTAATTATATTAATGAAATTCCATAACTGGATACAATAGCTTAATGTGTGTTTCGATAAAATTAAATTACTTACACTCAACGATTTAGCTGTCACTAGACACGAGGCATGATTAAATATTAAAAATCAGCTTCAAAATGGACGTGAAACAAATTATTAACATATATTACTAACTTGAAAGTGTAATGAGTATACATCAACTGCATCGAGATAATGCGTGACACCTAGACTTTAAACGTAACGTGTTGAAGCTACTAAATCATTATTTCCATTTGTGATGAAAATGTCTCGGAAATTTATAGCAAATGTACACAGACTGATTCAGCGCCTACTCTGTTCACAATACAAATATAAAATCGTGAACACGAAAATTGAAACGAGAAAATAAGATTCATATTCGGTGAAGTGGCTCTCCTTACGGATCGTGTCAACAGTCTAGCTAGTGTTGTTCTGTGACTATTGTGTGCATCTCATTATCTTTGTTCCATTATTTGTATAGAGCGCTCGAAATATCACTAGAAGCGGAATTTCTTACAGTTTCTGAGAAACTCAACCAACACCTTCATTAGAGATTCAGTGTTACGCTTGAATTATCTAGTTTATTTAGAGGTTTACAAGAAACTTATTGTTCTAAATACCTCTAGTAGTGTTAATTTCTTTCACACTCCAAGTTTGAGAACCAATGAAACCAGATGAAATTAATATCTAGCTTCTCCATTTTTTTGAAGTAGCTGAAATAATTATTGGCAATCATAAACAAAATATTGTCTATAGTGCTAATTAACTGACGGTTTCTCGCATTTTTGGACAGAAAATTATTTAAAATCTTTTGTATTTTCAATCATTCCCAATCAAGAACATTAATTTCCTAAGTTGACGGCTCAACATCATGTGGGTGTTTCCTTTTAGCTGAATAAGCTACAGCCATGTTATAGCGTTTTATAGCTCGTTCAAATAATAAAATAATTAACTTTGCACATTTAGAAGCCTTACATTGTGAAGCGGATACTTACGTTAGTAATCTTGTTTGCAAGACATAAGGCTATTACATAATGCGTGTGATGAATAATCGTAATCTGATTTCTATAACAATGGTGGCACTGGATCGATTGGGTATTTCCTAGATTTTCTAACTAAATGTTTGTGACTACGTGTGGAGTGATTGCACTGGCTTGTAGATTTAAATCAAGCTGGTTCAATTTCAGCGTACATGGCACAGTTTAATGGAACATGTCTCAACGAATTTAGTAAATAAGATAATAAATATTGTGCTGTAAGATTGGGCTCATAGAGCCCATTCCCAGACAATGTTGAGCATAGTTGAAAGAAATTGTTGGCCTTGAAGAAATACAGTTTTTTGTAAAAAAGTCTAGAAAATTATACTATAAAACTTTAGAAGACTTTCTCTTTTAAATGGAATGAATTATTAGCTGCTACTTCAGTTTTATTTTAAAAATAATATCTCGAATTTTGCCAAATTTAATTAACTTCACTATATTAACTAAACTTAAAAGATAAGTTTAGACAATATAGTAAAGATAATTAATGTAGTAAAGCTTAAGTTTGGATAGTGGTTAGTTATTATTTCATTATCACTTGCTTCATAAAATAATGCTATTAAAATTATAATTACAATAAGTCCGTAATTGTAATCCATTACGAACTGTTATTTCCTGGTCTCGGGTATTGCTCGCAGGTGTAATTTGCTCTCGCAGTTTAAGTATGCAGAAACCAAGTTTAAAAAACTGACAAAAGGCTAGTGTTCCGAATACGACACGTATTTACTTTACTTTTTCTGACCAATCGAGACTTAAAAATGGAATTGAGGCTACAAATTACTCACTATGTATTCAGCACCACACCTTCTTAATTCAGTTTCAGTATCCATTTTGATGAAACATAGAGCAATATTGTAACCTGTGATGTTAATTGAATTCCCATGCTTTTATTTATGACCTTTTGTGTTTAATCAATCAATGTTTTTAAGTCAAGGTTATCAATCTTTGTCTTACTTGTCTGGGGGCGCTGCGTGGGGTGGAGGGGCGCTGGGGGGCTTCAGGCTTCGGAAAGCCTTTAGCCACTTATTCTTCATGCTTCCAGCTGATGACGATGATAGCTTCCGGTCGACTGCTGTGGATCCGCTGTCTGCTTTTGCCGCGAACAACTCTCTCTGTTTGCAAAGAAAATGTATTGGTAGGGAAAGTTCGTTAAATAAAAATCGTGAATACAGCGAAATCGGAATTACTCTAAAATAGTATGAGGTTGTATAATGTTTAGGTATATCCGATTGTTTTTGATAGCTATATTAGGCTGTTTTATGGCATTTCGAGATTTAAAAATAAACCTTAATTCAAGTAACCCGAGGAAGTAATCGCAAGGCCCAATTTGAATGTTGAGTCACAAAAAGTTAAGTTAGAGTGCCTATAATGTGTGACAATAGCTTGCAAAGCGTTTCATTTTATTACAACAACTGTTGATACAATGACCTAAGCTTTTCTTAAGCGTGTGTGAGTAATTTGGCATACCTAGGTAAATTCAAAAGTGTATTGGCATTTATTTTTCTATATCGTTACCGCTAATAGAATATCAGTTTTGCATGGCCCTTGGGTACATAATAGAGTAACCTTATCAAGTCAAAATCTTATGTCATCGTTTTGCCCTTACAATGTTTACCTAGATACCTACATTATACAACCCTGTCAAGCCTCGCAGCTCTAAGTGCCTTTTCCAGGTGATCGTTCAATAAGACTTGCCTTATGTAATCATTTCTCTTGGAGAGGGTGGAATATATTATCTAGAGAAGGCCTTCACAAAAAACTATATGAAGTGTATTGGTTTTTATTACATAAAAGACTATTTTGTCCTAGTAATGATAACATCCATAAGTGTTTATGTCTATACCAATAATAAAGAACAGTTTGACTGAATCGGATTTGAACATTTTTTTTTTTTTTTTGTATTTGGTAGTCCAATTTTGAAAAGACCTCACGCTATTGTCATTAGGACCTTACTAAAGATAGATAAATATAGAATAAAATATTATGATAACTTTAAAACATACTAAAATAAACCAAACGAAAAGTACCATCAAACCACAATATCTATGCATCAAACTATGCAAGTATCTGTAGAATCTGCTCTATTAATCTGATACAATGTTGATTGACATTATTGATGGACCTGACTTGTCACCGAGTAGCGGGAATGGAATTCAGGCACATACAAGATGGACGTAGCTAGATCTACGTGCCAGTATGCTCTTCAGTCGAGAGAAACTATTTTATCATCGAGCAGTGTGTACCTATCTTCTTAAATCTTCTAACTATTGTCCTCATCTGCAGTGGTACTTGAGTTTTCTGCAACGACAAATACCTCTTGAATTTCTTTTGGTTTTAGGATTCGCTCCTTTGTCTATTTGTCATGTTACTTTTGCCAAAAAGAGAAAGTAGTACCTTTTGTTTTTTATAATATCTTGATGGAAAGCTGTACACATGGCAAGACTTAGCTTGTGTAAGTCAACAATGTTTGCTATCCAATTTTCCACCATTCTACTCGTGAATATCGTTATTTATCGAATTCTTCGGACACATACCTACGGTTTTGTATCATTTTTATGCCAAACTATTTGCCATAGCTACTTATACTAAATTAGCGTCAGGTGGTACAGCTTGTGTTGTCATCTGACATTATGCTGAGCTGAGGGCCTTTTGGCATTATAGACTTTGTTTTATATTTTTACAGTTTTAGGTGTATTTCTTTTGCTATAATGTCAATAAACGCATTTTTCTTTCTTTCTTAAGTCGTATAATAGTTTTCAAGAAAACCTTTCAATACCTGATGAGGCAAGTCAGTAAAAGTCTGAGATGCGCTTTCAGTCCACTCTGAGTAGTTATTTAATGATTTCCCATCCATGTAATAGCTTTTCATAGGCTTTTAATAATTAGGTATTCGAGTAAGTATTCATTACCTTTAATGTTAATAGCGGTGATTTTAAATTTTACAGGTAAGTAACTTGGTAGGTCTTATTTGTCTAATCTATACTAATATTATGTAGGTCGTCTTGCCAGCGCCATCCAGGTCCAATTTTTTCTATTCTATAAAATTATTTATCATTTGTGGGCTAAAACTACAACAGCATGGGTTCTTAAAAATGGCCTATGGCATCACGGAAGACCCAGGCGTAGATGGCTTGGTGAGCCTGAACCTTTTTATGAGGGATTGGTCCATATTGGTTCATGATCATATTGAGTTAAAAGAGAAAGTGAACAACACTGGCTGTATTTAATACATACTCTGTAGCACATGTTCGTGGGGCTTGTATTTAAATAATAACAGCCGCACGGGTAAAACGATAAGGTTAAGCTACGCTTGCGGTGATTGGCCTATGGATGGCTGACCGGCTGTCATTTGTAGATCTTTGACAGTCGTTACCGGTCCTCAGAAGCCCGTAAGTCTGACCAACAGTCTTTCTAAGGGGTATCGTATTAGCCACTAACTGGCTGGTAGAGGTCAGTTAAAATAGGTACTGGAATTCACCTGAATTCGGTTAGACTGCAGCCGCCGATACCAATATAGTTGGGAAAAAGCTAGGCTAGGTCATGACTATACAGATATTGCAAATACATCGTCATTGTGCCAACGAACGCAATCCAGTTTGATATCGGTAAGCGAGACATGTATAAGTTTAAGAGATTTATTATATTTATTTATTTATATTTATTTATTCATTTTTTCAGGTTGTTTATTCCAAGAAACTGCCATTAGACTGAGACTGCCTCCTGTCAGTCTTCCTCGATTCTACTTAATTTTATTAATAGAGAAGATATCAAGGATCTGTTCGATATTTAGATACCTTTCTTTGTTTGGGATGGGAAATCATCAAATGACCTCTCCCACTCTGGGCGGAGCGGAAGGGCGTGTCAGACTTTTACTGACTAAAACCCACCCGTGTAAAACACCCCGTCACTTGCATGTGCGCCAGGGCCAGGGTTTCTTTTTAAACAACCCGCAACATTGACTCAGGAAGCATCGGTCTTCGTGGACCCCGTCACGATGTGCTGTCATCTCTTTGAGGCGCTCGTGAAATACGACGCGCCGTCGACTCGGGCCTGGAGCCTAATTGGCGAGCACATTTTTGTCAAATGATTGCGACTAGTTGGGATCGTTTGGACCGTAGTTGATATAATTTTAGTAATTTAACCTACCTACCTATTTAGTCGCAATCATTTGACAAAAATGTGTTCGCCGATTAGGCTGCTGGTCCTTACCGGGCGGCGAGCTGCCCACTGCTCACAGGCCCGCGACATTTCGATACCTTTTTTTTTTTTGTTAGGATGGGAAATCATCAAATGACTTCTTCCGCTCTGGGCGGAGCGGAAGGGCGTGTCAGACTTTTACTGACTAAAACCCACCCGTGTTTCTTCACTTGCCTGTGGGACGGCCAGGGCTACGGTTTCTTGTTTAACCAACCCGCAACCCTGACCCAGGAGGCATCGGTCTTCGTGGACCCCGTCACGATGTGCTGACATCTCTTTGAGGCGCGCGTGAAACACGACGCGCCGTCGACTCGGGCCTGGTCCTTACCGGGCGGCGAGCTGCCCATTGCTCACCGCCCGCAGGCCCGCGCCTACGGTGGCTGGGAGTTTGGTGTCATCTCCCGACCAGGGCGTCTCCTGCGGTGGCTAGTGGCGTGAGGGCGCTGGGATTCCCGTTGCCTCATGCGCTCCGCCTCCTCCTTTGCCAGAATTACTGCATCGCAGAAGGAGGTGACGGCCTGCCATGCACTCTCGCTCCGGACCATAGCCTGGACCAGGGTCGTCGCAAATCGGCTAACTCCGGATTTAGTCAAAATCTTTTTTTTGTTCAACTCCGAAAAACACAATCGTCTTTTAATTAGTAGGTATAAAGGAGTCTACATTATCAAAAATACTAGCTTACGATATTATCTAACAACGGTATTTTAAATTTCTTATTAATAGTTCAGTTACATCAATAATTAATGACTGATGCTATGTATGAACCGATCTAATAATGTGCCTAGACGAAGGAGACTAGTCTCCACGACACAGGGAATCCTAGTGTGGAGGCTAGTGCTATGTAAATATTGTAACATTTATCTGAACAATAAAAGTTTATTATTATTATTAGTTTTAAGCATCTCCTGAAAAAATTGCTTACATGGAGTTACCCGATTTGAGTTATCCTCTATCTATCTGACTCCAAGTCCTCCTAAGTTGATATGCCGCGGACTAAGTAAACTTTACAGACTTAGTGGATATATAAAAAAAATAAGAGCATAACAGCAACTGAATATTCTTTATAACAAGGAGATAATTTTATCAAAATATACAAGATCAAATTCGCTTACGAAACGCCGCAGCTGTGATGTGAAACATTTTATGATGTTTTTTCAAATTCAAATTCTTAATATTAATCAGTCAGAAAATACATTGTTCATCAAGAGATTTCTATTCAGCCTGCAAGCAAGCGAGTAAATTACAATAGTCAGTTTTGTGGTGTTATCGACTGCAGTTAATGTAGTTACTATAAATATCGGTTAACTTTTTCTTGTCATAAACTACAGAGACCTGATGGATATCGATACATAAGCATTAAGCATGATAACACCAAATAATTTCTCCATGTAATTCAAAAATAATAACAAATCTCTTTGTCTTTATTAAATCGGTTTTGGGTAGATATCGCTTCCCATAACACCTCCAGAGTTTTACTAGCTAATTGAGTTTGCCCGTGAAAGTCAAAATAATGCTAATTCTCTTTTTATTTACAAACAACGGCGCGCGCGACTTCGTTCGCGTGGCGTCATTTGAATATTTTATTTTAACCCCGAAAGAGTTACTTTAAAATTGTAGTATCTTATAAGACGTTAATCGAAATTAAGTGATGTCAAGGACAATTTTGTTCAAAATTAAATACTTACTATTAATTTATTTGGCTAAGGATTAATATTTGTTATTTTTATATGATCCGCTCCTATTGGTCGCAGGGTGATGTTATATATAGCTTAAAACCTTCCTGGATTCATTTCTTCCTGGCCATTCAACGCAAAAATATTTTTTTAAATCGGACCAGTACTTCGTGAGATTAGCGCGTTCAACCAAACAAACAAACTCTAGGAACATCAAAATATTCATCCGCATCTCGGTTAACAGAACAGTTAAGTCCTTAAAACCTTCGCAAACAGAGTTTCTTGAATAGATTAACTTATTAAGCCTTAGCGCCTAATAGTCACTGGGCATTGGGCTAGTGTGGTGGGTTACTGCCCACTCTCTCTCAGAAGGCCTGTGTAACAGAAAAATGAACATTAAAAGCTGATTATGCCCACAGTAATGGTAAAAGCCTTTTTTCATTTTAATAAATAGGTTCGCAAACTTTCTATCAATCATTGAATCATAGATAGCAGAAAATGTAACTTCGCAAACTAAAGTATTCAAGCTCCGGATACGTATTTGCAAAAAGGTCACGCGAAATATAACCTACTTTTTTCCTTGTTTTCGAACGGCACCTACATATTTGTTGTTATATTTATATACAGTTCTTATTTCTAAGAGATTCACCGAATGAAAGTGTTTGGTTGCCACGCAAGATATGTAAAAGTTGTTGGTAGCTATCTGTGATTCTACACGTGTTAATGTAATCGATAATCACGCTTGTTGAACATCATAGGGCTGCGTCTAAGTTCTAAGTATTGGCATTTACTGCAAAATTTATTTAAGTATGTACTAGCTATGTAGACTTCGTGATTTAGTAATAGGTATGTCTTTTACAGATTCTTTTTCTAAAATAAAATCTTAGTTACTTCTTAAAACATCTGCTACTTATACGCCAGTGAAAGTCGCATCAAAATAAATTCAGCCTTTTCAAAGATTAGTAAGATTTTTTTTTGTATACTTAGATATTTCACTCTGACAAATACTCCAATGATTATGAACTCTGAGGCTATCCTCCTATCTTATCCTCCTCTATACCTATGTAGGTATATATAAAAACCGTGGCCCTGGTGCATAGGGAAGTGAAGAAACACGGATGGGTTTTAGTCAGTAAAACTTGACACGCCCTTCCGCTCCGCCCAGAGTGGGAGAGGTCATTTGATGATTTCCCACACAAACATACTTTGTTATCAGCGAGGGATTTTAATGATTTAATTCCCGATATCTATAAACTATATTATATAAATACACTGACGGACTCATAAAGTGCTTCAAAGTAATAGACTACTTTGAAATAAATATTTTAACCAAGTATTCCATGTATTATTTTAACCAACTTTCTATACAGATTTAAATTGAAACCTCTAGATTGGTTCGTGAACTTTAAAACAGCGTAGGGTCATATCCTTGAGTTTAAGTTTGTGTACGGGAAAGGACCTTAAAACTTTTTTGCAGAAAAAACAGAAATTTTAAGGATAATCGGTTTAATAAAAAAATTAGTTTTAACAATAAACACAAACTTTATGCAAGAGTTTGTTTTTATAAATTATAAACTAGCACTTGACCGCAATTCCGCCTGATGGTAAGCAGTGATGCGATCGTTGAAGGTAAAGCGCGCTAGTTTATTAAGAGCCTATTCACTCTATCTACCCTTGAAGACACTCAAATTGTAGTGTGACGGAAACACCGCGGCCGGCAAAAGTAGTGGTGTCAACAACGTAAGGGTGGAAAGTCGCCGTAGGACGGGTCGTCCGACGCGCTATCAACGTTGCTTCCCAACATGGGGGGCCCGAGCGCCGCCTGTAGGCGGTTATACGTGGGAATCGTGCGGTCCATGGCCCTGTATGGGGCCCCTGTGTGGGCGATGGACCTGACGGCCGGAACACTCGCCATTCTGCGCAAGCCGCAGAGGGCGATGGCCGTCAGGGTCGTCCGCGGGTACCGCACGATTTCCTACGAGGCGGCTTGCGTCCTGGCCGGATCCCCGCCCTGGGACCTAGAGGCGAAAGTACTCGCGTCATTGTACCGATGGCGCGAGGAAGAGCGGAAACGGGGCTCCAGTCCGGTGCAGCGGCAGATCGAGCTGCACCGAGAGGAGCTCCGTCAGGTCCTGGTGGCGGACTGGCGGCAGAGGCTTATGCGCCCTACCGCCGGCCTCGTTACCGTCGAGGCGATCCGGCCAGTACTCGACGACTGGCTCGGGAGAAGGCACGGCTCCCTGTCGTTCAGGGTGACGCAGGTGCTGTCGGGGCACGGCTGCTTCGGCAAGTACCTGCGTCGCTTAGGCAGGGAGCCGGACGCTCGGTGCCACCACTGCGTCCAATGCGGGGAGGACACGGCGCAGCACACGCTCTCCGAGTGTGTAGCTTGGGAGGAGCAGCGCCGTGTCCTCACAAATGAAGTAGGAGGCGACCTGACACTGCCGGCAGTAGTGCGGAGGATGGTCGGTAGCGCAGAGTCGTGGGATGCAGTGGTGTCTTTCTGCGAGGACGTGATGTCGCAGAAGGAAGCTGCGGAACGGGAGAGGGAGATCTCAACTCCCTTCCCGAGCCGCAGAAGACGCACCGGGCGCCGAAGAAGGGCGGATAACGCCCTCTTCCGCCCCCCATGAATGGGTCCAGGGGCGAGGGACATGGGGAAGTCCCCGCCCCCTATGACCCTGTCGACGCACGGAGGCGCTCACGCAGGGGTGTGCGTGGAAGAATTTAGACTCCCGGCCTCACGCGTTTGCTCGTGATAGAAGAGACACCGGGGTGGTTTTAGTCAGTAAAAGTCTGACAGACCCCGTCGCCCAACCCAGGGCGGCGGACATCCTATGAGGATTTCCACCCGAAAAAAAAAAAAAAAAAAGGACGGGTCGTCCGATGGTGGAACAGAGATGAATTTGGGGAATTTCAGGGGAATTAAATCATGCAATTCCCTTGCACACTCACCAGAATGCATCCTATCGAAGACCGAAAGGCTGGCTATTCTACGCCTGTGCTCCAGGCTTTGGAGACCGTTTCGAGTTAAATCTGGGTCGCCAATCACTCTTCGCACACCTCTCCACTGAATCCATAGTAGCCAGGTGACATTTCTCAGCACCAGCCCAAATGTGGCTGCAGTACTCCACACACAAGCGGACCTGTGCTTTGTATAACATTAGAAGCTGCCTTAGTGTGAAGTACCGCCGGACCTGTGCGATGACGCCAAGTTTTCTGGCAGCCACCTTGGCCTTGGACGCAATGAACCGCCCAAAGTTTAGGTTCGAGGAAATTTCAACTCCCAAAAGCTGAAGGCGGTCGGTGCACTCCAAGGATACATTTTGAAAAGTAGGAGCCAAGATTTACGGGCTCCTTTTGGCGGTGATAAGACACGCCTGTGTTTTGGCGGCATTGAATGCTACAAGATTGGCTTTGCCCCATTCGAAGACTGCCTGTAGTGCAGCACTCGTACGCTCTACCATAGCCTCTCTTTCGGACAGGATTAATTCCTTACTAGCCCGAGCTTCCGGCAGGTATCTCTCCACAACAGACCCCTGAGGAACACCGGCATCGGTGGACATGGGCTCCGATGAGCATCCGTCGACGACAACTCGAAGGGACCGTTCAGTCAGGAAGACCTTCGAGACATCAAGAGAGACGGCAATCGCTTCCCCATTTTTCTCGAGGACCTCGCCTCATAAGTGTGTGGCATCCACTAGTAGGTCCCCAGTTGACCGATTGCGTCGAAAACCGTACTGTCGGTCACTGAGGAGATCGTTACCTTCCAGGTAAGCCAAGAGGCGCGAGTTCAATACACGCTCCATAATCTTGCAGATTAAGGAGGTTATTGATATAATACGACTTCAAAACACCATAAAATCTTTTTCTTTAAATCATCGTTATTCTAATGTTTTAGGCCTTTAATATTTAAAGGAAAATGCGCGATGGGTCGATTAAGGAGTCCGGTAATATATTATTAATTTATAGAATAAAATACTCTTTATTATGTGTACTCTATATTTACAAAGGGTAATACAATGGGCGGGTTCATCGCTCAGAGCTAACTTTTACAGACAACCTTTGGATGGAGATACCAAGGGAAAGGAGAGGCATATAATGTACATAGGTAGTCTACAGTGAACTATTTACATAGATTTTATTAGACTATACGTCTAATAAAATCCATGTAAGAGTAAAATCTATTTAGTCTATGCTTAGGCTGGTTATACCTAATTGAGTTCAAAAAATATATTATTCCAAAACTTACAAGCAAAGTCTAACTTTTCATTAGGTAGGTACATAATTATAAACATTCAACGGATTCTATCGATAGTAAGTAGATAGGTAGATACATAGTCACATTAATCATTAATAACGATTTATGTAACTATGTGTTAATGATTCATTACAAATGTAATCATATGGTTAGTCATTATGGTTTGAGATAGGATTTTTTATCCATAGGTTGTAAAAAAACAGAGAAAATTGCGATGCCTAAGCAGTCAAAATGTTTTTTTAACAGACGATGTACTTATTACAACTCAAGGGTGTTCCAGAACGCAAGAAATCGCTTTACAGGGGACAGAGCTCCAGCCAGTGTTAGGCAAGCCGCAATAGCGGCGGTAAGTCCCCTCTTTAAGGAGTGGTTAAAGAGGAGGCACGGCGCCCTCACCTTCCACCTGACGTATGTGGGTCCTTACCGGACACGACCACACGACTGTTTCGGGAGGTTCCTATTCTGGATAAGACGGGAGGAAATACCAGGGTCGTCAGGGTGGGGATCACCCTGAGGACACGGTGGAGCTCTGCCCGGCTTGGACGGAGCACTGCTGTGTCCTCGTGGCGGCGATCGGCGGCGATCTCTCCCATCCGGCCACCCCCTGTGTCCCTGCCACCATATAAGTCTGCTAATCTTGTTAATAGAATCTTTATGTAGAACTGAGACTACTTGGAATGAAAGCATGCGTTTGGTACAATATAAATAAGGTAGGTAGTTTTAAATGAAATAGTTTAAAATAATTTAATGAAGGTAATTTCAATGCAATTTTTTATGTTATAAATTCGTACTTGGCCGCTTATTATATAGACTAGTGCTTGACGACGATCCCACCAAATGGCAAGCAGTGATGCAATCGTTGATGTTGATGGTAAAGCTATTAACAACAACATTACTTTGTTGTTAAGAGCCTATTCACATTTGTTACTAGATATATGATACAGTACTAGTAAAACAGCCAAACATTACATCAATATTTTTACCTAACTATGGATTGTAAAAGTTTCATTCTCCTGCCCTTCCCTTAAATAATTTGGGGACTGTTACTCGTCATCTTGGGACTCATACTCACCCCATCGCCTTTCTAGTCATATCATCTTTCACACAGTTCAGTAATTCCCTACTCTTATATGTAGCCAATCATAATCTAAATACAATTTTCTTTAATCAAAACGAAATAGAATAGCGCGCAGTCAAACGCATATCAGTGAAAATTATTTGGCACTGACAGCGTCTTAATGCCGTAGCAGTAAGGGTGATTTTCAAGAGGTCGAGATTAAGGTGCTTTTTTTTTTATTAATTATAATCTAGTGCTTGACTACAATCCCGCCTGATGGTAAGCAGTGACGCAATCGTTGATGGTAAAGCTAGCTAGTTTATTAAGCCTATTCACTTAAAAAACTTAGGAATAGGAAGAATGACGGCACTTGAGCCAGGTGATGCAATGTTAAACCCAAGACCAACACGACCAACGATGCTGCGCCAGAGGGAGATTGATCTGGAGACTCCACGACCAAACTCCCGACACAACAACATTTGGCGCATCGTACCCGGCACACATCGCAACACAATTACTGCTCAGACCCGTCCTCCGTACGGCTTCACCAGACATCATGCCGGAACACGACGAATCGCTTGGCGGCAAGACTTTGTCTGGTGGGTGGTAACTTCTGCCGGCAGCCGATGTTATGGCCTACCACCGAGAGAAAACCGTCGGAATAAGCAAACATAATACATATTATACCAAGGGATTTCACAAGCGTTTCTTTTACCTAATGATGGTAGGAGGCTAAGAAAAACGACCAACCGGTAGTCAAAAGATTTTCTTTTCTTTTATTTTGAACGCCTTTTGTAGCTTTCACGTGGCAGCGACTTCCTTTGTGTAATAGTAGAGGAAAGTTTTTACTTACGTAGCCTTTATTAATAAAGGTACAATTGCAAATTTATCATTAAGGTTTGCAAGATAACAATGCCCAAACTATATGTTTTTAAATTAATTTGTTGGTTGTGGAGGTCAGATAGGTACTTAGTCTTTCCATTTTCATCTGACTGGAAGCCGATTAAGTGATTTATACAGAATTTAATTGAAGAGCATTTTTTAAATGACAAATATAAATATCATAAACATATCAATGGGTCATAATATGGTAGCCAGTGGTTCAAAAATATGACTAATCATATCTTCTATTTATTAAAGAGCACTCATACCTACTTGGCAGTTATAATGTAATACGACAAGTATCAAATTACATTGATGGGAAGTGCACTGTTCTTCTGGTAAGTATCTTTAGGTATACTCACTTTATAACGTGCCTCTGGGGTCAAGTACCTACTTGCAGGTATATGTATAGGTAGTAAAGAGTGCTATTATATAAACCAAGTCAATGTTCTTGTAACGTAAGTAGAATTCTTTTTTCATTTTTTTAAATGTTATAAATTAGTGCTTGATCGCAATCCCGCCTGATGGTAAGCCATGATGCAACCGTTGATGATAAAGCCCGCTACTTTATTAAGCCTATTCACATAAAAAACTTAGTAAATAGGAAGGAAGACGGCAGTTGAGCGAGGTGATGCAATGTCTCTATATGTAAGTATAATGGTGTTGCCACTTTTTAAAATATTACCCAATTTTGGGGAAGTTGGATTTATTACGCGAAAAAAAGATTATTTCAATATTCATTATTATTATTACTATGATGATTATGTAAAATTTCATATTTTATGTGGTCATGTGTTTACCTAACCTTTATTATCCTTATGGGCCCGACGCCTGACGGGGTTTTCTTTACATATTGTATATCTATTCACCTCCCACCTTTTTTTATGGATGGGAAATCATCAAATGATCTCTCCCGCTCTGGGAGGAGCGGAAGGGCGTGTCAGACTTTTTCTGACTAAAACCCAATTGTGTTCCTTCACTTGCCTGGGCGCCAAGGGCCACGGTATCTCGTAAGAACATGCCGCGGGTAAACCTTCAACCGGCAATAGAAATATAGATATGGGCACCTATCATTAATATAAACATAACTTCCATGGAATATAAATGCATAAAATAACTTGGCCATCAAGCCAAGTTATTTTAAAAGAAATATTTTTAGTATTAAGTACGGGCAATCTACTTTGTAATAATCTCATAGTGGAAATTTACATGAAGTGGTTCTCATTCCACCTAAGGCTAGGTTTTCAATTTGAATTTAATGACAGTTGACGTCAAACTCACTCCACCTAAGTAAGTTTTAACTGTGAGTTTTATAGACCAGCTGTAATAACTGTCGGTAATTGGAAAAGAGAAAGATACGTTGAACGGACTGTGGGAAATATGACATAGCTAGATAAAGGGTGATTCGATGTGAGTGGTGATCGAGACGAAGACATAATAAAGATGCAGCATAATGCTGAGCGATAGCCGTTTTGTGTTCCCTCTTCTTCTTTAGCCTATAGATGTCCACTGCTGGACAATAGCCTCCCCCAAGGCTTTCCACGATGACCGGTCTTGTGCTGCCCGCATCCATCGGCTTCCCGCGACCTTCACCAGGTCATCGGTCCATCTTGTTGGGGGCCTCCCTACGCTGCGTCTTCCGGTACGTGGCTGCCACTCCAGAACCCTACTGCCGCATCGACCATCGGTTCTACGAGCAATGTGCCGTCCCACTGCCACTTAATTTTAGCTACTCGTAGAGCTATGTCGGCTTTGTGTTCCCTCAACCATTTCTTATTTATTGTGGTTTTGTAAATTTTTGCGTAATGTATACCGCAAATAAACGTTTCTTTCTTTCCTTATGTAGAAAGACATCTTTCACCGACCCTATTTAAATTGAGATAGGGGCAGGATATTGGTGATTAGAAGTAATAATATAACGTATAAAGTAACCAATAGGTCGATCACTATGATTATTCATCGGTTTCATTTTGTTTCCATCTTGTTTTGAGAAATATTCTAATACAGAGAAACGAAATTCAAGCCTTGCTTAAAAATTGACATTGCCTGTTTACTATATACCATGAGCCTCACAGTTTTCAAATAGAGCTTTAACCTTAACCGCTCACTATGTGATGCAAATTAAGTCATTTACATCCCTTTCACTCTTCAAGCCTTTTTGAACTTTTTGCGGAGAAATTTTAAATTTTTCGCTTTTTTGTTACCTGTGCCGGTCCTAAACAGGCTAAATTATTTATGTCGACCTATATCCTCGACAAAGGAATAAATTAAGTTTCCGTAGCCGAACAGCAGATTTTCAATTGTGAAAGTTATTTTTAGTGGCCTCATGAAATTCTAACGATATTTAGAAAAAGCTAAGGTAATGCAAGATTACAGTAATTTGGCACGGTTCGAACCCCATCAGGCGCTTTACTTTGTGTAAATTATTTGATCACCATTCCTTTCAAAATGGTGAAGGAAACCATCGAAAGTATACCGGCACGTCATAGAGCCAAAAACTTGGAAGACATGTGGCATGGTAGATGCCACATGTCTTTGAAGTTTTTGCGTGGAGTAGGAGTAGGAGTGGGCCGTAATCTAGGCCCACTCCTGCTCACCGAGAGGAGGCCTGTGTCCTTGGAGTGAGAACATTATAGGCTGATTATCATGATAATGATGCTATAATTTGACTGTAATTTTCAAAAACAGGGAAATTAGACTGCCAGGTTCAGGTTCATCATCATCATCAAACTTTTCTTTTGTTATATCGTCCCACTGCTGGGCACAGGACTCCTCTCATACAGAGAAGGATTGAGCGTAATCACCACGCTTGCTCAATGCGGGTTGGCGATTTCAGACTTAAAGTCCAGGTTTCCTCAAGATATTTTCCTTCGCCTTTTAATCAGCCATTGGTGTCCAAGACATACTTAGAAAGTACATATAACTTAGAAAAGTTACATTGGTACTTGCCTGACCTGGAATCGAACCTGCACACTCATACTTGAGAGGCTGGTGTTTTAACCACTACGCTTCAAGGTTCAGGTTAAAGTACGATAATGTCAAGACACAACACTAAGTAAAAGCCTGAAACATAGCTTGAAGGCTAGCGCATATTAGTTTAATTTGAAATTGTAATTATTAAGGCAATGTATTGATTGTCTAGCCAATTAACTTGTGTCACTGAACTGTAGAATACTAAGAACGTTCCAGATAGAAACCGTAAGAAGATCAGCAGAAAGATTACCTGATCCATTAAATTATTCAAAAACAAACGAAATCGAATGGTGAAAACAACTTGTTGGAGTCATAGAATATTCATAACTAAATAAGACTTGAGTAAAGTTGTGAATAATATGTTAATTTAGGTAAATACTGTTCCAGGTGTCTGAAGGTGGTCTGACGGTATTTAAAGTCAAAGTAAAAGTAGGTAATTGATTGGCTTAAAATGCGGTTGTATATTTAAAAGTACTTAATAAAAATGTTATTGTGACACATTTCTCCATTTTTTGGCATACAAATATTGATACCAAAGTAAGACGATTCACTAGTGTTTTAAGTTGTCTAGGACTTTATGATCTAAAAAAAATATCTTGATTTATAGTTAAAATCGCCAACGAGCTAATTTTGAGTGGTAGACCTGTGTTACACAAAACATTAGCCTTTTGACTTTGAAACACTAAAAGCAGTACATTATTGGTCATGCGATGTGAACACGATATCGTGTGTTCAGTACCCGAAAATTATTGCGTGAGCTAGGCACTTCTTATCAGATATTAGTTATTTTTCTTCAGCTGCCGAGTTGCTATACTAATATTAAAGTTTCAGTTTGATTTCCAGATCGAACAAATGTGCTTATTGGATTTTTCGGTTAGGAAAGTTTTAGGAGTAGTCGAAGTTTGGGATGGCACGCAATAATGGCACTTTTCTGGAGTCCCTACCTACCTACAGTCAAAAGCACTTACTCAAATTTCAAAAGCGATTTTGTCGTGAAATATGACGTGAACTTCTGCAAAACATCGCTTTTTAATCATGCGTAAGTGACGTGATGTATTTATGCTCGTGACTTTACAGACATGGGTTTGAACCTAAATTGTAAAATGAGCGCAATTTACAGCCACAACACAGGTATTACATTTATGTAACTAAAGCTTTAGTTTTGTTACTGAATCTTTGTTTATGAGGGGGGAGGGGGGATTAGTTCTCGTGACTAAATAATAACAGTCTAACAGAATGATTTATTAGGTTAAGCTTCGTAGTTCGTTTGTGGATGGGTGAGCATCATACCCCATAGCACCATATCCCCTCCGTGCCTCGAAAAGCATTTTAAGCGGGATAAGCCGTTGGTCTCTCATTTGTAGATCTTTGATAGTCGTCACGGGTCGTCAGAAACCCGAAAGTCTGATCACCAGTCCTACCAAGGTATATCGTATTACCCAGTATATGGATTGTGGAGGTCAGATAGACGGTAGCTCCATGTAAAATGAATCCGGTAAGACAGCAAGCCGAACCTATTTTTGGATTATATGTTTATGTATATTTAATATTATTACTTTTATACTTATTATATTCATATTTTATTTCCTCCTTGTTCTTACACACTATTGTGTACATTTTCTGTGTTACTTCTCTTTTCGCAGGTCTGTTGGAAGAAATTTCTTAAGAAATAAGCACCACCTTTGTACTAAGATCTTAATTTTGTCTTATCTTTATGTATTTTATTGTGTGTACATAAATAATAAAACAAATAAATAGTCAGGAAAAAGGCTAAGTAGATGACGACTGAATCTTTGCTTATTTTCTTAAGTAGAAGCGCTAGATGTTTTGTAGACATTAAAAGAATGTCTATGTCTTTGAAAGTTTAACTGCATCAAGATAGAGAAGGGAATCATGTCAAGTTCAAATAAAGGCCGGGACCATAAAGCGCGTTATCGCGGCGGATGGACGATGATGTCATGCGACTTATCTACCATACCCTTTATGTCCTCTTTTATTCAAGCCGGCTCCAGAACCTACTCCTTTACCTTGGAGTTTTTAAAGCAGGTGTCTTTTACAGTCCGCTGTGTGTTTTTATGCTAAATTTTCATAAAAAAGGCATCGTGGTTTACATTATCGCGAAGCTAAGAAGGTTTCAGGCAGAAAATTTCGTACAAAAAGTTTATGAAATTCTGTTTTTACTTGGCATTTGTAATAATTTATACCACTAAAATAGTACCACAAAGTATTTATTTCAAATAAACCAATTTACATGCACTTTTGAATAGTCAAGTTAGTGCTAGTTATTCAGAAAGATGAAGCTGCTACGCATTTTAAAGGGTAGTAAGTGACTATGGAGAAGAAGGGGCCAGGATACTCCATGACATCATATAGGTAAAAAACAATTTAACCGAAGAAAAACCACATAAAGGTACCAAAGTATCAAAAGAATCATACCGTGGCCACCGAATCTACACTGGGACGCAAAAAGAATGAATCACTTAGAAAAACCGCGATATTTCCGACACTTATGTATATGTATAGCTTAAAACAAGCTATAGCTAAAAAAAGAGGAAATTCAGAATTTTGAAAACTAACAAATTTCGATTTTATTTTATCAAAGAATGTTTTTAGGTTTTGTTTCTAACCGAACCGTCATTATAAACAGCTTTTTGGTCTGGTCACAGTACCTTGTGCACCAACATGTCATTATCTCTCGAAGACTGTACACAAATTATCACCATGGTACAGGAAGGAAAGAGTCAGCGAAGTACTGCTAGAACAGTAGGTGTATCTTTATCCATGGTTCAAAGAGTACTCCAACGATTTCAAGAGCCCGGCATGATCATCAGAAGACCATGGAATGGCAGGCCAATGTGCACAACTGTACGAGAAGACCTATTCATCGTGAGCACTATGTTAGCGAAATAGCCTTCAAGAAGTTCACCACAACAATGTGAGTTCTGACACGATCCTGCGGCAATTTCGTGAAGCTAGGATAAAGCCTTATAGGCCAGCAGATGGCCCTAAACTGCTCAGAGAATATAGAGTTGCCAGGTTGCAATTTGCTCGAGAACATATCCTATGAACAGATGAAGATTGGTCCAGGGTTATGTGTTCCGAAGAGTCTAGATTTTGTTTATTCGAAAACGATGTATATATATTAGCGACCAGGTGAACATTATCGTCAAGCGTGTTTTAAAGAAAAGTTGCCATTCGGTGGAGGATCAATAATGATATGGCCTGGGATACTTTCAGAGAGTAGAGCGGAGTTAGTGAGTGACAGATACGTAGAAGACATTTTAAATGAGCATGTTGGTCCTTTCCTGGTGAATATTGACGCAAATTGCATTTTTATGCACGATAATGCGCAACCACATAGTGCACATTTGGTCAAGGCTTATATTTAAGGCCTCGGTATCACCCGCATGGAATGGCCAGCTCGGAGCTCGGACTTAAATCCCATAGAGCATTCATGAGACGAGCTCGGGAGATGCGTTAAACAACGCCCGGCAGCGGCAGCTACCTTACGTGAGTTAAGGAGCGCGCTAGTGGAAGAATGGTCAAATATAGACCAAAAGTGTATTAGTTTCGTTTACAGCATGCCACATCGTCTTAATGAAGTGGTACGAGCTCGTGGAGGAAATATAATCTAGTAGCTTTCCGCTCGCGGCTTCGCCCGCTTGGAGTTCGGTTATATCGCGCTTTTTAGATTTCTCTCGGGAATATCAATTTTTTCGGGATAAAAGGTAGCCTATGTCCTTTCTGAGGGTCTAAAGATTGCCTGTGCCAAATTTCATCAAAATCGGTTGAGAAGTTTAAGCGGGAAAGCGGAACAGACAGACAGACAGACAGAGTTACTTTCGCATTTATAATATTAGTATGGATTAAAAAGTAGGAAAAGCTTTCTTTATGCAGATTAACTGTATTGTTTATTTTTATTTACAAAAGTTAGTGTTTTATGATTTTAGTATTAAAATAAAATTTTGTAGATTAATTAACTGTGTTGTTTATTTTTGTTTACAAAAGTTAAAAGTGTTTTTTTTTTATGATTTTAGTATTAAAATAAAATTATTGAGTTTACAAACATATTACGTATTTTATTTTATGTATAAGTCAGTCATCTATAACATACTACAGTTTCACGGATGAGGAAACTATCATACTTTTTATAAGCGCCATGGAATTTCGTTCTGGCCCTGTGTATTTTTATCTACATATATTCTCATTATTATCTACATGATGAAGGTTTTATAAAATGCATGAGGATAAAATCAACGTATCTAAAAACAAAATAGGTAGAAGAAATTATATACCTACTTTCCCACAATTGTTTACAAATGAGGGAAACCTAAGCTATTATTTTAACATATAGCCACGTCGAAAAAAACCTGAAGTTTGCTTGCTGTAGGCGGGTATTAAATTAATTGAACTTATATATGGCTACCTTACATATAATATCATGTTACCTACGTGGACTAAATTATTATTTACAAAAGTGATTATTAAAGGTCACATATAATGCTAATAGGTTGTACCTACGGTTATCACAGTGATAAACCGTTTAGACCTGAATAATATTTACCAACACGGCAAGACAGGAAATATTTTCATTAATATATTGCTATATATTAATGAAAATATTACCTGTCTCTGTGTTGTTGTGTGCTCCTGTGGGGAATGAAGAATTGCTATTCTCTTGACAGGATGGATCCTACTTAAAATAGAGAAATAACACGGGTTAAAAACTCGTGTTCAGAAAGAATAATAAATAATAATAAATAACCTATTTAGAGAGCTATTAACATCTGAGCTGGTGTGGTAATACCACATCATAATTAATCTTGGCCGAAGGATTTCCATGAAAAGTCTAGGATTTTTTAGTTTTCTTTTCTACCATTTCCTTAGAAACAAAACTAAAAAGGTTTTACTACGAATTACACAAAGACGCTAATTCCAAAGATTAAGAAATACGACACTGATGATTGCAATATCAGCTAACACCATAATCTGAATGACAAAACAGCCGTACCTACAAATATACAAACTATACAAGTAAGAATTCAACAAATGAGACAAATCTACAACAATGGCAGATGTATGTATTTATTCGTGTCTAACGGCATATGTTTATGAACTCAGCTCAAAGTAAAAGACCCTAGCAACATAATGCTTAAACTTAAGATTATGGAGGTTAAACCTCTAAAAGAAAAGTATAGGTAGCTGTAAGGTCCCTACAATAAGAGCAAATGTTTAATGTGACCATACAACGTATGAGATGGCACAAGACTATCTAGTTCTACACTTCTAGTTCTAATTACCACTGTTGCCAGCGCTAAAGATAGAATTGGCCCTGGCAAAGCAACATACACAACACTTTGGTAAAGGCTACAGAGGTGGATCCACCAAGACACTCACATCATTGAAATAAGCTTGTTCCAACCGCTGTCGAGTCTTGTTAGCTTTGCTGTATTCAGGGAGGCTGGACTGTCTTCTCACACGCATTCTTTGGTCACGATCCATCGTCATCAGATCGGATTTCTGCGATAACACTAAATAGTGTAACCGATGTATTATATCCATTTTTAATAGTAAAAATAGCAAATAATTTTATTGGAAGTATTCAAGTTTAGTCCGAAGGATTAGGATTGTATTCACAAAAACGTTTGTCGTCTTTTCTGACGATAGGTTGTAAATACGGTGTAACAATTGTACTTTTCTTATAAGTTATTACACAAGTTTTTAAAGAATCAATTAAGTATTTATTTTCCACAAGTGCTTTTTTTTTGTGGAACTGAAAATAAAGGAGACTTTTCGAGATATAATAAAAAACATAAAAGATCGACAGTTATAGCCGGGCGATACGGATAGAAACTTAAAGTGAATGTGAGCGCGGCCGGGTATAGCGCCCGCTAGTTGGGGCGGGCGCGGAGTGACTGTGGGCTGGGCTCCGGATGTAGCGTGGCGGCGATCCGACGTAACCGGGCAACCGTTTGCAAACAACACGCAATCCTAACATGTCTAAAGGTACCTATTGAAGAAATACACAGCCTAATTACGTTCATTTATGCGGAATTAAGTTGTACGAAGACTGAAAACAGTTGTAACGATTGCTACGTGCTTAGTTATTTATTACGTATCTTTTTGTTATTGAAGTTTAATAATGCCACCTTATTCTAACAATTACCTATACCGACGTGGGTACATAGATAAGTACTTACCTAATGCATTTGTTAATACAAGAAGTACCTACGTTATTTCTTGATATATGTTAGGTACTGGAAACCTCTTTAACTTTGTACTTATAAATTATGATCAACTTTTGCAATGGGACCATGTCCAACGGAATGTCTTTAGAGGTTTTATTGGTATACTGGCGAGGCTGGTTTGGCAGCCTCCGTGGCGTAGCGGTAGCGAAGGCGGCCGCTGCGCGAGTGGTGGGTTCGATCCCTGCGCAGTGCAAATATTTGTATACATGAATACGAAAATTTGCACTGGTCTGGTCGTGTCTCGGAAAGCACGCTAAGCGGTTGGTCCCGGTTGCCATAGGAACATCTAATGGCAGTCGTTACGCTTTGTTGGAGCCCTCAAAAGTCCAACAATTGGTCTAACTGCAATGCCACGATATCGCCTTCGGGTTGTGGTCAGACGGCAGTCGCTTCAAGGAAAATATCGAAGTACTTATATGATGTCACCTAGCTACATAAGTATTGTACCTATACAATCAAGTTTTCCCTACTGAACAGGAGTTCGTTGCGTAACTTCTTCTACCCAGTTAAGGCAATACGAAGCGATGGTGTTTTTGAAGACTGTCTTCTGGAATTATGATGTTCGAAAAGTGCTGAAACTCAGATAGACTTTGTTTTTGAGGCGTTCAGTTACTTCAATTGAGTACTTTAAAAAAAAAAAAAACGAAATATCTCCTGTCGATCGTGGTCCGTGGGTATAACAGCGGTTAACATTTTGACTAATTTACATTAGGTTTAATCTAACTAGTTAGAGCTATTCCTACCTAAGTAGAAATTCCTATACTAGTCCTACCTAAGTAGGTATATAGATCTACCTATTTCCAAATTTAGGTAGATAACCGATCTACTAGGGTATCTACCTAGACTTTTAAATTAAAGAAGCCACAACAGAGTGACGCAGCGGTCTAGACACGTTTGCAAATTCACAGACATAGGTACCAAACTTAGGTAGATATTTATGAAAGCTTGAAATACTGTTTAACTTAAAAAATCAAAATCAAAACTAATTCATTCAAATTAGGCTGAGAATAAGCGCTTTTCTAACCTCCGAAATTACAAAAGATGGTCCCAAATCAACCGCCCTTCACCAACTACTAGTGCAGCTGGAAAGAAGTGGCGCAACAAATTCGGGGCTTCCTCGTTACTAAACAAAGTATAAACGAAAAGACCGTCCGTTATCTCCCACACCAAAGAAATTCAATACTCAACAATATCTGCCGGCAAGAGCATGGGCTCATTTTTTTGGGACAAGCAGGAACTGATGATGTTTGAATTCGTACCTTGAACTTGGGAGCCACTATCACTGAAAATATCTATGCAGAACAAATAAAAAAAATACGTCAAGAAATCCTTCAAAAGCGACGAGGAAAACTGGCGAAAAAAGTTTTGTTCCATCAGGACAACGCGCCGGCGCACAAGTCTGCAGTTGCCATGGCAGCAATCCAAGATGCTGGCTTTGGGATTGACGACCATTTGCTATATTCACGGAACTTGGGCCCTAGTGATTTCTAACTATGTATTTCTGCGTTTGAAAGAACACTTGAGAGGCACAAAATTTGAAGATGGCGAAGAAGTAAAGGCCACCGTAAAAGGTTTTTTAAAAAGGGTATTTTGGCTCTAGAAAAAAAGTTTGCCAGAAGCGTGATTACGTCAAAAATAAAATAAGATAATATTAAAGAGAAAGAAAATAAAATAATATTAAATAAATACAATTTCTAACATAGTTATTCTCATTACTTTTTGAACTCCCCTCGTAGCATCATAGTTGAAGTGGATAAATGTCAAACATTTTTCGAGGGCACTGCATCTACCTACATATATCCAAACCATTCCATGTCCGGTCATGTACCTAATCTTTAAAGCATTAGCAATGCCTGAAGCCACACACTTAATGGTGACAACCGAACGCTGCCAGACACAACAATTTATCCAAATCAGTACAGAAAACTGCCTTTTAGAAACATAAATACCTACTTAAGGTATTGACAGCCTAAATACAATTTTGGGTTTTAATCAAGTAATCATTTTATTATATGAGAGGACTGCCTAGTTTCGATGGTCCAATACATAGTTGTAAACGCGGCCGTTGAGCACGCTCTTTACCAGGGGTGGCCAACTTGAGTAAACTTAAAGTCTACTGTTTACCAAGGAAACCTTGTGCGATCTACCAAACACATACCTACTTCTTGAAATCATAAAGGAACAGCGTAGTTTTAATACACAATCATATTTTTTAATTGACCAGTCTTAGTAGGTTCTGTTTATAGGTATCACATTTGAGATCGTTACCTGAAATTTATTTAACACTAGATGCGCCACACGGTTTCACCCGCGTTTTTTTTTATATGCCCCGCTCCTATTGGTCGCAGCGAGATGTTAAATAGCCTAAAGCCTTCCCGGATTAATGCGCTATCCAATCCAAAAAGAATTTTTCAAATCGGACCAGTAGTTTCTGAGATTAGCGCGCACAAACAAACAAACTCTTCAGCTTTATATATTAGTATAGATTATATCGGTCCTATAAATGAGTGAGAGCATTGCGCCTAAATCGAAACACTACGAGTATACTGGGTAGAAAATAATAAGGATAAATATCGCGATATAGCCATTTAAAAATGATACAAGATGATGCTGCAGTAGTTGATAATATTTATAGTTTTTGACTGGCTATGATCGACTGGACGAGCAGTCGCGATCTACCGGTCGATCGCGATCGACCGGTTGGCCACCCCTGCTCTATACCAATGCGCTTAGTGAAGCCACAGAACAGATAACTTGGGGACTTATCTATTCCGTGAGTAAAACATGGCGAAAAAATTAACTGTATTTTCCTCAGTCTGAATTTGTGCCTTCTAATAATTATGGAACTACATTAGTGAACTGTGGAGTTTGCAGTAACGAGAATAATTATTTATTTTATTATTTATTTAAGTACACTTACACACGATAAAATAAATAAGAATAAAACAAAATTAAGATTTGAGTACAAAGGTGCTGCTTATTTCTTAAGAAATTTCTTACAGCTTATCTGCGAAGGGAGATGTAAATTATATAATTCTATGGTAATCAAGACAATATCATCATAATATCTTTTTCTTCTGGCCTTTCTCTAGCTCTGGGCGGAATGGAAGGACATTTATGTTACTGACTAATAAAAACCCGTGTTCCTTCATTTGCCTGTGTACCGGGAGCTGCGGTATCTTTTTTGAACATCCCGCGGCCCTGATAGGTAACGATCTTAAAGAACCCCGTCACGATGTGCTGACATATCTCAGAGGTGCGGATGGAAAAACGTGCCGTTGAGCCAAGCCTGGTCATTACCGGGCGGCGAACTACCCATTGCTCGCCGCCTGGTAACAAATCCCTAGGTGGTTTCAAAAAAGAATGCATCATTAATTCTGTCGTACTTATGTACAGGTACAACCTAAGGGACACCGTCAGCGTAGAGTCACCAGACAGCGTCTATACATTATACGTTTTATCGTGCGGCCGTAGGTAATTATTTCAAGGACACTACCGAGACGACTGCTTATTTTATTATACTGTACCTACTACTGGGAATAAATGCGTAATTTCTCTTGCCAATAGGTACCATCAAAAACCGGCTGTTCTAGCGATGAAAGGCATGTAAGTATCATTTTAAACGGAACGAGTATTGTAAATGTTATAGAAATATATAGTGATAGATTTTTTCAGCAGCAAATGGATTAGTTTTACATATTAGTTGGCCGCCAGTACGATTACGAACATTACGTTAAGAAGTCGGTGAAAAAGGAGTACCTACAGTTTGTAAGAGCAGGAGTCTGATAGAGCAACATCAGTGATCTCGTCGTATTCTGTACTCCTTTTTAGCCGACTTCCTATCGTAATTCATAATGTGTGTAATGAAACATTAAGTGTTGCCAGTTGTAATATTAAAACAAGTGTTGTAACAAAATACGCCACAGATGCGATTAAAAACAATGCGACGAAACGATACGTCAGACGCAAACTAATTTGAAAGGTCTAACTCTAAACGAACATTTATGCTCGGTCCTTTTCTTAATGAAATGGAAAGGAAAGATGAACTGAATTCAAATTTAGTTTAGTTGGTGAACAAGGAAATCGTAGCCACTGTCTGTTGCTTACTATAACTAGGTGTTAGGTAGGTATATTGAATTTCTCAGACTCGGCGTCTCATAATTTCCCGGTTGGTGGCAATAGGCTTGCTCTCTTTCATGGGACTTAAACTTAGTGAAATTGGGCCTACTATAGGTATCTTCTTCTTTTTAGCCAATAGAGGTCCACAACTGGACAAAGGCCTCCACCAAGGCTTTCCACAATGCCCAGTCTTGTACTGCCCGCATCCAACGGTTTCCCACGACCTTCACCAGGTTATCGGTCCACCTTATTGGAGGCCTCCTTACGCTGCGTCTTCCGGTACGCGGTTAGAGACATGAAAAAAGTATCGATACTTTACGGTATCGAGTAGATTTCTTTCGATACCGATACTTTTGTATTCGATACTTTTACTTAACAAGTACTTACTTTTGACCAGGTATCGTATCGAATAAATTCCGTTGCCGGATTCACATTTCACTTGTTTGATTCTAAATTGTTTGTTAAATTTTTATTGATTTCTGCAACTTCAATGCACTTACAAAGATTATTTTGGAAAGCTGGAAATACCGCCGACAGCGACAGATCACGCTATCTGAATCTGACAAATATTGCCACTCAACCATGAACCTTAATGCTTTAGCCATAACGTTGAAAATCTAATAAATGTAGCAGCTTGATGTGCTGTCTTCTGTAGGTACAATTACTAAAACCCGTAACCGCCTATCGCTAAACAAGCTCGACACGCTTCTTTACTTCTAACTAGGGGGAGACGGGGTACATTAATACTAGGGGCACATAGATACAGTCAATATTCGTCGAAAACAAAACGCGTTAGAAGACCCATCCGCCACCGATAAGGAAGTATATCGTAAAGCCTACATCACATGCACACTAGCGCAGAGCAACGTTCACTCGACGACTAGCGACTAGCACGTAAATAATAAAAAGTAAAAAAACTAAAACCCAACTACGACAAAAAAGGACGCTGAAAAAGTATAAAACAAGATTTTCAGAATACTGAACTGAACAAAGTTGCTAATGTAGTTGCAAGTAAATGGACACCGTAGACTCTACCAAGATGCCTTCGTTGTAAATTGACAATAATGTCATACAATACTATTCTGAAGTATGCAATACTCACTATGTAGAGATAAATTTTCATGTTTGGAAAGGCGTAGTCACACGTTGTCAAGGTGCTACGGTAGGTAGGTAACTAGGTAGGTATATGTAACGTGTAACTACGCCTTTCCAAACAGTTTTCATTAGTGCATTACATATTCTATTAATGTTCACACTGCGCTACATTGCATAAAGCGATTCACAGTTCCCGTGATCCGCGCTTTACTCTTATCGCTCATATTTAACATCATTATAGGATTTTTGTAATTATGTACAAGCATAAAATACTCGTGAAGTTCTTTCACGTGATACTAAACTCGGTACATTTAATTTAATTTTATATTAATATAGAACTTTTTGTCCACTAGAGGGCGCAATACTAAATTTGGTGACAAGCTTTATAGCTCATAACTAACAGAATATCCAGGCCCTTCTAATGGTACTGCAGTGGTCTTATTCTGATAAGTAGTAAAGAAGCTATGAACGAAAAGATGTGAATTATATACAACCAGCCCATAAATACAGGTAAAGTCACAAGCAAATGCTAGCAATATATATATATATATATATATATATTCAAAATGTACAAGTATAGCGCTTTCAAATGATACCAAACACGGCATAGTTATCTTAACTTTATTTTTTTACTCTGTATGTTTTGTCCGCTAGAGGGCGCGCCATTAGATTTTGTGAAACCCCATATAGCCTATAACCAGCGGACAATTAAGACGCTTCTAATGATATGTCATTTGTCGAATTCTGATAAGTAGTTTAGAAGTTACGAGGGAACAGATGAACATACATACATACATAGCCTGTAAAATCATAACCCTCCTTAAATTATTTATTGCTTTAATTTTTATAAAATGTTGATTTCGATTGTAGTAAGCGGGGGCACATAGATACAAGTGGTCTTGGGGCACATTGATACCCCGATATTTTGTTAAATATACATGTATGTGAGACTTAGGTATATTTTATTTTCTTTATAGAAAAATGGTTTGAACATTTAAACGCAAGATGGATAGAAGTTCCATCAACGAAATTTCCGTGGCTTCTGCGATATCTGATGTATTGGAAGAAAAATTATCAATAACAAAAGCAGCGAATAAATATAATTTAAAAAAATCAATACATAAAGGTCAGAAAAATCAATAAAACCTATTTAATTTATAGGAATATTTCGATGAACCAAAGTCCAACCCAGACTCCAAAGCTGAAAAGGTTTCGGATACGACTGGGATTAACGCCGGGATGATGATGATGATTTCTATGAACCAAAGTGCCACTGTATGTTCCAATGTACCCCGCATGTGGGGTACATTGATACAAATTTAATTTTTTAGTAAATAGGCTCTAACACGTTTTGTTATTAAATCTATCGGTTAATTTGTATGTAACAAGTTAACTGAATATATATTGAATGTTGATGATGATGATGTAACTATCATTAGATAGTCTTTTATTGGGTCTAAGTAAAAATCGTATCAAGGTGCTTCCCCCTACATTACAAACATTGGCTGAACCCTATGAGATAGATCAAAATAATGTACTACAGTATTTTAAACCTTAAAAATGCCTACAAAAAAGTTTACGACACCAAATGTCTACCTACTATAGTTTCTTCATTATGACAACTTTTTATGTTTGAAAAGTTAATTAAAATACTTATCAGTCGAAATCAGAGCCCACTGTTTGTTCCTTATTATTAATCCGTATCAAAATAAATTACGTCATATGAAAGGTAATTTCAGTAGCAGCAGATCTCTTTTTAAATTATTGGAATTGGTTGATTCATTTAGGAGGTAGGTACCTATCACGATTTATTCAAAACTAAACATCAGAAAATATCCGCGTGCCGCTCGCGTCTCTGCCGGCTGCCTGCTATTGAGTGTTTCTCCGCCTAAACCGCGGAGTGACCCAGTGAGTGGGCCAGAGCGGGGGACCATAATTTCGAACAAATTTGCTACCTCGGTAGGCTTTTATTCTGTTTGAAGGTGGTGGAACTGGTTAGCCATGGACAATAAGGTTGATGTATCTTGCCGTCAGAGATTGGCTGATGGGCGGCACAGTAGACATTAGTTTTATTGAAGGGCCACCGTTTCTTGAGGAAGGCTTAGGTACCTATATCATTTGTCCACGTGCCAAGCCGGGGCGGGTCGCTAGTCTACATATACTTACATAATAATGAAGACCAATATTATTATAGTAGGTACCTACTTGTTTTTTACTTTTTTCAAATGTTTTAGTCAGTGCACGCCGATAGCAAACATGGCTAACAATATTTATGCCAAATTTCAAAGCCGTAGTCAATACAGAAAAAAAATTGAAAGTGCTCAGTTGACATTAAATAAGCGCCTGTTAAAATAATGGGAGCAATATGTACTTCTGCGTTCGTTCCCGTTTTCGTAACATTTTTTGTGACTGCTCTGCTCCTATTGGTCATAGCAGGATGTTATATAGCCCTTGTCCTTTCTCAGGCTCTAGACTATCAGTGTACATACCAAATTTCATTACAATCGGTTCAGTAGTTTTGGCGTGAAAGCCGGGCAGACAGACAGACAGAGATACTTTCGCATTTATAATATTAGTATGGATTTAAAATAATTGCCACATTTGAAACTCACGGTGAGATGGTAGGTACCTTAAAAAAAATATTTTTTTTTTAAGGTACCTACCATCTCACCGTGAGTTTTAAGAAGAGTATTCTTCTCCCACAGGCTTGGGCAGGGAAACGAAATGCATGACGGAAATTCATTGAGTCTGTCCGTGCTGGCTCACAAGTTATCAATCTCCTTTGGATCATATACAATGAGGAATTATGTTTCCGCAGCTTGGGCAAAATGGCGTTAGGTGACAGGTGTCATTTGTGACCCCAAAATGCCGGTTAAACTTAAGGGGCAGGTCTATAAGACCATCATTAGACCTGTTCTCCTGTATGGCAGTGAGGCGTTGCCTGTGCTTGAGCGACACAAGCAGGAGCTGCGTGTCACGGAGATGAATATGCTGCGGTGGATGTGTGGAGTTACGCGGAAGGACTGCATCAGGAACTGCCGCATCCGTGGCAGTCTTCATGTCCGTGACATAGCGGACAAACTGCAGGAGGGTCGCTTACGTTGGTACGGTCACGTCTTACGAAAACCGACATGTTACGTGGGTCACAAATGTCTTGCCATGGCGCCTCCGCCGGGCCGGATCAAGCGGGGTAGACCAAAGAGGTGTTGGCTTAACGTTGTAAGAGATGACATGCGTGCCAACAATCTCATACCACAGGATGCTAAAGATCGCGCGAAATGCGGTGTTTTCTCTGTGGTAGGCCATAACATCGGCTGCCGGCAGAAGTTACCACCCACCAGACAAAGTCTTGCCGCCAAGCGATTCGTCGTGTTCCGGTATGATGTCTGGTGCAGCCGTACGGAGGACGGGTCTGAGCAGTTGTGTTGCGATGTGTGCCGGGTACGATGCGCCAAATGTTGTTGTGTCGGGAGTTTGGTGCTCTGGCGCAGCATCGTTGGTCGTGTTGGTCTTGGGTTTAACATTGCATCACTTGGCTCAACTGCCGTCATCCTTGCTATTCCTAAGTTTTTTAAGTGAATAGGCTTAATTAACTAGCGCGCTTTACCATCAACGATTGCATCACTGCTTACCAACAGGCAGGATTGCAGTCAAGCGCTAGTTTATAATTATTAAAAAAAAAATGGTGGAAATTAAGCAAGAAAGCGGACCCCGGGCTGCAACGCGAAAGCCGCGGATGCAACCGGGATAAACGCTAAGATGATGATGATGACTATGAGGAACTATGTATGTACCTACCAAATCGCTTCTTTCGCAACTAGAATATCTTAAAGGATTTATAGTACCTATAATAGGTATATTTCTATAAATACAATAAATTAAACAATACATTATAGCTATGAATACTTTATTAGTAGTATAAGGCAGAAAATTACACCTTAGTAACTCTCACAAATTGAGACAAAGTCAAAAGACAATGCAAACGCTTCTATTAGCCCCTCTAAATATACAACAATCTATAAATACACGTGTAAATATTTAATCTGTCAAAATAACACCAACAAATTGCCAAGATTTCATCATAGTCTTTTTACTTTAAAACAGTTGTGCAGACATTTTTTTTGTCATCACAGACACAATTAGCAAAGTGATATGTATTAAACTAACAAAATATAGCTCTGAAGAAAAATGTAATAATCTTAGTGTTTCTAGTTTTAATAAATTATTTGCAACATGTGTTTTGTAAGTTAAAGTTAAATAACACCTGACATAAGTATAGCCTGAGTCAATAACTTATGTTAAATTATCCACATTTAACATCATTTTTACAGTGAACCATTCATATTGAACTATGATAAAATATTTAACATTTATGTGTACTATATATGCTGCATAATAAACATTAATTCCAAAACTCCTTTGAACTTGAAGTTATTCCACACAAAAGGATTATAATGACCATACATTATAATCCTTTTGTATGGAATAAGTTATTAGTTATCAGTGGGTTGAAAATTGACATGCCAGCATAAAAGAGCTTAAACTATGGAGGGAGATATGAATGTGATTAAATAAATGGTAACAATGATATATATATGTATATACAAGTTCCTAGATATAAAGAAAACAATGATACTTTAGCTGGAAAAAACGAACTTGTGCAACTGCTTCTTCCAGTAAAACATAAAAATTATCCTAAAACAATTCTAGATATTGACATACCAACAATCACATATACTTGAAATTCTGTACTTATCAACTTATTGTAAAATATTATCCCACAAGATTTCAAAACGATTGTTTTATGTAACTCTTTATGGGGCAAAGACATAAGCACCATAAATTAGACGGTGACTCTTATATTAACTGTACTTAAGCATAACTGATGTCTTTGTGAATATTGTGGTCCTTGATAATTGGATCAATTATTATGCTAATCTATGAACTTGATTTAACTAATAAACAAATGCTTATGCATGTTAAATCTAAGATATCCGAATAATAATGGTATTATTCTGATATCTTAGATTTACCGTTCAATTTGCCGAGTTGACCTAACATAAGGACAGTATTAATTAAATTTTCGGAGTATATACGCTGATTTGTTTCCATTTTTCTTAGCTTCTGGACAACATATTTAGAGAAAAATTCCAGTTCATTTTCGTTTCCATGATTTCTTGTTTCATCCTCTAAAATCCGTTTACGTTTAGCCTCCCGAGGGCTGGTTGAATTGTCATTTTTAGCTTTTCTCTTTGTAGAATGGTTTGCCTTATTGTTACTGCTGTCACTGTTTACAAACCCCAGGTTCAAATCATCAGCCAGATCATTAGCTTCTTCCTCATTTAACTGTATAGTCAAATCATCAGGCACTGTTACCATTGGTACATGATTTTCAGAAAATATGGGAGATGGCAGGAATGAAACCCGTTTTCTAACTTTAACAGCTGAATGTTTTGGCTTTAAAGCAGCTGGATCTTCAGATGTAGCTCCTACTGTATGTCTACGGTTTGTCTTTTGCTTAGTAGATTCTAAGTTTTGAAGTCGACTGACAGATTGTTTGTTGCTCCAAAAATTAACCTTGATCTTCTGTTTAGGTTTCTGTTCGGCAGGCTTTGGCTTGTTTAAAACTGTGGGTAATTTATAGCGTATATTGTCATCTTCTTCCACTTTTTGTATCTTTTTCAGTTTAGGTGATTTACTAGGATTGTTGAAAAAATTGGTGTTTAACTTGTATCTTACATTGTCATCATCTGATTGGTAACCATTTTTCTTAGACGACTTATCGACAGATACGGGTTTCATTGTCTTGATGATATGATTATTCAGTATCAGTACTTATTGGATTATAAACACTGTCTCACTGCACCTGGAATGGGGCAAAAACAAGATAAATAAGTAAAATTTTACAATGAAATTAACTAACGGCTTGATTAAGAAATCAATAAAAATAAGTTCTATAAAAACAGGGAATCGATTCCGATAGATCGCGTTGAGTAGCGCTTTCCCGCCCAAACATTGGTCAACAAAATCGCGCAAAGAAAGCTGTAAAGTTAACAATAATGCCAACATCCTAAGTTATCTAGAGAATATTTAAACATGACGCGTGCAATAGAAACGATATTTGCACCCAACAGGATCCATTAGGGAGGAAATTGAAGATAAAATTTTGAGGTTATGGGACTTACTACTTTCAATAAAATCGTATATTTCTAAAAAGTGATAATTAAATATAAAGCAATTCTACTTCTTAGAGGAATATTAGCTGTAACTATCACATTTACGTTAGCTAAATCATTGTTTTGATAAAAATGATGTCTCGTCATCATTAACGTTTTGATAGGCAATTCCTATTACATAATCATTATATTTTATTGAATAAAACTTACCTTTATTGAGTTTCATTATTATTCACCAAGTATTCACTCACTGTGTTGGTCACAAGAGTCAAAAATAAATAAATATTATCCACGAATGCAAACACGACACGCACTATCCGGATTGTTCATGACGCAAAGTGTTTCCAAAATTGTCCGCTAGAGGCGTAGTAGCCGTGCGCGGGAAATCTATGGGAGCGTTCACCATTAGAAATTGAAAACCCCAATTTACTCAATGTTCAAAGAAACAATATAAAAATAACATTTGCATTGTTTTACATCATTTTTATTGATCAAAGATGTCAATGTATTAATAATTTAGGCTATGTAGATATATATAAACTAAATTATTAATACATTAAAGAGTACCATAGTAAGACTAATTTGTCATTAATTACAGGTACAGTCAACCGTGCGCTAGTAGTACCAGTTCGACATTTTTAGAACGTCTTTATATCGTAATTGTAATATATGTAGGTACATACATAGTAAAATAAGGGCGACTTTCTTAGTGCAAGGGTTAGTACTGAGCTGTTGATTGTACCTAATGTATTACCTATCGATGTATGTTTTGGTATCTACGAAATGCTATATTTAATCGTTTTATTTTTATTGATTAGTCAAGAACTTTGTCATCATACAAAATATTAATGTAAATTGCTAATTAAAAAAAGCTCAAGCTAAAATGGGTGGTACCTATTGTTGTTATTCTGTATACCTGTTAATATTGTTATCTAAGACAATACGTACGTTTCTGAGAAATTTCAAAAATAAAATTAAGTTCAATTCTTATCAAAAACTTGTTTCTATTCGCAGAAAATATATATAATTGTCAACGTCATAATGGAAACTAAATTTTGCGTGGAAATACGTAGTGTATATGCCTCTGTACCTAATGTTTGCTTTAGCAGCCTAGAAACCCGACTACGTCTAGAATGGGGGTAAGTTAAGTCAATAGTGTTCAAAAGCCTGCGCTGAGCACACAGCTTTTGGAATGAATATCTTCAGGTCTATTTTTAACCTTAATAATAAATTAAAAGTATCAAAATAACTGCATCATTTTACTATAAAGTTAGTTGGGTATCTATGTATCAGCACCTGTTTCATTAAAATATTTTGCTTACCATATGATTTTTCATAGAAATCCACCCCATCTTGGCACGGAACTTCAGTTTACGTTTAGGATTATCCGTGTTTAACGATTTTTTATACAACACTATGTGAAATGTCCAATACAGCGAAGTAAAACGCTATTGTTGTTAAGCCGAGGCTTTACGCGACGCGAATTGGGAGGTTATGACGGTCTACGAGATGTGCTCCCGGACTGAGTGGGAGGCTGTGCGCAATGCGGCAACGCGGCTGTCTACAAAACATTAAGCTTTAACAAAGTGTTCACGTATGCAGATAAAATAATTATTGCTGCAAAATAAAACTTACGAAAAGGTAAAAGGAAACTAAAATAATTGCAGTAAAGTATGGAGCGCCTAAAAATACGAGCTTACCAACACAAAATTAATAACGATTTTTCTCAGTTCTCCAGGTTGTGCTCAGCGATAATTAATTTGTGTTTTCCAAACTCTAAATACTTACTAAACAATAACTTACAGTCAAACTTCTCTTATTTTACTCAACGCGGGAACGTTTGAATGTATTGATTTGAATTGCGAACGTCATTTCGCATGTGCCTAGAGAGTGCTAGGCGTGCGCACTAGAGGGATTCCTATGAATGGTTTAGGTATTCATCTACAAGGGTCGCGTACTTGAAAAGCAAAATGTTGTCCATTAACTTTAATGGGAACGCTTTGTCTTGGTCATTTCGTATGCATCCCGTTAGGGTTGGGCATGATTCATTATAATATTTTTTGCGTAAATTGATATTAGGTATTACAATCTCAGATTCTTTGAAAGTTTTAAATTTTTGTTGTCATTATTTATAAAACTCAGAGTTTTTTATTAAGCTAGTTTTATGGTTAAAGCTTTCGTAATTTGAGTAATCATTGAACTTTGTCAAAATAATCGAATTAGGTACTTACCGTTAACAACTGGCTTTTACCAAAAGTCGAGAAAAGCAATATCTAAGTAGTTTGGAACCTAAAACCAAACCTATGTTCTGAGGGCTGGACGCCGGTGTTCCAATCCGTATAGTTAACTCAACCAATTAATAGTAAGTAAGGATTAGGTAAATATTGCAAAAAAGTGTTTTTGTATGTACAATTGTAAGTAGGTATATCCAATGGTCAAATAATTAACTATTAAAAAGAAATTTTAACCAGCCAGAGTCTATTCTCTTCATGTTTAAAATATGGCATGAACCCTCTTTGAGGGTTCACTTAATCGCAAACCTAATGCCGGTGATTTTCCCGGAGGGTCCACTACCAATTTGCATGGTGGTCTGTATGAAAAATTGGTGGACTTGATTATGTTAACAGGAACAAAGCGATGACTGACAGTTACGACACTGCAGTGTTTCAATTTTAATCGTCGCCGTACGGTGTTAAGTGTTTTTGTGCTAAAGATATAGGCACCGCCATAGACATAAATACTAATGGACATGCCAGTACGCGTATAATCTGCACATTTTTTTTTGGTTCGAAAAGAGTGAGCGAGATGGCTTATGCTTTCAGTCTAGCGCTATCTCTTTCGTCATAGATGATTTTGATATTCGGAGAGATAAAGATAGACGAAACTTCGTTTCCTCTCTTTCTTTCGGGATGCCACAATTGCAATGCCTCCGTGGCGCAGCGGTCAACACGCCTGCCTGCAACGTGGAGGCCCCGGGTTCGACCCCGGCCAGGTCATGATGGAAAACGATACTTTTCTGATTGGCCTGGGTCTTGGATGTTTATCTATATATGTATCTATTATAAATATTGTATCGTTGACTTACTATTCCATAACACAAGTCTCGAACTTACTTTAGGGCTAGTTCAATCTGTGTGATTTGTATTTATTATTTCATTTCATTTTCATTTCCGTGGTGGCCTAGTGGTTAAAACACCAGCCTCTCAAGTATGAGTGCGCAGGTTGATTCCAGGTCAGGCAAGCACCAAAATTTTCTAAAGTTATATGTACTTTCTAAGTATATCTTGGAAACCAATGACTGAAGGTGAAGGAAAACATCTTGAGGAAACCTGGACTTTGGGTCTGAAATCGCCATTGAGCAAGCGTGGTGATTACGCTCAATCCTTCTCTGTATTAGAAAGACCTGTGCCCAGCAGTGGGACGATAAAAAGGTTGATGATGATGAAGGCATTCCATTAATTAGTATAGGTAATATGTCGACAGGTACCACGAAATTGAAAATTTCTTACCTAAGTTTTATGAAAATTGCAGAGTTGTTATTCTGATGAAAATTCATGACGCGTCGATTTTAATTACCTAGTAATCAGCTTCAATATTGATCCCACAGACTAACCGGTATATACCCACTATAAAAACATACAAAAATACCTGCTTATAAATTATTATGATTATGATTTCGTTGTTGAAATATGAGAGTAGAAGAAATATCACCGGTCTTTCATTATTTCCACGGTGTCCTGTCGGTGTTGTCACAGGCAAGCACAACATGTTTCGTGAAGCATACATTGACAGGCACATCATTAAATAACTTAGTAATTCACAGCATTAATATTAACTGCATATTATTATAAGTAGGTATATAATAATCTATACTAATATATATACTGAAGAGTTTGTTTGTTTGAACACGCTAATCTCAGGAACTACGGGTCCGATTTGAAAAATTCTTTTTGCGTTGGATAGCCCATTAATCTAGGAAGGCTTTAGGTTTTTTTTAACATCACGCTGCGACAAATAGGAGCAGAGCATATAAAAAATATCGAAACCCGTAGGTTTCGATATTTTTTCGGGTGAAACTGCGGCGCGCAGCTAGCATATAAAATATGCAGTTATTACACAGTGGCTCCGATTCCCCGTTTTGATTTGACAAACAAAACTAATTTTAAGTTCAATGCATTTTGTTTCTTTCTTCTAAAATAACATATGACAGAATATCAGTTCTGTCAAATTAACACATTCCGTAGACATTTTTTTTTGGTTCGTTTCTTTCCGTTCGGGCGAATGGAAAAGGCAAAGGCATAGTACGCCATACAGCCAAGTCTTCAGTAATTTTTTTTTCATTAAATATCTATCCTAACTTATCCTAATTTATCCTAACTTATCCTAACATAACTTAACCTAAACTAACTCCTTTCGTTTTATGCGTTTGGACGATAAGGAGCGGTTTAGCGTAAAGACATGATGAGGCCACTATGCTACAATATTTCACTGTTCTTTTTGAATTATTCACTGAATGCACTTTTTACTACATAATTCACGCGTTTTTATTTAGTAAACGACACTATAAATAATTTTAAAAGTCCAATGAAAAATGAGCGTGACACTCATCTTGACATTCCCGCCAAACTCTTCCGTAGACAGTTTAGACGTGAAATACATGGCGTCAAAAAATTGTTCTTATACGTCAGGCGTTCACTAATTTAACAGAACTATAATATGTACTGAACTTAAGGTTTCTTTAATTGGTAAACAAAGTAATCGGCACCAGTGACGCATTAATTGCTAAATGGAAAACGATGCATTCCGTTGTGAAAAAGTTGATATAAATGCGTCGATCAATCATCATCATCATCAACCTTTTTTTATCGTCCTACTGTTGGGCAGAGGTCTCCTCTCATACAGAGAAGGATTGAGCTTAATTACCACGCTTGCTCAATGCGGGTTGACGATTTCAGACTTAAATGTCCAGGTTTCCCTCAAGATGTTTTCCTTCACCTTTTAATCAGTCATTGATGTCCAAGACACACTTATAAAGTACACATAACTTAGAAAAGTTACATTGGTACTTGCCTGACTTGGAATCGAACCCGCACACTCATACTTGAGAGGCTGGTGTTTTAACCACTAGGCCACTACGACAATATAAAATATTAATTCATAACAAACATTTTTAGATCATTGCATTTAAAATTTTAAATATGAATTTTGTCCTAACTTCCAACACACTTCGTACCTATCTATCTAAATGTAAGTAGAGTATACTTATAGCTGTTGGTAGGTAGGAGGTACATCATTATATGTACACAAGACTTTAAAATGTAATAAACTTGACTTACCTGAGCTCTAACAGCTGCTAGATGCAATTGCGTGGCCCTGTAGTCGTATTTCTTCACGGAAATCTCCTCCTGTTATGAAAACATATACCTATGTATATTAAAATAATACCTAGGTACACTCCCTTTAAAATATCAAAGCGAAGTTAAATATAAAACAAAAACTGAAATTATTAAATAAATCTGTGCAATAACCGGAGTTTAAAAAAAAATATAATGATAAAAAACAAACGCCTAGACAACATAAAAGATAGATAATATCATAAAGATTAAAAAAAGAACAAGAATAGGTACTGTTTAAATATTCCTGTTTTTGACACTTCTTTTTCCTCCTTCTATTATTTTCAGCCAGTTTACTCACAATTTATTTACAATCTTTTCGCACTTTTTTAATTTGAATACCACGACATCTACCGCCAGTTCAAATAAACTTCCGCCCGTTGTCTAGACTCGTAGTCAACGGACGTTTGGTTTTGTAGACTCAGTCGGATGATTTCATTCTTTGACAGACGAAAACAGCGACATCTACCATGGACGTACGTAGTTACTGTAATGATCAAAAGGTGTCACTAGGAGTTTCACTTCAAAAGTTTTTCTACTTTGTTTAATATTTGTTTTCAGCCAGTTTTCAGCCAACGGTAGTGCATTCGACGAGTTTAATACTTTGACGAAGTTGTATGGTTAATTTAAGTCTTTGTAAATGTTGCAGGGACATTATAATAATGTTTAGGTACCTACATTAAATTCTCTAATTAATTAGTCTAGTATTTAAGTGTAGGTAGGCAACAGCTGTAAAGTCTTACCACTTGTAGCTCCATTATGCTGTATTCTTCAATACCAGGCTGAACGTGAAATTTTAATGATGTTGAAATCAGGCCAATTTTGTTTTCGCTCCAAAAATATTTAACTTTACGGGTGACTTAACTTTCCCGGGTCCTCCTGACATTTCTCCACTTTGATACAGTTAAGTAGTTTTCATCAATGGATTTTGTCGTTTTTTGATTAGTTCGATCAAAGTAAGAAAACATAATTAGGACTAGACTTTAGTTTAACGTTTTATTAGCAGAACTATTTCGTGAACTGATTTCGATAGTAGGGAAAGCATTTATATTTTTTGCAGAATTTTTCGATTTGGCCTTAGTTTTGCAGTTGCTCCCTTACCTCTTTTGTGTTAACTTACCTGTATTTCGTTAACTTTGTTGTAAAGATTACTTTCAAGACCCCTGGTCTGATGACGACTTAGTGCATCAAGGCTTTCCTGTAAAAGAAATGTATAATTAACACCTTGTTCACATCATTCTTCTACTTATGTTAATAAGAAGTAGGTAGGTATCAAAAATTCTAAAGAGCTAAGGTAAATGTTTTATTATATATGCATTTTCATTATCATTCGTAGCCCGAATTCATCTACCGCTGAGAGCCTAAGGTCTCTTATTTTCTTATGCCAACCACACCGTTCCTATGCCACCCTCAATTAGGTTGAGGTAAACCGCAACGGCCCCGATTCCCTTGTTCACAAACTAAACTAAATTTAAGTTTAGTGCATTTATTTCTTTATATTTAATTAAGAAAAGGTCAGAAGATAATATGTTAGTTTAGACCTGTCAAATTAGTCCGCGCCTGACGTAAATTGCTGAATTTTTGGTCGCCATGTTTATAGTGGCGTCTAAACTCATCATCATCATCTCAGCGTTAATCCCAGTCGCATCCGCAGCTCTTTCAGCTTTGGAGTCTGGGGTCCTACCAGTCTAACTGCTAATTTTGGCTATTTTTTTATTTCCATCGAGATTTACGACGCCCACATCGAAAGTCGTCGTAGTGGCGTCTAAACTGTCTATGGAATATCTTAATTTGACAGGATTAAATTGAAATGTTATCATCTATCCTTTTTTTAATGAAATAAAAAGAAATAGATGCATATAGCTTAGTTTGTGAACAAGAGAATCGGCGCTAATGGCAACAATATTGTCCGCCTTTCTCACCACCGTACCGACACTTACTTTTCCAGGCCATTGGATGTGTTGGATGTGTGTGGACCTGTAAGTAGGTTGGATCACTATTTACTGGAAAGTTCCCCAATATTCATATACATCACCCACTCCTATATATTCCTATACTATGTATGTGGCTTTATCGCGGACAGCCCGTCATGAAAGTTAATTGAAATGAATGGCTTGACTTTACGGGTGGATATTAAAGTACCTAAGTTATTTATTCAATGTGTAATTGAAAAAATTTTGATTAGTGTTTTGCGGGTTTGGAGGGAAAGGGGTGTGTTTGGGAATTAACAAAGACCATAGGTTCATTGTGTCATTATGCAGAACAAAATTGTGCTTATTGATCCTAAGATGGTAAGTCAATGATAAGTCTAGACTTATTCTAGAGTGGAGATCGCAAATCGGCAAAAACAGGGTAGGACTTCCTTAGGCTAGGATTGCTGCCGATAGCGGCTAAACGAGATTTCCCGAAACTATTTGCATGGTGTGCAACTAGAAAAGTCTATTGTTGAAGGCTGATAATGAGGAAATTCTACAAATTGTGGAGAGCAGCTGATTGTTACTCATGATTTCACTTTTTGTCTTTACTTACGAGTATTATGAGTTGAGTACTATGAGGTGAATATTATACTAACTTGAAACTGTTTAATTTGTAATTCTAGTTCTTGTGCGTCCTTCTTCAGCTGTTCGTAGTTGACGCGCGCTTGAGAACCCATGCGGTCAAGCAGGATTTCACCACGAAGGATAGGCGGCATACATTCCTGTTTAAAAAAAAGGAACTGTTAAATGGGATCATTTTTCTAGTAACTTTTAGTATTAAAGGCTTATTGACGTGTATAATTATGGCATGAGTTTCTGAAAACTAAAATCAGTCGGAGAATGCGTAGATCGTAGCCGGTCGCAGCCATATATCGCTCTCCGACCAACAGTAAGGTTCCACAAAACTAGTATGACTGAATAGGGTCAACCACTTAAGATAATGTACTGATTTGAAAAGTATAGCAGTGGTAAAAATACTTTTAACGCCTAGTCATATATGGAAAAGTGCCAATATACGGAATTCGTATGATGATGACAAATAGTCTAGGTACTGATTGGAAAAATTTAAAATAAAATTACGTGTAGATATAATATATTTTTTATAATTGAAAACTAGTGCTTGACTGCAATCCCGCCTGATAGTAAGCATTGATGTAATGGTTGATCGTAAAGAGCGCTAGTTTATATAGAGAGCCTATTTACTCAAAAAAACTGGGTGAATAGGAAAGAAGACGGCAGTTGAGTGATGTTAAACCAACAACACGGCCAAAGATGCTGCGCCAGAGGGAGATTGATCTGGAGACCCTCCACGACCAAACTCCCGACACAACAACATTTGGCCCATCGTACCCGGCACTCATCGCAACACAACTGCTCAGACCCGTCTTCTGTACGACTTCACCAGACATCATGCCCGAACACGACGAATCGCTTGGCGGCAAGACTTTGTCTGGTGGGTAGTAATTTCTGCCGGCAGCCGATGTTATGGCCTACCACCGACATTTATTATATTCATATCTGAAGAAATATATGGTTTACCGTGCCCCTCGCCGCTAGCCTAGTGTACCCAAATGGTACCCAACAATGTACAAAACAAACTCTAATATATCAACGAGTAGCATTCTACTCGTTGATATATTAGAGATTATGAGGCTAGCGGCGAGGGGGCACGTCGCATTAGTAGAGCATGATGGGTGGGTGTACCATCCGGATGTATTGGAAGCGCTGCGGCTGCATGTTCCGGCGGTGTATTCAGCGCGCCGCAGCCCGGCTTTGTTAGATGTCCAATGATATAATATTACACCGGAAAAGTTTTAGATAGCCTGCTGAAATGTGTATCAGGAGCACAGAGGTGCATTGTATGAAGTACACAAAATAATATAGGAAGAAGTATATTATTTTTAATTATGATTTTACATTTAAGTTTATCTTATAGATGAGCTTAACAAATGTCGTCTTTGTACAACATCTTCTATCGTAGGTAAGGAAGATGTTGTACTTATTGGTGTGAATAAATAAAATTAAAAAAAACCTATAAACTAGGTTGGTTACCGTAAACGAGCTGCGACTGAATGAGACCGACGAAATTACACATAGTTTATATTAGTCGGAATTCAGAAGATGATCAAGACAAATCGGCAGACACTTCATTTAATAAATCAATCAGATACGGACTTTACTTCCTACCTACCTACATAATTCCTCGATTTTCTTTCACCGCTACCGGACGGTATCTATTAAAATGAAAGTAAGCAATCAATTATGCCAACAGCTCCTGATAAAATGAAACAAGTTGAAGTAACAACAGAATACTGGGGTCGGTTAAAACATGCATTATGTTAGTTTTTAGTGCTGTAGATTATGAGATTAACCAATAGGACTGTGGTAAAGTAGGTATTTTTAAAAAATAACCCTGTGATAATATGAAGAAACAAAAGAATACTGGGGTAAGATTGTGGAAGGTAATGTTTTAGTCTATCTACCATTATGAAAATTCTAAGCATATTTCCTAAAAAAGCTCCTTAATTCTATAACTTCCCAAAAGCGAATAAAACACAGTTTCAATCGCAATCCAAGGGTTAATTCCTAGGGGAAATTTCGGATCTATTGTTTCAAAGGTTTGACAAATGGTGCTACCAACTTAATTATCGCAAAGAACGTGGAGGAACTGACAAAACTGACTGATAGCGTTCGGTTGTCGCAATCACTTCGCAGTTTAGTCTCAGATTAAAAACAAGTGATTAGAATCGAAGCAATTTTTAATTAAATAGGCATTCTATCGCAGTATACTTACTATAAATGAAACATTCAGGACAAAAGCGCAAGAAGCTTAACTAAGCGGTTAACTAACCCGTTGTGGATAAACCTAGACAAAGTGTAAATTGATACTTAAAAAGTTGAGCGGGTTCTAATCTCGTGCACTAACTTTGATGGACGACGAATGACGTTACACTCGTGGCTTTGTCTTTGAATTGTTAATTGGAATTGTTTTGCAGTGGTATTTTTGGTCAAGTCGTCATTAGTGTTTGTGGCTAACCGAAACCTAACCGACACACGATTGTCCGGTTGCGTTGACAGGACATGAATTTGACATTTCATTTGGGTTTTTTCAATGACATAACATTATGCCTGTGACGTATTATTTGACAGATTGAGACTGAGATTAGACCGTGAATTAGCCTTATAATATCAGTAGGTATCGATTTCTCATAATTATCTCTACTTTCCGGCTTTCCTTACATTTTAACAAGTTTTTATCGTTTATTTGTCGCTGAGGTGAGACTACAACCAGATTTTGGACGCCTTAAATTCTGTTCAGTTTTGTTGACGTCCGGTGCGTTTGTAAAGTCGCAAGCTTTGCCATCAATCGGGCACAAATCCAAACTCTGGAAACATTTATGTAAATTTCTACATGAAAACCTCGTAACACTTTGTCCGTCGCAGTAAACAAACACTGAACGTCATGTAGGTACAGTAAGTGAAAAGTAGTAGTAAAGTACCTAGTTCCGCAGTAGTGCTTGCGAGTTGCAACCACTCGATCATTGAGGCTGTCAGTGCATAATATAATGTATCATCCTTACTAATATTATAAATGGGAAAGTAAGTTAGTTTGTTCCGCTTTCACGCCGTAACTACTGAACCGATTGCTTTGAAAATTTGCAGACGTAAAGTTAGAAGTCCGGATTAAATAATAGGGTACTTTATATCTCGGACAATTTGATATTCCCGAGGCAATCTAAAAAGCTCGATATAACCGAACTCCACGCGGGCGAAGCCGCGGGCGGAAAGCTAGTAGAATATATGTTAAGGGCGATTCGTTAAAGTTACAAATATAAAATAACATTATCAGCCTATATCATTCCCACTCCTGGGGCCGTAATCTACGTAATGTTATATATCTTCGTAGTTTTGCCTCTAGGACAAACTGGTTTCCTCACGATGTTCCTTCACCGTTTTGAGAGCAGTACTGAAGAAATATTCGTCAAACTTCGTGTCCCGAAGTTTAGAACATTTTAGGTTTTTTGTTTTGTTATTTATTTGAGAAAACGAACAGCAGTGACTGTTTGTTTTACATTTACATTATATTGTATAGAGAGTAATACAAAAAAATATGAGCAAATGTGTAACCAACAACATTTTCCACAGAATACATATCTGTTGATAATAGATCAGTAGGTACCACTCCATATCATATAGGCTGTCTCCGGTAATGTGTCTAAATTACACCTAAACTATAGATGTTGGATATCCCTTTCATTATCAGAATCACTATAATAGCAATAGAGGTGTGTACAGTTCTGTCGTTGAGTTGAATGCCTTCCTGACACCTGTCAGTGAGACAATTCTAATAGCTAAAAAGATCAAATTCGCAATTCACTTCTTCGTTTGTATGAAACTGACAGGTTCACGAAAACATTTTCGCGACGCAGGTCTCTCGTATGTATGTATCTGATAGGATAAAGGCTCAAGGGATTAATTTAGGTTAGCCTACATTAATCTAATGTATCAGCTGTAAGGAAAAGGCTCTTTTCGCAAATCATTATATCACGACCATGTTCCACGAAAGATTGGGCAGAGGTACCTATACCTAGTTGATTTGTAAGTATATATTATCTACTTAATTAGTATCATAATTATAACTAAAATCATCTATATTACGCTCGGTGAGTTTGCTTTGGAATGCTAACATAATCTAAGTTGATCATGATACCTATCAATACGAAATAAAAAAAACTTTTTTTCAAAAAAACAACCGACTTCCAAACACCACTACAAAGTGAAAAATAACTAATTTCGGAAGTCGGTGTCTTTGGTTTTGTATATTCGTTTTTTGACACCGACTTCCGAAATTAGTTATTTTTCACTTTGTAGTGGTTTTTGGAAGTCGGTTGTTTTTTTGTAAAAAAGTTTTTATTTTACACTTTTTAGTTGTTAAAAGTACTATGTATTCAGTTGCATCCGTTCAGACTGGAAGCTGACGCAAATATAGTTGGGAAACGACGTAATTTTGTTTACTTTAATTTTTACCCGTAAGTATTCCCTCAACTGCCTATAGTCTTCATCATCAAATTTACTGCAGACCATTATTTTAACCAAATGGGTGCAAAAGACTCATCAATATAAATGAATGAAGTCCAACCACAAAGTAGCTACTGTAAATCGTTGAGGAGTTCCCGGAACTGGCCTTTGTCTCCATCATCAGAGCTTTTATGACAGTCACAACCCATCTAGGTGTAAAGTTCTTATCAATACAAATTAATCGAGCCCAAACACAAGGTAGCTGCTGTGAATTGTTGAGGAGTTCCTTCGACTGTCTCCCGGCTCCATCATCAGATCTACTCCAGACCTTTATTAAATTGTAGTGCTTTAAAATACTTATGAAAATGCTAAGAAATGCACTAGTCGCCCCTGCAATTTTTGAAAGTTTCTCTTGTTTTCTCTAGTCTTCCACCATCAAACCCTGATATCCTTATCATGGGACCACCTTGGGAATGTCTTCTTTACAACAGAAAAAGAATTATCAAAATCGGTTCATAAACGACGAAGTTATGCGCGAACAAACATAAAAAACACTTAAACCGACCGAGAGTAACCTCCTCCTTTTTGAAGTCGGTTAAAAAATAAAATAAGTTGATGACTTGTTCTTTTTAACCTTATAAAATTCGGTCCATTATAAAAAAAAAAAAATGAAAGAACCACAAATTATCAACTCAACTTAACTCTTAATTCTTCGTTCTTCTTCTTCTTCTTCTTCTTACACGTAGTTGAGTATTATTCTTAATATTTTCAAATCAAAACAGAGCGAAAGAAGACTTATAATGTCTAAGCAATAATAATAATAGTCTTTCGGACTATATTTTGGCCATGGTGGCCAATGTCAACCGAGACTAATCTTCAGCGCGTGAGAAATTATAGTTCACAAGTGTATGTCGTAGACACAGGTGCACTTACATTTCCCTCACCCTTATAATCCGATGGAACGGCAATCTGACACGACTCGACCGGTGTGAAATCAGGTGGAGAATCAACGGCTTAATGTACTTTCCGAGTGCTCCAGACTGCTACTAAACTTTTAATGGAAAATTTCCAATAATATTTTACCTGATATGATAATCACTCACACTCAGCGATCGCACTTACAAGCAGGAGAGTAAAGAAGCAGATTGCATAGATATAAAAATCGGACTAACTTTTTTCATTTATTTACCCAAGTAAAGAAAAAAGAAAGAACTGCAAAGTATGCCCATGACATGTTGGCCTGCTTTTTCTTATTACTAATATCTGTCGACAATCTTTAAAAGCTTGGACCTTAGATTACAACAATGATTACTTTGATTCTACAAACAAGGCCAATTTAGCAAAAAACTATCTAAAGTCTACTTAAAACTTATGTTATTTCGAGTTAGACCAATGTCAACTTCAGTAAAACGGCAAATAAATTTATTTGAGAGTGACTGGCATTGAAAATATTATTACTTATTGCGTGAAGTTAACTTTATCTTGTAGGAATTAGAGCTATCTTTACATAAGCACGTACTTATTTGTTTACATTTCTGGCAAATAAGTCGCGAAGGTTGTGTACAAACAATATAGGTAAGTCCTTAGGGATGCCGTCACGGAAAATTCTTAATACGGAAACGACCTCATTAATGTACACACGTACCTATAATACGACACAGAATTAAACAGGTATCTGTCTCTTAAGGTACCAGGTGTTTACCTCAGGGCTCAGTTCCAGGAGTTTAAGAAAGTAGTGCATATCGTACCTACTAATGAGAAGGCTCGTCGCTATATGATAAGTTAGCTGTCTGAGTTCCGCCGCCATCAGGTTACCATTCATTACACATCGAGACATCTCCATGAAGCGGGAAGCACGTTGAGCTATTGGTCCCGGCTGTCATTGGTAGATTTTTATCTTAAACTAGCTGTGCTCCGCGGTATTAGTTGCATTAGTTGAGAAAAAAATCCTATATATTAATGCTGGTTATAAAACATATCTGTGCAAAATCTGTTCTGTAGTTTTTGCTTGAAAAAGTAGATTGGTGAATTACGGCCCACTCCCTATCTTCGAGAGGAAGCCTGTATCCCAGCAGTGGGAACGTTATAGGAAGGAACTGATTATGCTAAGTAAATTAAAAACCTTACCCTGATTTACCAACTTTAATCCAATTAATTAAATTCCAGCTTAATTGTCGATTTGATATCAATTATGTGCATTATAATTTTAAGATGGGATAATAATTTAATCGCATCCGTTTCGTAGTTTTAGGTACGTTTAATCCCTTAGGCAATTTGAATTTATCCCTCTCCATGGCGCTACGGGTTACTCGAAACGATAAATAAATAATGAAACTTGATATTACTAAGTTCTTGGACTTCGCAGGCGAACAAAACTATTTGAATTGAGGAATATTATATTTTCTTGCTTAATCACGAATCAGTCTATAATGTTACCCTTCTGGGACACAGACCTCCACTTTTGGAGAGGGAGTGGGCATTCTACTACTGGCTCAAACTGAAAGGATTTATCTAATAGACACTTTTGAATTCACGAAGTCGGTCAATCAAGGCTAGAGAGTGAATAGGCTCTTAATAAACTAATGCGCTTTGCCATCAACGATCGCATCACTGCTTACCACCAGGCGGGATTGCTGTCAAGCGCCAGTTTATAACCTATAAAAAAATGAAAATAGTCGGCTAGTTGCTAATTCGAAAGCACAGTAGGTACTTACGGAGAGAAACGGGATACTCCATGGAGACTCTTTTAAATGATATTTTACGACTACACAAACGATGTAAAAAAGACGTACATGTTAAAAGCGTGTAGATTACAGTATATATTAACATCCAAAAGTAAAAGGATTTTTTTCCTTGGGATGGGAAATTATCAAAATGATTTCTCCCGCTCTGGGCGGAGCGGAAGGGCGTAAGAGACTTTTACTGACTAAAACCCACCCGTGTTTCTTCACTTGCCTGTATTCTGAGAAGGATTTGTGAATTTGTTTTTTTTTTATTGACCTTTTATATATATGTGAACATATGTAAATGGTTAAATAAAGAAACAAACAACCTGCAAAAGATAACTGCTATGATAAAACAAATTTCAAAACAGCGAGATCAATTTCATATATTACAGGGAACTCAAACCCTCGCCACTTTCCTCTCTTTATTTATTCAAACATTACCGCAGGTACATCCAGGGGTGGATCATCGTTGTCTGGCGGGTATGGTGGTAGGAAGGGCCTCTTCGGTGGTCGCATCGGTGGGGTGGCAGTGAGGAGGGTTCTCGCTAGGTGCGCCAGATCAGCGGTGCTGGAGACCGCGCGGGCTTGCGCGCACAGTGACTCGTAGCGACGAAGTTGGTTATTGCTCTGGTGAAGATAGACGGTCTACTGGTTAATAAATTCATATGCAATCGTAATTTATTATGTTTTATCAAAACGTTGCCCCACATTAGGAATTTCTCATGTACCCATGTGGGTGCGTTTACAAATATATAAACTCACATACATAAAAAACCAGATCCGGAACAACTACTTGTAGGTCATACAAATATTTGTTCCGTGCGGGATCGAACCCGCGATACGCAGCGCAGCAGATAATAGCTTAACCACTGCGCTAACCGCGCAGGCAATAAATAAGGCACTAAATAAAACTGAGTGTTTGGAGAACCGGGTTAAAAGGTGTCGCTTGCTAATTTTGAAGACATAGCACGGTTATGATATGTTGTGAAATAACTGACCTAAAACGAACTTGCCGATGGGTGCTTGGTAATAAAAATCTATACTTCAATTTGATTGAAAACGTGATATTGTGTTGAAATGAGATGTTTACTGAAACATGTATTACCCATGCAACTGAATAAGAATAATATAGTTAAAATGAAATGCAATATTGCCTATATGCATGCGGAATCGAACCGCGCGGCTGATGTAAAGCACTCAGCTATCTGGGTCGTAGAACTCGTGGAAGCATTGTACTCATGTAAAAGCTTTTATGAAACGCATTGCAGTTATTTTCCATTTTAAAGGTTTCGTATCTTCTAAAAACGGGCTACAAAATTCAATACTTTATTTTTTGTTCGTTATCATTCTAAACGGCTTTTTTGATTACTTTATCTAGGTCTTAATCAAGAAGGCCCTTTACCTAATTCTGGACTGTATTTATCAAAATGTCGGTTTTACTTTTCCTAACGTAAATGTAAAACACCATTTGAACGGTGACCAGACGTGGAGATAGGAAAATCATCATCATCATTTCAGCGCTAATCCCAGTGGCTTCCAAAGCTTTTCAGTTTTTGGAGTCTGGGATCCGCTTTACCAGTGTAACTGTTAATTTTGGCTAAACTTCGATATTTTCCGTAGATACTTCGATATTTTTCCATTTCTACTATATTCTATAGTAGAAGTAGAAAGATAAGTTATATTTCCATTTAGATTTACGACGCTCACATTGAAAGTTATACATATATTTATGTGAATATAAAATACATATAGTAAATACATGCAAAACACAGTTTTGAAAACCAAAATAAAAACCAGTAGCAGAGCTTCAGGTGTATTTAATGTATTATCGGGATATCGGTTCCCAATTAACAAAGATCAAAAGTTAGCCAACTGAACAGGCGAAATAATCTTCAAGTCGGGAACAACTGTTGTGCAAATCCCGATTATAATATCTGTACCGTATTGTGTATACAGTATATTTTAATTGCCTTATTTGAATAAGAAGTGCTTGTTGGCAGCCATAATGTTCAATATAACAGACGATTACGAGAATTCCCTTTATTGTTGGTTTAGCGTATAGGATATTAATGATTGTAGTACTCTTTGTTATGATTAATAAAAGTTGTGCTTATTAGAATAAGGCACCATTGTTATCTTGTAATCAATCATAGCTCAAATGCAGATATAGGTACTTATATGTATCTACATTTATGATGATATTATGGTTAAATGCATCATGGATGATCAGAGAGAAATTGATCATTATATCAGCCTTTAATGTCTCCACTGTTGGACACATACCTTCTCTCTTCAGATCAAATATTCTCTCTTCATCAGATATTCACGCGGGCCCAGTCTAGGTTGGTAAATATCATATCATATGAGGTCTTTGAATGTTTTGGTTCTAGAAGCTGCCAGTTTTCTCGAGATAACTTCCTTTTCGGTTTTCAGAGCAGTATTTTGAAACACACGCGATAAATAAACACCATAGTTTTTGGTACTATTAGTTTTGTCACTATAAAAAGTAATAAAGGTAGGGTTCCATCTACCTTCATTATTTTATGTTTAAAGAATATCTTTAGGGGTCGTGGTAGAAGTTATCTAACTTGGATGATTCAACAAGCGCATAATCCAAGTGTTGCTGTCAAAAAAACTATGACTACTTATGTGCTATAACTTTTAATCTCTTAAATCTGAATAGTTTTCCTTATGGCCGCTTTCCCCTTGGGGCATAAAAGATACTTACAGGCCAATACACTTTATCTTCGGAAGTTATCTAATGGATCCATATAATAACTGTCCAAGTTCATCAGTCAGGCTGAGTTGAAGAGGCAACCAGTACGGAAACAAGATGGATGACTCTCAAACTGTCATTCAGACATGACGGAGCATTTACTAGTTTTTGGGAATTTCGTGGGCAAAAAGAGTAAGTAATTCAGGAGTATACGTATATATGAGCCAGTTCAATATTTTTAAAGTAAAGTGGTTTTGATGTTGTATTAATTTTTCCGATAGACACTAGAATAAATTTTCACTACTTCATTGATCGTTGTAAAAGCTTTTTTGAGTCTTATAGAGTATTTAATAATTTTATGTAGTGAAGTAATTCTTTTAGAGATTGAATAATTTTGCAAAACAGTTTTCATTTTGATTACATAATTTAGATGTGAAAATTCCTCTTTACGTAAAAGTAATAGAAAAGAAAGTTTTACAATTGTCTTGATCGTCAAAAAAGTTAAGAAACTCTTCGTTGCCAACAACGACTGTTAGTAATTTAGTTCACCAAAGACTTTTTATGTTTTCTTCGTTGGGCAATCAATCTACGAAAAAACAGTATTTACCTTTTCCGTAACAATTTCTCCTTCTTGACAAATGGCTTCACTGACTGCTGAGGTCACGTCGGTCAGTATCTCTTCCAATTCCTGAAATAAAGTAGAAACAGTAAATAAAATGATAAGTAATATTAGTGTAATATAAATGTTAATATAATATAGTAATAAACTGATAAGATATAGGTGTAGTTATAGTTGTACGTAATTATTTTCTGCAAGTGATCCTACGGATAATTTGCGTAATTGTAAGCATCCAAAATCTAGCTGAAATCTCATTTCATGAATAATCAATGTCAAAAACCTGTCATTTTGTTATATTGAGATTGGGATCAGGAGGGCTTTTTTCGTAATTGTAAAAAGGTTCAGAGTTAGATCTCAATCTGAATCTGTCAAAAATACATTTAATTTATCAACATTTTGATTGTCGCTGAGATGAGATTGACACTAGATTTTGGGCGATTTAAATTACGAGAATTGTTCTTTAGTTTTTAAAATTTGAGACCTAAAAGTTTATGCCATCTCATCATAATTGTTTTAATACTATTATTAGCTGCTCCTTCCTGTTGTATCCTTTACAACACTTCTTCTTCTTCAGACTGTTGAGGTCTACTAATGGAGGCTTTCCACAATGACCAGTCTTGTGCTGCCCGCTACCCGCGACCTTCACTAGGTCTACCGGTCCACTTTGTTGGGGATCCTTTACAACACTTCTTCTTCTTCAGACTGTTGAGGTCTACTAATGGAGGCTTTCCACAATGACCAGTCTTGTGCTGCCCGCTACCCGCGACCTTCACTAGGTCTACCGGTCCACTTTGTTGGGGATCCTTTACAACACTTCTTCTTCTTCAGACTGTTGAGGTCTACTAATGGAGGCTTTCCACAATGACCAGTCTTGTGCTGCCCGCTACCCGCGACCTTCACTAGGTCTACCGGTCCACTTTGTTGGGGAGTCCCTACGCTGAGTCTTCCGGTACGTGACCGCCACTCCAGAACCTTACTGCCCCATTGGCCATCGTTTCCACGAGCAAAGTGCACCGCCCACTGCCACTTAATTTTTGCTACTCGAAGAGCTATGTTGGTGACTCTGGTTGTTCTGCGGATCTTCTAATTTTTGATTCGATCGCGCAGAGAAACTCCGAGCATAGCTCTTTCTACAACACTACAGCGGAATAAATTAATAATTTATTCAACAATTTAATCAGCTTCTGACGTCTAGAACCACGTAAGCGATAGTTTAATTAAAGCTGGAGCTAGATCGAGTCTGTTTAGAGCACAAAGCTCCTTCAACCTAGCGCAGGGCTGTCAGATGCCGCGAATTGAATCTACGTACGGATACCGACCCATTCGCTGTCACATGTCAATACCAATTGTCTTGGGATCAGACCTACTTCTTTTTCGATTTCCCGATTTCATCGGTCAATTTTGATTAGTATTTCAAACAGGGATTGAACTTAGAGATCATAACTTCAACCCTAGTTTGACTAGTGGTGTTATGTTTTGTGGCCGAAGATTCCCGCAAGGAAAAGTTGGATCGGCACTTGTAGTCCCGAAATAAATATCGACTCTCTAACGAACAATATTGTATAATTTAGCGTAGTGATCGACGTAATCCATTAATAAAATTGGACTGTCCCTATAGTTATTGCACCAGTACTTATAATAATGTTTCTCTGAAAATGTTAAGAGTTATTACCAAAATACGAAGTAATACGTTAAGTGATTGAAATGTTTATAGCAGCATAAAAAGGCTATATCCTCAAATAAGTGTATAAATATTATTACTTTTATTTCCTGGGAGGCATTAGACATATTTTCACAATATCAGGAAATTGAAGTTAATTTTCATACATTACGGTATTTCAAGAGATTAAATTTTAGAACATTATTAAAGGATGATTTTCAGTGTGGTAAGATTATAAAATGTTAAAAATTCGGTCTCAAATCAAAATTAATCCATACTAATATTATAAATGCGAAAGTAACTCTGTCTGTCTGTCTGTCGGTCTGTCTGTCTGTTACGCTTTCCCGCTTAAACCTCTCAACCGATTTTGATGAAATTTGGCACAGACAATCTTTAGAACCTGAGAAAGAACATAGGCTACCTTTTATCACGGAAAAATTGTCATTCCGAGAGGAATCTAACAAGCGCGATATAACCGAACTCCACGCGGGCGAAGCCGCGGGCGGAAAGCTAGTATAAAATATTTTAGAAAACAGTAAAATAGATACCTACCTAATAATTGTGTAACTTTGCTTAAACAGAATATTTTTTAATTTATTTAATACCTACTACCTTTCCGCCCGCGGCTCGCCCGATTGGAGTTCGGTTATATCGCGCTTTTTAGATTTCCCTCGGAATGTCAAATTTTTCCGGGATAAAAAGGATCCCATTATTTAATCCGGACTTCTAAGTTTACGTCTGCAAAATTTCAAAGCAATCGGTTCAGTAGTTACGGCGTGAAAGTGGAACAAATAAACTCACTTTCCCATTTATAATAATAAGTACTAGCGCTTGACCGCGATCACGCCTGATGTTAAGCAATGATGCAATCGTTGATGGTATGGCGCACTAGTTTATTAAGAGCCTTGAAGACACTTATGTAAATTGTAGTCCGACTGAAACGCCGAAATATTTTTATATCATATGTTTATACAAGCATAAAATCACAAACAGAAAACAATATCTACTATCTATACTTCGGGGATACGTTATGTGTTATTTTATATAACCCTCAAATGTTTGCATACACAAGGGTACCCGATCTCCGAAGAAGACTAACGTAAGCTTTTACAGATTAAAAAGTTTTATTCAAACAACTAGTTTTGTACAGGCTACTCAGGAAAGACAGAATTTAAGAGCTCTTTCCCTATTTCCTGCTTTTTCCGAAAAAAGCTTCGAAGAAGTGATCGGTAGAGTGAAGAGTGTCCAGAAATTCTACTCACAAGTGAAAGTTCGGGCAAATAGCATAAAAAGACAGTGAGTGGTTTATGCTATAAGATTTGTAAGGTTGATGATAACGCAGAAAATCCGGCTAGAAACTTCATGGGAACCACATATTTTAAACCGGCATAAGATACTTCTTGCATTATACCATGACGATGTAAAATAAACTAATTTGTTGATTAAAAACAAAGACACATCTGAAGAGTTTGTTTATTTGTTTGAACGAGCTAATCTCAGGATCTACTGGACCAATTTGAAAAATTCTTTTTGCGTTGGATAGCCCATTAATCCAGGAAGGCTTTAGCTATATATTTTTTAGCTATATAACATGCTGCGACCAATAGGAGCGGAGCATAGCCAATTCCACGCGAACAAAGTCGCTGGCGGCCGCTAGTTCTCTATACAATCATACAGAACGGGACGCCAAGTTCCGAATAACCATCTATCTAACCTTTTCCTCACTACATATTATGTTGGTGTCGACTAAAAGTGTAATCGGATGCGGCTGAATAACTATATTAATGCCAAATCCGGGCTGTACAATATCAGTACTAAAATCTATTTTTTTTTTATAATTATAAATTAGTGTTTGACCACAATGCCGCCTGATGGTAAGCATTGATGCATTCGTTGATTGTAATGCGCGCTAGTTAATCAAGAACTTACTCACTCAAAAAAAAGGGAGTGAATAGGAAGAAGGACGGCTGTTGAGTGAGGTGATGCAATGTTAAACCCAAGAATACGAACAATGATGCTGTACGGCTGCGCCCGCGCCAGAGGGAGATTGATCTAGAGACCCTCCACGACTAAACTCCCGAAGCAACAACATTTGAGGCATCGTACCCGGCACACATCTCAATACAACTGCTCAGACACGTCTTTTGTATGGCTTCATCAGACATCATGCCGGAACACTTCGAATCGCTTGGTGGCAAGGCATGCTTAATTTTTAGGGTTCTGCACTCAAAATGTAAAAACGAGACCTATTACTAAGATTCCACTGTCTGTTTGCTTCTCTGTCACCAAACTGTATCTCATGAACCATAATAGCTAGATAGTTCAAATTCACAGGTGATGTATTTCTGTCGCTGCTATAAAAAAGAACCTTAAAACAGTTCTTTTTAATTTGTATAGATGGTACGAAACTGTCAGTGTGCAAGTACGATTCACAAATGACCGGGTTTTAACACTGTATGCTTATTAATGTACTGAGTAGGTACTATATCAAACTTTTCGCATAGCTACAAAGGCGGACCTTAGGCATACTCTACCAGTGAACCACCACCAACTAAACGAAAATCTCTCTCATCTGTCATATCATATTCTAGCAATATCGTAACTAAGTCGTGTTACATACAAAATTTTATCAAAGAGTAGCTATAATGAAGTTTCTTGCACATTCTCCTGCTTACTAAAGTACCTTTTTGAAGGAGAGCCCGTAAGAATCAATTCTATTTTCTTTTCGTTCAACAGTCCCGATAAATAGCCTAGTTCCAATAAATGATTTGACTCTCAATGAAAGATGTAATTATCAGCCTATGAAAGCTTACCTGCAGTATAGTCGGCAGCGTATGCCTATGATACTGATCCAACACCGCGTTGGTGGCCGTCAGCTGTTGCACGTACGTGTTGTGCGAGTCATAGTACGTGGCTAGAGTGGCTGGTGTCTGGTTGTTGCAGTAGTTCAAGAAAGCCCCTCTGTAGTCTTGACGACTCTGGAATTAAGAAAGATATAACTGTACTTGTGATATAGTTGGACTGGTAAAGCGGACCCCAGACTCCAAAGCTGAAAAGGCTTCGGATGCGACTGGGATTAACGGTGTGATGATGATGATGATAACTGTAAAACGGCCTTTGGCGAATTTTAAGTGCGATGTTGGTGACCACACATCCCGCCCCTACTACCGCGCTAACCGCCGGTGGATGAAAGATCGCGACTGCTACTTTGTACGTACCACACACGCGACCTTGGGTAAGTGCGTAAGTGCGTAATACACTATCAGTAGCAATGGGTTTCATTTTGATAGTTCTACAGAGTTCATATAATTGATATAATATGTATTCGAGGTAGTCGTGGTGGCCTAGTGGTGGTTAAAACACCAGCCTCTCAAGTATGAGAGTGCGGGTTCGATTCCAGGTCAGGCAAGTACCAATCTAACTTTTCTAACTTATTAGGCGAAGGAAAACATCTTGATGAAACCTGGACTTTAAGTCTGAAATCGCCAACCCGCATTGAGCAAGCGTGGTGATTACGCTCAATCCTTCTCTGTATCAGAGGGGACCTGTGCCCAGCAGTGGGACGATAAAAAGGTTGATGATGATGATGACAGCGTTCATTGCGTGATTTACCACGTTGAGCAGACACATATTTTTACGGACATATCTCATATTTTTATAATAATATAATATAATAAAATCATCTTGAAGCATATTACTAATCATATTACAAAGCATCGTAATATGATTACTAATATGCTTCAAGATGATTTCAATAGATATAGTGTGATATAATTTATTTTTGACTTTAGGTAATATATTTGGCATATTTTTTTCGTGACTGTAATATATTTGTATTATAAGTTATCTTGACATCAATATTAATATTTGTTCGCTCTGTATTTTGTTATGAGACTTAACACGACTATATATACCTAGTACCAATTATGTAAAATGTAATCTTTATACCTAGAACATTTGTACGCTAATTGTGATTGGCACAAAATGGACGCTATATTTTCAATACCTTGCATGTCTGTTAAATCAGTTAATGTAGACGCATGTTTGAAAAATAAATGATCTTTATCTTTATAGTAATATTGTGTTACGTGATTATGGTGCTGCTCATAAAAGTTTATATATACATTTTTTTTTTTATATTTGCTAGTTAATACCCTTATACTGTGTTCTTAAATTATTATAACCTATTTTATTGCTAAACGAGCATTTGACGAGCACATGAAGATAACACTTTCTTATAAATCAATATGAATTAGTAAGACAGAACTCAAATGGAATGCAGAACGCATGATTTTGTTTAGTCGAGGTGAGGCATGTATCGTGATTTTAAAAAGCCTAGAAGCGTGGTACCTATTAATAGCTTTATCAAGAGTTGAGCTATTAAGTGCAAAAATCTTTCAAATCCAAATGGAAGATATTTGAACTGTACCAAAGATAGTAACGCATGAAATAAAGAAAATAGGATAGTGAATATGATTAAAACAGTGATGTCAATGGACCCCATTGGTTTGGCTCGGCTTTTCCAGCCATAATCATATGATTATCATAGCCAACCGTAAAAGCCAACCGCAAATTTATTAATAAAAACAAAATAAACCAAATGAGACAGAGATGGTCAGAGATTAAACAAAACTTTTGGACTTTCTTATTAGTAAGTATACTTTACTTATATGTATATATTATAAACTGTAGGGTAATACTAGATGACGTAATTATAAGTAATTAATATTGTTCCCAGTGATAGAATGACTGATTATGAAATTATTAATTTGTAAGTAATTACACTAGCGAAGCAGTGAGCTATTTTTTTTACACACAGCCACAGCGTAATGAATATAGCACAAATAATTAATTAATTGGAAGCTCTATCTACCTTCATTCCTTTTTAATTACGAAAAGGTTTTACATTTTTGCTTTTTTCAGGTTTTAATTTTCAGTTGACAGCGCAATTCGCGAGGAAGGCTACAAGCTATTTAAAATTATGTTTAACCCTCAGGGGCCAAACAAAAAAGTTTGGAAGAACGCTAAGAGAAAACGAAGTAAGATAGAAGCAGGTTTTGCGGCGCATGGAATTGGGGGAACAAGAATTTTCAAGTCAACGATGTTGCGGGCAGAAGCTGAGAAAAATCTATCAATTCTTTTTATACGCGTGTCTTTATGGGATCCAACGTTGAAAGGTTCCAAAAAGTTTATTTAATTACAGTAATATGTTATGGTTTTATTTCTAGTTTTAGTTATGGCAAGTGAAACCGATGTCGACTATTCTGCTAATGTCTAAAGTAAATTGGAGAAGCAAGAGTGTACAGTAACGGCCAAAAGTGGATTACCATTTTGAACTTTATTGTAATAATAACAAGTGTTAAAAGTGGTATTCCAATTTTAACCCTTATTGTACAGAAACAGTAATAATAATAAAAACAAAAAATTATGATGCTACATTGGACCTTTTTTTTTGAAGTCGTGGTTAAAACACCAGCCTCTCAAGTGTGAGGGCGCGGTTTCGATTCCAGGTCAGGCAAGTACCAATGTAACTTTTCTAAAGTTATACGCACTTTCTAAGTATATCTTGGACATCAATGACTGAAGGTGAAGGAAAACATCACAGAAAATTCGCATTGAGCAAGCGTGGTGATTACGCTCAATCCTTCTCTGTATGAGAGGAGACTTGTGCCCAGCGGTAGGACGATAAAAAAAAAAGGTTGGTGATGATGATGATGATTGGACCTTTTTATATCTTGTGAGGTTATTGGAGAAATGAAACAAACAGGAAGATAAAAATACGTATCATATTATAATTGTTAGAACAGCAAATATACATACATCCAAACGTAACATATTTGAGGAAGCAAATTATAATTTTATATTATTGTAGCGGATAAATATCATCAGTGCCACAAGTAATTCTGAAGAGGGGTATGTTAAAAGGAATGGGAAATTAATTGGAAGTGGGATGTTGTAAGGACATTCGAAAAATATGTGATCCAGGGTCTCCAACCCACATTCGCAGATAGAGGAGTCACGGACATGGATCTTGTTTAAAAAAAGGATATGTTGTGATTACTATTGCCAAATTATTTGACAGGCTATCATTTCGTGGCCAACTACCTACTCACAACAGCTAACGTAACGATTTGACAGCAGAATAATTATGTACATACTACATACTAATCTCAGGCTTGATTAAACTATCAGAAACAGACGATGAATTACTTCGACGTTGTTGTTACATCATAAATAGGTAAACAACAAGAAGATATAACATGAAGGAAAATACGCTCAATTGTATGAGTGTGTGAGTACCTAGGTGTGCAATTGTGTGGGTGTATCTGTGTGTGTGTGTGTGTGTCTGTGTGAGAGAGAGGGACAGATTTTATGACTCTATTTCATTTATTAATAATATACCTACTATACTATACTAATACCATTTTTTTGCAAAGTGACCATTTTGTCAAAAAAAGTATAAGTATAGATATTATAAAGTATTTAAACAATGTTTCAATACTTTACAACCAGAAGTATTTCCAAACTAATATGGCAGTGGTACCAACCTGGGTGTTCCAACCCGTGTGGTACCGAGTTAACCCGTGTGGTACCCTGGTACTGGGAAATTACCCAAGCGTGGGGATTATGGTAAACCCACCAAAACCAATGAAAGCCTTTGGGGAGGTCTTTGTCCAGCAGTGAACCTTTATAGGCTGAAGAAGTACATGGCAGTGGTGGTGGAAAGGCCCTGGGGTGGTAACCGCGTACCAAAAGACGCAGCGTTGGAAGGCTTCTCATAAGGTGGATTGATGACCTTTTGAAGGCCACTGGAATCCGCTGGATGCAGGAAACACAAAGTTGGAGATGAAATGAAGAAGTGAAGAGACGGTGCTAGTGGGAGGTGAGAGGTATGTATTTGACCAGCAGTGGACGTCTTTCGGCTGAAACGATGATGATGATTCATACTTCATACAGCACAGGAACTAAAATTACTTTGATATTGATGTTATACAACTGTAACCACGTAAACAATCTGGAGTTCAGATAATACGTATTTATTTATTTACTTCATGGTACAGCTGCATTCGCATGCAGAGCAGAACAATCACAAGAGCAATCCGCATCTTACAATATTGCATCATAGATTCAAGTTATTTTTATAGTTTTAGGTTTGTTTATTTTTATGTACATCAGAATATTGTAGTGGCGCGTGGCTAAATAATAGGCAAAAGCTACACGGGTCGGGCTGTGCAAGGAGGCGTGGGTTCGATCCCCGCGCAGTGTAAATATTTGTATGCATGAATATGAATATTAGCACTGGTCTGGTCGTGCCTCGGAAAGCTCGTTAAGCAGTTGGTCACGGTTGTCATACGAACATCTGATGGCAGTCGTTGCGGGTTGTTGGAGTCCTCAAAATCCAACAATTGGTCTAACTGCAATGCTTCGATGTCGCCTTCAGGTGGTGGAGGTCAGACGACAGTCGCTTCACGGAAAATATCGAAGTTCAAGTCAGCAGTTAGATTGGTAAAGCGGACCCTAGACTCTAAAGCTGAAAAAGCTTCGGATGCGACTGGGATTAACGTTGAGATTATGATGAATAGCTACACGGGTCGATCGAAGGTTAAGCTTCGCTTGCTGCCCTCGGGTGGTGGATGGGTGACCATTCATTACATATTGAGGTAATTAGCGCCACGGAAAGCACATTAAGGTGTTGATCTCGGGCGTAATTCTTCAAATAGTTAGATCTTTAGGTTAAATAACTCTGTTAACCAATGACTTGGAAGTCACTCAATGTAAAATGCTGCTAAAAGACTTTGATTGATTAAACAGAATATTACATACAACAGATTTGCAATAGGGAAGAGCATCTATTAGTTTCCAATTTTCATTTGTCGATTATTTCATTTTCAACTTAGCGCTGTGTGTAAATAAGTCGTTTATTGTGTGTTATCGGACACTACAATGTTCACAACGGCGGCATACACTGCGAACGACCGACTTAAACTCTATTATGAACATTTCGTATTTCATTAATGTTTGTTACAAACATTTGGCCACCAACCAACCCTACAACTTTCGCAGTCGACTGCGACTTAGGCCTTCCCCAGGCTAGGCCACAACACAACATCCTGTCCTCCGTCAGCCACCTTCTTAAGGTCGTCCGTGCGTGGCTATACAATATGTAAATAAAACTCTGTCCGACCCATAAGAGTAATAAAGGTTAGGTAAACACATGACCAAATTTAATATAAAATTTTACGTAATCATCATAGTATCAATACTAATGAATTTTAAAATAATCTTTTTTTCCCGCGAATTCATTCCAACTTCCCCGATATTTGGTAATTTTAAAAAAGTGACAACACCATTTTAACGGTACGCTTATGCGATTCGACAACGCGTCGCGTGCCCTGGCCCCCGTCGCCCGCGGAAGGGTGTCCTACCGCACATGTATTAAGTTACCCCTTTTTGCAAAATAATATTTATTTTTTTAGGGGGATTTTTTTTAACCTTTAGTCCGGCTTTGACGACATTAGTAGAATCAGTTATCGATTCCTAACATTACCTTCACGGATCGGACAGGGTTTTCTTTACATATTGTATGCATGACGCGGTTTTCAGTCCAGGAGTTGTCTGCTCCATCGGCAACCAGCTGTCGGCCATCCACTATACATTTTTGCGCGGGGATTGATATTGTCGCAGTTGTTTCAGAACGGTCACACAACAATACATACCTACTTTAAGCATTTATGACGGTTAAAATTAGTCTTGCTTCTTGAATTATTGTGCGACGGAAAATGACCATAGAGATAATTATGTAAAATTCATTACAAAAGTATGTGATGAATATATGAACAAATTGATCAGAAAACGTAACTGTGGATGTCAATTTGTAGTGCCACTTTGATTTATTTAAATATTCTAACCAGAAGTTAGTACTTCGGAAAAAACAAAAAAAAAAAAACATCTTCAAGATGGTTTTTAATAAATATGGTTGTATTAAAACCATAAGTTAATGGTTGTATTTAAAACCATCTTGAAGGTGTTTTTCATTTTTGAAAATATAAATAAATTTTGTAACCTCAGTTTATTCACTCATCACTTTCACGCGGTAACTACTAAACCGATTGCTTTAAAATTTTGCAGACGTAAAGTTAGAAGTCTGTATTAAATAATAGAGTAATTTTCATCTCAGAAAAATTCGATATTCCCAAGGGAAATCTAAAACCGCATTATAACCGAATTCCACGCGGGCGAGGCCGCGGGCTGAAACCTAGTTTAATATACAGGAAAACTTATTAGTAAGTCATCCTTCTAGGACGTGATAATACAGCAATTACTACACCATAAAGCCTTGGTAAAATTCATGGGATTCAGGAAATCCCAACTTATAAACCCTGTATATACATAGTTTAATGTTATTCATAATACCTTTTTATACAAATGACGAATATAAGTGAGTTATTACGCAAGAATTAAACCTAACTACCTACCAACATATCCCCTTTTAGTGCAATGATAAATTTTATAAATACTCGACGAATCTATAGAGGGCAGACCGCACGGCTGATTGGCTTCCAGTGTGCTCCCGGCCAAGCGAACAAAGATCACATGCGAATGCAATTAATCGCTCGATGGTGATTTTTGCAGAGTGCCACCTGAATACGGGATCCATTAAACCGATCATGTTTTTTCTGTTGTTTAGTGCCATCGGAACTTGAAACGTATGAGGGTTGTAATAATAGCCTATACTTCTTTCAATTTATTTAGTTAGCGGCAATTGGTCGCTGACTGAATAAACTGGAACGAGTATAATGAGTGAATCACAATAAAACACGAACTTCTGAGAGTTGCAAAATAAATAATAACTACTCTGTGGTCTAAAACTAAACTAAGAAGGTGCGGATCTTAAATTTAAAGGTATGGTGTTGTAGTGAATCTATTTATCGTAATAGGCATGTACCATGAAACCATGGCGCTGGCGCACAGGCAAGTGAAGGAGCACGGGAGGGTTTTACTCAGTAAAAGTCTGACTCGCCCAGAGCGGGAGAGGAATGATTTTCCATCTAAACCAAAAAAAAAAATGGAGGTAGCTGCAGTCACTAATGCCAGTTACAAGGAATAGCGGGAAATAAACAAAGTGAAGTTGCAGTGCAATTCTGTAACAATCTCACTGCGAAACAGGTCAAGTGAGCTGTCATTCCAACTAGTGCTGGGAATTGACACTACGGACAGTTCACTCTGAGCTACACCTAACTTTTAACACACAGATTTTTACACAATCTATCGACAGCTGTCCAGTGACGCCGTGGCTCAAAGAGATGTCAGCACATAGCGACGGGGTCCGCTAGGGCCGATGTCTGTCAGGGCGGCGAGTAGTTCGTATTACATAACGTAGCCCATGGCATAGGCAAATGAAGAAACACGAGTGGGTGTTAATCAGTAAAAGAAAAAAAAACTTCACGGTAGCGCTTAGTGAGGAAGCGAGCCAGTGATGTTTAATATTCAATTAAACGGAATGAACATGATTCTGCAGTAGTAATTAAGGTCGTACCCTCACCAAATGACCTCGAGCATTTGCTCCCTCTTTACCGCGCCCCACCTCTACAATACTTCGCAAAATTTTACTAGCGCCGTCTGGCGGACGAAGTACTTACAAATACAAGTTAAATTCATGGACCACAGAAGTAACAGACATGGCACTTTTATTTTTGTTTATTGGTGCGCCCAAATACTTTTGGTTATTATAGACTGAAACAAATGTTAACGATACTTCATAATAAAAATTTGGCGTATTTTATTTTTTAACCGACTTCCCAAAAGTGTGGTTCTCAATTCGATTTATGTGTGCTCGCTGATAACTTTATCGTTAATGAACCGATTTTGACCATTCTTTTTTTATATGAAAGAGTATGCTGCCTATGTTATCTCATTGTTACCACGTCAGTGTCAATAATGGAAATTCTAAGAAATTTAGGCCAATTATCTAAAATTGTAGGCACGCTTCGGGTGAAAACTTGATACTCGTATATATATCGGATGATACTATAAAATCGTGAAGATTTGGGTCTGACCTGATGATGAAGATGACAGAGAATCAAGGGAATTCACATCGGAAGCAACTGTCATGTGTTTGGGCTTACTTAATTTGTATTGATTAGACCTTTACAACTAAATATGTTATGACTGTAACTTCAGGGTTGGAAGTTAGTTTTGTAGATTGAAAGTTAGCTAAGTCAGATGGTCAAAGGGATAGAAAAATAATATAATAAAGGTTAATTTATCATTATTTATTATTTTAAGGGAAAACGTAATCAGGGTCAAATAAATTTCTGCAGACAGGAAACCTACATAAAAAAAAGATTTGATGTTTTTTTTTTGGGCTCAGGCAAGACTGAAATTATATTATTATTCTCGTTTAATAAAACAAATACGTAAATTGTAAAAAATAAAACTATCGTATAAAAAAAAACAAATACATATACTTATTATTAACACAAAGCTTCCTTTTGCAGAAAAATAATAAACATCTGACTAATACAATATCCGGTCAGACTGGACGCTGACGCGCGTATGAGCATTTCTAGAAATAACGCAATGAAAATATAACACAACTTAAATTCAGTATCTTGATTTTAATTGATTTTTGCATAAGCATGACGAGTAGGTAGTGTTTGTACTATGTTAAAGTACAGTGTTGTAAATTGTTGAGGAATTCCCTCGACTGTCTATGGTCTTCTTCATCAGATCTATTGCAGACCTTCATTTAAACCTATATGGGTGTAAAGTTTTCATCAATATAAATGAACTAAGTCCAAACACAAGGTAACTATTGTAAACCTTTGAGGAGTTCCCTAAACTGGCCTTTGTTTTTATCATCAGAGCTTTAATGACAATCACAACTCATTTAGGTGTAAAGTTCTTATCAATATAAATTTATTAAGCACAAACACGAGGCAGCTGATGTGAATCGTTAAGGAGATCGCTCGGCTGTCTCCCGGCTCCATCATCAACTCCGAACTTTACTAAATTGTAGTGCGTTAAAACACTTAATGAAAAAAACATAGAAATGCCCTAGGCGCCCCTATGATTTTTTAAATTTCTCCTAGGTTTCCTTAGTCTTCCATCATCAGACCCTAATTTCCTTAACATGAGACTATCTTGAAGATATAATCTTTCTAATTAAAAAAAAAATGTGCACTCGGGAACTGCCGCGGTAAAGCTATTGCATAGCATTTTTTTTATCAACTTATGCAATAGGGTATTTGACTAAAAAAACCTAATTAGTCCGTCAGTCAGATTTCCAAAAAATACTCATCATCATCATTTCAGCCGAAAGACGTCCACTGCTGGATATAGGCCTCCCCCAAGGTTCTCCACGACGACCGGTCCTGCGCCTCCCGCATCCAGCGGTTTCCCGCGACCTTCACCAGGTCGTCGGTCCACCTTGTCGGGGGCCTACCCAAAAAATACTAGACACATATTTTTTCTTTTTTCATATAAACAAAAAATGAAGACGACACAGTGCTTTGAAAACTCGTGTGACGTCACTGCACGCTACACTTTTTAGCGGCCAGTGACGTCACCAGCCATCACTCCTGATCTTTGATGCCTATTATATTTGTCATTTTTTATAGATTTGGTAAAACAAAATATAGGAAATGTAAAACTTATATAATAAACCTATCCAATATTTTTCTATAATCTGAATGACGGATTTATTAGTTTTTTTTAGTCAAATACCCTGTTATTTATATTATAGTAAAGTTATCCGCAAACAAACATAAAAAAACATATAACCTCCTCCCTTTTGAAATCGATTAAAAAAACGAACACCAAAATGAACATCAATAACAGAGACACTTTATGATAGTTTATACTCTATACGACATGCGGTGCGTGAGCGAGCAAGCAGATGCTTTCTCGCTCACGCGCTGACCGCTATGCTAGCGGACCGCGCGACGACGAACGACACGGGTTCCCCCTTCGAGAGCTTGTGGCATACTGAATCTCAATAGCTCGGGCAAGAGAAATGAAGGGGAATACGCTCAGATTGTTGAATAAAATTTTTGTTTTGGTCGTTTTAAAAAAATATTTCCACAATAATGTTCGTCATGAAATTGCCTATCTATTAGTGTAAGAACGTAATCTAATTAATGCTTACTTTTCGAGGAGATGCACGTTTTTGATAATTATTTCTCTTGTCAGAGGTTTCGTTGTGAAGGAATTATTTAAACATTATGCTTAGTAAAAAAAAAAAATCTACAATTTTGGAGCCAAGATTATGGAGAAAATTTATGTATTTTTAATAAGTTGATATTTCTTTTGGATAAAGAGTAGATAGCTCCGAAAAACTACATAAAAACGGCCTGCGGTGTGTTTTTTCCCCTGGAACCGCCTTAAAGCCAAGAAGAAGAGAGCCAAGAATGAAGCGAACCAATTAAGACTCTGCCGTGTGCGTTCGCGCAGCGGAATGTTGTTGAATTTAAAGATTTTAAATATGCAGATATTTAGTGTATGACGTCGTGTAATTGTGTATGGTAAAAAAAAATTTGTGCGTGCAGCCATTGTGGAGAAATTCACCAAAAACTGATTCCGCTGGGCGAACGTTGTCCTGGCGGAACTTTTTTTAATCCATTGACTTTAGAAAAAAGAGATGTGTCCAAAAATTAGTGTGTATTTGTGTGTAATTGTGTATGTATGAATAAAATTTGTGCATGCATAGACTTCGGAGAAATTCAAGTTTCCGCTGCGCGAACGTTTGGCCATTAGCTAGTTTTCATATAAAGCGCTTACATAGAGAGCTGTAGATTTTTACATACGTTGTTTTGAATTTGTGCATATTTGTGTACAAAACAGATTTAGAAAAAATCGTAGGGCTAAAAAGATAAAAATATAAACGTAAAACACGCTTTTTAGGTCATAGTTCTTAAAGTATGCACTTTGGGGTCTAGATTTTCACGTTTATACAAACCTTGTAAGTGTCTGCAACATATTGCCAAATATCAATGATGTTCCTTTAGTAATAAAGAGATATAGGACAATTTACCATGACAAAATCACTGTTTACAAAGCAGTCAAATATCACGACATTCTAAAGGAACTGCATGGTAAAATGTATGCCAATAATTAGTGTATTCATTCAACTATTCACATGCAAAATTTCATGTCATTAAATTCAGTAATTAAAGAAAAACAATTAAAATACTGACGAAGCATCGAAAACCTACATAACCCGACCAAGTTCGGATAGCTATAAAAAAGCGGCCGTGCCATATATCATAAGAACGTTCTTAACTTTCCAATATAGTATTTATTAATATGGCACAGTTGCGTACACAAGCGTTAGGTAAAAATAAAACAATTGCATTTCTTGAATGAAAAATGTTTTTTTTTATAATAACGCCACTATCTACGACAAAAATAAATCTTCAATTAACAAGTACTTCTCTATTTAAATATCCGTGTACAAAAATATTTTTAATTACATATAATGCTTAATTATGTAATTATAATAACGTTAACAAACGCTTGCAACAGCAGCAATAGACTTAAATGTGTTCTACTAAAATAGGTTTAATAAACTATTATGAATATAAGGGTAAGACGTATAATATTTCGAGCTTCAATAAATATTAAAATCACATCAGATAACTGGACTATTCAGTCGTATTATATTTGATCAACATTAAAAAAGTGCTTATAAACTAAAACATTTGTATAAAAAAGGTATTTTCAAGAAATATTTTAAATGAGTAGCAAATACAGTAAATAACCTCAACATTTCTAAGTATACCTAATATTTTCTAGTTCCAATAATAAAATTACAGATTAACAATCACAGATCAATAAAGTAGACTATTCAGTTGTTTAGGTTTGAGAGTCTGCCTAATATAAAAATAAATCAACATTTAAAAACAGTAGGTAGTACTTACTTGTGGTAATTATTTAATTTCCCTGAGGGGTCTATAGTAAGAATCCGGATCCGTGAAATATTCAATAGAAATTAGCTGTATGAATTTTATTTGCCTAAATTAATATATTTAGATTATATCTCAAGTCTCAAGCGCATACTTAAATAAAGTAACTACGTAAATAGTACCTACTTTGTCATAGTCAAATACATTTAAAAAGTAGGTGTACAAAAATAAATGACCTTTATATTATATCGAAACAATTGTGTTATCACCTATACCAATTCAATACCGGTATTATACTGTAAATTTTGGAATGTTACCTAAATATATTGCACGGCCGCTTTTTTATAGCTATCCGAACTTGGTCGGGTTATGTAGGTTTTCGATGCTTCGTCAATATTTTAATTGTTTTTCTTTAATTACTGAATTTAATGACATGAAATTTTGCATGTGAATAGTTGAATGAATACACTAATTATTGGCATACATTTTACTATGCAGTTCCTTCAGAATGTCGTGATATTTGACTGCTTTGTAAACAGTGATTTTGTCATGGTAAATTGTCCTATATCTCTTTAATTACTAAAGGAACATCATTGATATTTGGCAATATGTTGCAGACACTTACAAGGTTTGTATAAACGTGAAAATCTAGACCCCAAAGTGCATACTTTAAGAACTATGACCTAAAAAGCGTGTTTTACGTTTATATTTTTATCTTTTTAGCCCTACGATTTTTTCTAAATCTGTTTTGTACACAAATATGCACAAATTCAAAACAACGTATGTAAAAATCTGCAGCTCTCTATGTAAGCGCTTTATATGAAAACTAGCTAATGGCCAAACGTTCGCGCAGCGGAAACTTGAATTTCTCCGAAGTCTATGCATGCACAAATTTTATTCATACATACACAATTACACACAAATACACACTAATTTTTGGACACATCTCTTTTTTCTAAAGTCAATGGATTAAAAAAAGTTCCGCCAGGACAACGTTCGCCCAGCGGAATCAGTTTTTGGTGAATTTCTCCACAATGGCTGCACGCACAAATTTTTTTTTACCATACACAATTACACGACGTCATACACTAAATATATGCATATTTAAAATCTTTAAATTCAACAACATTCCGCTGCGCGAACGCACACGACTCTGCCCTCCAGGGGCATTATAATGGGTCGATAGTGGCGCCGATTCTCTTGTTAACAAACTAATTTTAACTTCAGTGCCTCTTTTTCTTTCTAGTTAATTAAGAAAAGGATAAAATATAAGATTCTAGATTAATCCTGTCAAATTAAGATAATCCATAGACATTTTAGACGCGATTATAAACACGGCAACCAAAAATATGTCAATTTACGCCAGGAGCGGAGTAATTTGACAGGTCTAAAGTAACATTTTATCTTCTGTCCTTTTCTGAATAAAATAGAAAGAAAAAGATGCAGTGAACTTAATTCTTGAAAATAATTTCTTTTGTGAACAAAGGAACTGGGGCCAGTATCGAATATCGTTATGGCGATAATGCGTACCGCATCTTCCTCCCCCCCAGCAATACACCTTACTGCGTTATTAACGCAGGTGTGTGTGTAAGGTCGTTTGTGTCCTAATACAAAACGTACTGGAAATATATTGCAATAACACAGCCGATATTATATAACGCACCTGTGGCATAGAATAAAGAGAGGGAAGTACGTTATCTTCATACAAACGGACCGCGCGCGGCTTGTATGTTTGCGCCATAGTATCTATGCGTCGCCGCACGCACACCTAAACACAATATTAGAGTGCCTATGACTGCGCTAGTCGCGGCTAGCACGGAACGAGGTTCGCGCGTCACGGCTTTTCGGCACATTAGCTTTTAAAAAATGATCACATAAACTGCAAAGTTGGTATGTCTATTTATGAACAAATAAAAGATTTATATTTTTCAAATTATATTTCTAAAAGTTATTTACAAGGATACGGATATATTACACATTAAAGTTTAATAACAACGCGTTTCGTAATAGTCGAAACCGAAGAAAGTAGGTATTTTTCTGTAACTAGTTTGTAATTTTGTATTAAATGTGTGATTCAATAGATGTTATGTTTGTATTATTTATATTTGTATTAATTAAAAATAAAAATAAATATGGTTCTTTATGTGTACAAACTAAAAATAAAAATTACAAAAAAAAATCTGACTAGTATATGTAAACTAAATACTAAGCAAATAATTTAAACATAAGCTCTTAGTCTATAAATATTTGTTAGCAGTTTGGGCGACAACCGTAACCGACGAAGCGCGGACAGTCGTCAACCCTAAGACAGTAGGCAATTAAATCGCGGATTGGGTCGCAGATAACCTACTTCCCCTCTTTATTCTATGATATTAGAGTGCCTATGACTGCGCTAGTCGCGGCTAAAAAATGATCACATAAACTGCAAAGTTGGTATGTCTATTTATGAACAAATAAAAGACTTATATTTTTCAAATTATATTTCAAAAGTTATTTACAAGGATACGGATATATTACACATTAAAGTTTAATAACAACGCGTTTCGTAATAGTCGAAACCGAAGAAAGTAGGTATTTTCTGTAGCTAATTTGTAATTTTGTATTAAATGTGTGATTCAATAGATGTTATGTTTGTATTATTTATATTTGTATTAATTAAAAATAAAAATAAATATGGTTCTTTATGTGTACAAAACTAAAAATAAAAATTACAAAAAAAAAAACTGACTAGTATATGTAAACTAAATACTAAGCAAATTATTTAAACATAAGCTCTGAGTCTATAAATATTTGTTAGCGGTTTGGGCGACAACCGTAACCGACGAAGCGCGGACAGTCGTCAACCCTAAGACAGTAGGCAATTAAATCGCGGATTGGGTCGCAGATAACCTACTTCCCCTCTTTATTCTATGCCTGTGGGGAAGAGTGACATTGTTAATATTTTGATAAGGCGATGTAGACCGAGAGCACACCGAGAGTCGTCAAAATAAAAATGTTCGCTGAGATTATTTGTGTACTTATCGAATGGGAAAATAAAACGAGAAAATGGTGGAAGCGCGCGGTTTACCGACATCAAAATATGTAAAGAGTTGAGCTTTGATTTAATGTCCCATTACGTGTTTGACTGTCGTTTCAACATTAGTAGATGTTTTAAAAAAACAGTCGATCGTAAATATGGTATTAGCTTTGGAACAGAGGTAAAGTCAGCACATCCTGAGGAGATACGTTGTTACCAGCATTTTCAGAGAAAAGTTATAAAAGATTAATAGCACCTCGTCTTGGTCTCAAAAATATTCGAATCCATTATTTAGAGGCTGTGCACGGAAATTTCAGCTTTGAATTATTATTTATTTATATGTCACTCACAGTATGAGTTGTTTTTTGTACATATGCCATATACACTTACAAGAAAAAATAAGTGTTTATATTATATACATAGATGGCTGACTAACTAAATAAATAAAATATTTATTTTTTTAGTCACGTAAGCATTAAAGTTCTTGTCTGTATTGTGGTCATTCGGAAACATGTCCAGAATATTGAATTGCCACGTAGAATGACAAAACTAATTTTTTGGCCAAAGAATGAATTAGCCGTTTGGGGTCACGTGAAATCTCGACTAGTTAGTGAAAAATTTCCTTAAAAATGAGAAGCCTTCTAGGGCCCAAATAACCCGAGCGTTCGACCCTATTATTATATTAGCCCATAAGGTTACACGTGTTTGCACTGCTTGAGGATCTCAACAGCTGCAAACAGCGCCAGTATAACCAACCGTGCTTGGAACATGAGACGGCGTAAGGGGGTCGATTAAATTGGATTAGTTAATTAAAGTCTTAATCGGTGTGACAATCGTTCTTTAAAACAGAAACCCTAGAGTAATCTCTCAAAATTACTAAAGGGGGAATTCCCAAGTAATCTCGTTTTAACACATCTCGGTGACCTTTTGGGAGCGTCAAATAGATTCGAACACTCACAATTCGCTACGGGATTGGACGGATGCTTAAATCCAATTTCTTTTGGTATATCCGGATTGATTCGCTAGTACTTCCATGTTATAGTTTTTAGAGGCTAAGATAAAATCAACTTCTGCCAACGAATGTGTATTTTTATATTTTTGCTTTTGTTTTCCGGATAATGTTTAGGCACATTTCGACGTTCCAGACTAATCGGGATGGGACTTACTTCATCTGCCCATGCTCCCGCTCTGTGCGGAGCGGAAGGGCGTGTCAGACTTTTACTGACTAAAACCCACCCGTGTTTGTTCACTTGCCTGTGCGACGGCCAGGGCCACGGTTTCTTGTTTAACCAACCCGCAACCCTGACCCAGGAGGCATCGGTCTTCGTGGACACGCCGTCACGTTGCGCTGACATCTCTTTGCGCGTGAAACACAACGCGCCGTCAACTCGGGCCTGGTCCTTACCGGGCCGCGAGCTGCCCACTGCTCACCGCCCGCAGGCCTGCGCTTACGGTGGCTGGGAGTTCGTCTCCCGACCAGGGCGTCTCCTGCGGCGGCTAGTGGCGTGAGGGCGCCGGGATTCCCGCTGCCTTACGCGCTCCGCCTCCTCCTTTGCTAGCATGATTGCTTCGCAGAAGGAGGTGACGGCCTGCCATGCACTTTTACTCCGGCCCATGGCCTGCACCACGATCGGACGCGAGAGATCGCCGCCGATCGCCGCCACGAGGACACGGCGGTGCTCTACCCAAGCTGGGCAGACCTCCATCGTCTGTTCCACCGTGTCCTCAGAGCGATCCACGCAATGGTGACATCCTGGCGTTTCCTCCCGCCTGCGTCAGGCGGAAGGTGAGGGCGCCGCGGCGTCTCTCTAGCCTTTCCTCAAGGAGGGGACTTACTGCCGCTATTGTGGCGTGCCCAGTCTTTGATCCCCTGCATCCTATTTATTCCTTTCCTTTTCCTTCATTCATTCCTTGGTTTCGTTGAATGTTGTAGTCCATTCTATTGTTATCTTCTGGACGTTGTATACCATATGTCTAACATCACATCACTATCGCGGATGACCAAATTGTTTCACGCTGTAATTCTCGCGAGATTCTGAATTATGATTGACTTCCAAAAAAAAAAATACTCAATCTGTTCAGTCCAAAATAAGCAACGTTTGATATTGATTACATATGTTCATAATACGGCCGATAAGAGCCAATAGTTTGATAAAGGTAGGTACTATGCTTTATTAGATTAGGAGCTTTTACGGCCTCGATACTCGTGGGAACTCCATGTTCTCAGCCTGGCCCTTCAGGGCGCCAGGTAGGTGTTGTGTTGGTGTTATGTTCCTTAATTAATTAATTATTAGCGTGACTTGCCAAGTTTGCTTTTATAATTACCGGCGAAGTATGGGTTCTATCAAATTAGGTCAGTAGTTTTATCTACCAAACCCATATCAATATATAAATTGTTTAAGTGCCTAAACGTGACTTTGTTGAAAGTTCGTAAAATATTGTTATTGATCGCTTGAAGGGGCTGCACCTTATTGTTCCGTTGTTTGTTTGATTATGAATTTTGATATTCGTAACAAACAACCTAAACTAACAACTATTTTATGGATACATCTATCATCACTATTCGTATACATCACGAGTGGTGTCAGCTAGAGAAAGCAAACGATCACTCGTTCGCATTAACTTCGGATCGAAAGAGCTAAAAGTTGCGGGGAAAGGCCTTTGCCCAGCAGTGGGAAGAGACAGGCGAACAGTAACTTAATGTCAGAAAGCTTTCACTTATTCTAACATTATACTTCTATAAATTCAAAAACACAATTTTGAAGATCATTAATACCTTAGTCAGTTGATCGTCAGCTTTCCCGAGGATCACTTCGCACCCCTCCCGATGTGCGAACAGCTTTCGAGCCTGCACCTTCATGTGGAAAGTCCGCTCTATGAGTGGTGTTGCCACCAGCTTCTCCAGCGACTGTGCTGCATTGTTGAACCCTATTACGTCCGCCTCCACCTCCTGGAGTAACGTTTCCCATGTGTGGAAGAGTGATGATGGACATGTTGCTCTGGAAAAGAAGAATACCATTTAAAACGGAGAAAATACGTACTTCAATAAAAAATAAAGTCAAGAGAACACGAGAAACACCGGCGCCTTACTGTCCGCAAAATTCCGTTACTAATGCGTGTGCCAAGCCGGATATTGAGCGCTCATCACAGAAGATTTGTTATATTTAGCAGTAAATAGGTAATAAGGATAATAGGGCTAGTAATACATGTTTAGTAATTTGACGTAAGGCTTGTAGTTTAAAATTATTAAATGTATAGTAATTCACACAGAGTGCAGGTTGTGGCAGCTGATCTCAACAGAGAATAGTCTCCAACATGAGATTGTAGTATAGTGCACAAGTATGTACGTAGACATAGGTAATACTCTCTTTTCCCTCATTCTCGTAGTCCGAAGGGACGAGATGCAATAAGATACGATCGAAGTGAGAAAAGACACGAGACCAACAGGACGGGGTGACGCTGCCAACTTTCAGCTTTTAGAAAAACCGAAAACAGTTTGCCTGACAAGGCCAACGGACCAGTAGTACATAGGTTTTTTAAAAAAGACGAATAGTTCGGTATAAGTTCCTTTTAAGATAGAGAAAATGTTCCGGGTGATATCACATATTGATGCAAATTACGTATTTGTCCTGTCAGAATGTCTATTAGAATTTAATGAACATCTAATTCGAAAAGAAAAGAAAACAACCTATTTCCCATTGATATATGTATGCTTCAACTACTCTATATGTCTTTAATCCAGTTCGTAATTCATTTATACATAACTAGCTGTGCCCCGCGGTTTCACCCGCGTAAGCTTCGAACCGAAAGAGCTCAGTTGATATAAAATAAGCGCCTATTAAAATAATGGCAGCGACAGCCTCCGTGGCGTAGCGGTAGCGGACGCGGCCGCTGCGCTAGGTGGCGCGGGTTCGATCCCCGCACAGTGCAAATATTTGTATGCATGAATATGAATATTTGCACTGGTCTGGTCGTGCCTCGGAAAGCACGTTAAGCCGTTGGTCCCGGTTGCCATACGAACATCTAGTGGCAGTCGTTAAAGGGTTGTTGGAGCCCTCAAAGTCCAACAATTGGTCAGCTGCAATGCTTCGATGTCGCCTTCGGGTTGTGGAGGTCAGACGGCAGTCGCTTCACGGAAAATGTCGAAGTTTAGCCATATCAGCAGTTGGACTGGTAAAGCGTACCCCAGACTCCAAAGCTGAAAAGGCTTCGGATGCGACTGGGATTAACGCTGAGATGATGATGATGAAAATAATGGTAGCAATATGTAATGTATGTGTGTTTTTTTCCTGCTCTGCTCCTATTGATCATAGCGGAATGTTATATAGCCTATGTCCTTTCTCAGGCTCTATACTATCTGTGTACCAAATTTCATTACAATCGGTTCTGTAGTTTTGGCGTGAAAGCCGGACAGACAGACAGACAGAGATACTTTCGCAATTATAATATTAGTATGGATTGCAATCAACGTACCTATATGCTCTCAATATGGGCTATAGCCTAAATATATTGCCTACATATTACGATGATCCTAAGCAGACGTGTTGTCATTTGTAACGAGTCTCCTAAAAACTAATATGTATATTACAGAGAAAATGTAAGACATTTTTATATGTTCGTTTGATAGGCATTCACACTATGGGTACGTCACAATAGCGGCGATAAGTCCGTCCTCTTTGAGAAGTGGCTAGAGAGGCGCCACGGCGTTCTGACCTTCCGCTTATCTTGACAGGTCCTTACTGAACACGTTTGTTTTAGAAGGTTCCTGTTCCGGATAAAACAGGAGGAAACGCCAGGGTGTTAACGTACTGTGGGGATCACCCTGAGAACGTCCGGCATGTGGCGATCTCTCGCGTCCGGCCCTGGTCCAGGCCATGTCCCGAAGCGGGTGTGCATGGCAGGCCATCACCTCCTTCTGCGAAGCAGTGATGCTGGCAAAAGAGGAGACGATACGCACGAGGGAGTGGAAATCTCAGCCCCTCACGTCTCTCGTCGCCGCAGGAGACTCCCTGGTCGGAAGATAACATCAAACTCTCGGCCATCGTAGGCGTGGGCTTGCGTTAAGGACAAGAGATACCGTGGCCTTGATGTACAGGCAAGTGAAGGAAAACTGGTGGGTTTTAGTCAGTAAAAGTCTGACACGCCGTTCCACTCCGCCTAGAGCGGGAGAGGTTATTAATTTGATAATGGTCAGATGAATGAATTTGAATGAAATTTGGCACATGGGTAGATAATGATCTAAATTAGGACATAGGATAGGTTTTACCTGATATTTTCATGAATACAGGACTTGCGGGTGAATCGTGCAGAACAGCTAGAGTTACAAAAGTACTTGTGTTCATGCATGAATCATAAAGAAATGTACTTGAGGTTAAAATCCACATCATTAATTTATCCACCATTAAAATTACGTTTGTATCTCTTGATCTATGGTGATCAATAGTGATCTATCATTGGATGACAAAGTAATTTCATCCCATAGCTCATCGTACCATAGGTGCTGAGGTACCCATCCATATATCCAATTTGTCATCGATCTTCTTGGAGCCGTCGTTGTGCTATATAACCGAATTCAGTTGGCTGGCATATCGGCGGCTTAGGAAATTAGCTCATTGTTGTAATCTTACTGTGCAATATCGACACGTAATTTATTGTTGTGGTCTGTTTCGAACTTGTTGATTCAGTTAAGTGCTTTCATTTGTTTTGTGGTTTGTATTGCGTAAGGATAAGTTGCGAACGTCTTGTTTTTGTTTATTTGTCTTATTCAAACACGTCGCATTCGTGTTATGTAAACATCGAGGAAATCCAGTTGTTAGACCAAACAAATATGTATAGTGCAAAAAGTAAAGCAGACAAATCCTTTTGAGTAAGTGTAGTGTGGAAATAATGGTGGTAATGACATACCTACATAATACATAACACATGGAAAAACTATTTATATCATCCTATCAGGCTCTAAGTGGTACGGCTTGTGTACAGTGTAGTGTTGACCAAAAGTCCATAGGTAAATACCCCAAAGCAATAGTGTGAATATAGCATCATATTACTGTACGCAACATTTACCCGGCTGATGAGCTGATTGGACAGCATTTATTCAGGGCAATAGTCCTATTCAACGAGCAAGCAATTGTAAGTTAGCTGTTTCACAATTGTAATATAAGCCATATATTGTAATTAAGATTTGAACTCGGACTCCGTTGATCGTGAACGCACTGCGTAAGCCAAACAGCTTATTAATGCGCATTTTATCAATGATTGCATTGATAATGCAAGAGCTTCTGTCTTGTCTTATTATCCAAAATAGATAGTGATAGGTCAAAATGGAACTCTAAGATGGCGCCTCAACTAGGTTTATGTTAAAGACGTATGTCTCTTATTTAGATGATTCTGCGTGCGAGTGTCTTCTTATAATCTCATTTTAGACGGAGTCGGATCGACAATTCCGAGAAAAGATACCAGTGCTAGTAAAGTATTCAAAAGGTTAGGGTTTTTTTCTTTATATAAAAGTTATATTGTATAAAAATGTTATGTGTAAAAAGTGTATATTACGTACATACGGAAAAGTAACTTAACTTTACACAAATAATAATTCCGTCACGATAGTTCTGAACCACTTTAGCTGTCAGCAGAAGTAATAAAGTTGTCCGTATGAAAGTGCATGCATCCGTTCCAATTGTGTAGTGAGTTGTGACGTCATTTGCTACGAGATTGAAAGAAACACGGTAAGCTATCAAGAGTGAACTAATTGGAAACTCAATGCTGTTCAATAAAAGCAATGATATTTACAGACATTTTTATGTTATGAACTAATACTTGACCGCGATTTCGCCTGATGGTAAGTAGTTATGAAATCGTTAATAGTAAAGCGCACTAGTCTTAAGAGCCTTGAAGACACTTCAATTGTAATCAGATGGGAAAGTCGTGTCAGGAAAATTTTTCCAGTCCTTCAATGTACGTGGCATAAAAGACGAGGCGAAGCCCTTTGTCCAGGTTGTAGCGGTGCTAACAACGTCAGAGTGGATAATCGCCGTATGATGGGTCGTCTGATGATGGAACGGTGATAGCGGAACTAGTTCATGTTATAGCAGCGCATAATCTCCAAAATCCATCTACTATCGAAAGGATGGCTACTCTACGCTACTACTTTTGCGGTTTTGGAAGTTGTTCTTTATCAAATCTGGATCACTAATTAGCCTCTTCATACGCCTCTCCATCGAGTGTCTTCCCAGGTGGCATTTTGCAGAACAACCCTGGAAAGCCTAGCTTAACTTGATCAATCAACCAGTGCATCTTAATTATTACTGAGCTACGGTCGTTCTCAAAATTTTCCAAGAATTTCATAAATTTCGATTCCTGATTTAGCAATTAGTGAAATTTATGCGGCCTACCCAAATTATCCTTTCTTTACATTGTTCGTCGAATTTTTGAGCTCCTTAAGTACCTAGTTGAGTACCCAAGATTACAGACAAATGCGTCCACTCCCTCTGCCAGTCTATACTTGGCTATTGTATAACTGCTTAGGTTGGAGCACCTAAAAACTTTATTTCAGAATGGAAAGAATGTAGATATACCTACTAAAAGTAAACTTTTTTTTTAAATAGTTATAAACAAGTGCTTGACTGCAATCCCGCCTGATGGTAAGCAGTGATGCAATCGTTGTTTGTAAAGCGCACTAGTTTATTAAGCCTATTCACTTAAAACTTAGGAATAGGAAGGATGACGGCAGTTGAGCGAGGTGATGCAATGTTAAACCCAAGACCAACACGACCAACGATGCTGCGCCAGAGAGAGATTGATCTAGAGACTCTCCACGATCAAACTCCCGACACAACAACATCACAGCACACATCGCAGCACTACTGCTCCGACCCGTCCTCCGTACGGCTTCACCAGACATCATGCCGGAACACGACAAATCGCTTGGTGGCAAGACCTTGTCTGGTGGGTGGTAATTTCTTCTTCTACCACCGAGAAAAAGTATACTAAAAGTATTGACAAAAATCCTATAGATATCCTACATCTGATCGACTGTAAAGTGCTAACGGTTTGGCAGCTGTTTGTGTTCTGGGTAATGATGAGGATACATAAGTTCCTTCCACCCCCGAACCGAATCAAACACATTCAAATCTTACCCAGCACCCTGCACAAAATCACTTCCACTTGACAACAGTTCTAAATTCTTGGGTTTTAATTCCTATTAGTACATGAAAAATAATAACCAATTAAAAATAATGGATCTCATCTCAACTCCCACAATTTAAAAAATAAACTATCGGACTGACTATTAAAAAAAGATTACTCATTCACGGAGTCTTTACTTATATTTATGGAATAATCCTAATAGCCTTTACACTTGCCGGCTTATACTCAATACAAGTTCATTCATTTGTCTACCAACAAGCCTTTTCCCTATACACTTCCCTACACACCCACACTCCGGTCACACGCACGGTTAGGTACGCACACTCTCCCATACGCAACACACAAACATTCACTCGCTCTTATAATTACATACATTCAAACACACGTACCCACCAGCACAAATATGTGTTACTTATCCTTCCTTGCGCCTAATTCCTGGGTCGTTGTTATACCTACATGACTAGCCGTTCTCTATGACCATACACTATCTCCTAAGATACAGGATCACCTAGTGTAGGAGACAGGATGACATGAACTTTATAGATTCGTGTAGGTATTTAATGTTTATATTGTAGAAACATCTGCTCTTATGTATCATGAATCATGTGTGTTTGTCATAATTTAAAAGATTATTATTGTTCGATCTATGTGGTTCTTTCTGATTCTCAAAGACCATTTCAGACACCAATATACGCGGTGTTCACATGATCTGACCACGATGACTAGGCTTTAAAAGAGAATGTGACCTCTGAGTCTATTTCGGTGTTTCTTCGCAGAGTAGTCAAATATGAAACGACAATCTCATCTACTTAAAATATAGAATTACATTTAAAAGTGTTTTTACAAACAGACCTACTAAGGGCTAATTTTAACAAAGAAAGTATCTTATCTTTTAACCGTGGAATAAAATTGACCTCATTATGGATATTTCTAATATCGAAAAACTATCAAAAATTTCACGTGTATTCTCAATATAGATAGTAGGTATGTCTAAAAGATTGATGATTCTGCCTCACAAAAATAAAATCGTATGCTATTCTCAAAATGTAAAATTAAATTCGGTTTGTATTAATTCAGTATCTTTTACCTCGGCATACAACTATGAAAGATAACTAATTATTTCAGTATTATGCGTATGTGTATGAAACATTTTCCCGACACCGACCCCTGCAAATGAAACATTAATAAGGTTAATAGCTTCCACTTTAAAATCCCACCAAAAGTCTATATAGACTATGATTGGTTTAAACAGCGTGTTTGTATTGACCTTTTTTGCTTTTTCCGCCTTTCAAACGATTTTAATAAAATTGAAGCGATATAAATTGGTTTAGTAGTGAATAACAAATTGGTATATTAAATGGGTTTAATTTTGTGAGGCAGAAGAGTAAAGCAGTTTGTTATTTAAATATCTTGACAATTATTATGATGAAGGCCAAGGAGCCTAAGTTGTCAAGAACAAATAAATGAGCCAAATATGTAAAGGAAACATTTTATTCATGTAGTCTTTCCTAATCAGTATTTCGATGTTTTGTGGATAATAAAAAACATTTGTTTTCAAATGTTGTTAAAATACGATACCTCTGATTATTTTTATTATTCAAATGATTATCCTTTCGTGGATCTTTAACAGCCTGAGAAACATTGTTATCAAGGAGGACTGGTATGCAATGGGTGGTCGAGGTCTGATGAGTAGTCACTTGATGTAAAATAGTTGTTAGTTACGTAGCTGAATGTGGTTAGACTAGAAGTCGACGAAAAGATTAGACAGATGACTAAAACGATTATCTTTTCGCATCTCAATTTTGCATGTTATACAGCATTATTGAGGCGACCACACGATGCATCAAACACGATGCATCAAACACCCTGTATAATATGAATACGTTGTAGAAAAACAACCAATAAGAATCAATTCGAAGACGAAATGGTTGGTGCAGTGGAACAAATATTTTTGTGTGGCTTACAGATAATTGTCCCGGGTCTGGCTGTTTGTGTAAGTGAGTTTAAATGTTTGTAATCGCACCCACGATACGGGATTATGATAATTCTTAGTATAGGGCAACGTGTTTTTGTTTTCAAATTCATGTTTGGTCACTAAAGAAGATAAGCAACCAGAGTCGTCGGATATGGTTGCAGTTTAGTAGGAAACTGATGCGTGCTTCCGAATTAAATTTTGTTAAATGTACCTATAAACGATTTGTTTTTAATTAATTTAAATAAACGTCCATCGGTGACTTCAACTTTATCCCACGACCCCTATATCATAACTCTATTGTTGAATGTATCTATACCACGTTATTTTTTCTATACACGAAACCTGAATATAACTTTTAATATAGTGTTGTTAAGAACCTGAATCTACTGAATCGCATAGTCAGCCAGTCTTATTACTACATTTTCGCTTAGCGTTCTTTCTTTTTTTGCTCAACTCCTAAGTTTTATAACTTTGATTTCCCCTCTTCTGCCTTAGCCAAGAATTGGGCTATTACACAAAAAGTTCAAATTCGACAGGTTTACCAGATATTAGCGTATTCAAACAAACTCTTCAGCTTCATTTATTAGTATATCGAAGAAATAATTCAAAAACTATTTTACTTAGTAGGTACTTAAATTTGTATTTATATTAAAAATATCTCTAACTGCATTGATAAAATATTAAACTAAGGTAGATAAGTCACTAGCGCACTGAAAATGAAGCGTACAAAAGGAGGTAAGTCCAGTATCTCGCTTTAGTCACTCTCGATACACTCGTAAAAACAAACGACAAACACTAACAGCGCAAACGACAAACACTAGCCATCTTTTTCTTCTCTATGCTTTAGATTGCGCCCCATCTCATTCACACTGTACCAACGTGTGAAATGTACGTAGAATAAAAAATTTGCATGGGTGTGCTGTTGCTCCGATCGACACATTTATTTTGGTTAATTTGTTAGAGCATATCATATCTGTTTAATATTATATCAATGTCTAACTCTCCTAAATTTAAATGTTGTAAGCTGAACTAATATTGTAGACTCGAGAAACGCAAAACAAAGTTCTTAACCCCTGGGAAGCTTCCATGTTCAAAAATTTAAAATAAAGGCGGTAAACACAATGAATAACTTTTATCAAAATCCGATAGCCAAATAAGTGCAGCTACTTCTCTCTTGACGTTTTCTGAGTTGACGTTCGCTAAGTGGGGAGATAGCAACCATTACCGCGGGAAACCGGGTCACAGGCTTTTGATATGCAGGATTTAGGGCACATACTTATTGCAAAAATACATTGATATTACATTTTTTTTTATCTTAATCCCCGTTATCTGAAAATTGTGTCGATTGGGGCAAAAATATTTTTGGAACAAATTTATTGATAAGTAATACGTTTTGCACTCAAAAGTTAATATAAATTTAACAAAGCATACTTATTTATTCATTAACTAGCTGTGTCTGTCACGCAAACTGTAACTCATGTCAGAAATTACTTTATTTCATAGCTTCTTCTATTTTTATTCCGCGCTAAAAAAAATTTGGGTATTTTTTTTTCTAAAGGACTCATTATACAACGTGTAACATAAAGGGTATATACATAACAAAGGCATGGCATCTTTACATGATATCAAACGATATTGGAAGGGTTTTTTAATTCTATCTCTTTATGTTAGGAAGTTGTGAGGAAAAACACCGCCTGTGATAGGCTACTATCATACTAGTCGCACAGAGATATTGAAGACATTTATCGGATTTTGGCGAGTAACGTGACGGGTAACGAGTAGTTATTAACATATGTAGTGTGCTGCCACGTTTGTTATGATTTTATTTTAAGAAACACACGAAACCGAAAATTTGGTACCAATTTTTTGAGTATTTTATTTTAAGTTGAAACCCTTCCGATATCGTTTGATATCATCTAAAGATGCCATGCCCTTGGTATGTATATACCCTTTTTGTTACACGTTGTATATTCGGTCGAGTCGTTTCTGAGAAAAGCCGAAACAATCAAAAACAGACTGAGCGAATTATAAAATAAAATTGTTTGTATTACTGTAATACTTTCTTATGCATTTAGTAATAAAATATTATTTTGAAATTACATAAAGATACTTAATTTTAATTAATTATTCGTAATAATCGATGTCGAATGTAATCGATTTCAAACTTTTGTTTGAAATCTATTCCATTTCACCTATTTGAAGAAGCAAAAGATTAAAAACCGGTCAAGTGCGTGTCGGACTTATGCACAAAGGGTACCATTCATATAATGAAATTAAAGGATTTAAGTTATTTGTATGAAAGATTACGCGGTAATAAGCGGTTTACGATTTTCGAGGTATTAAAAAAAAGTAGTTACTAGATCTCGTTCAAATTTTTAATTTTCTTATTTTAGAAGTTAGAGGGGGTTGGACCAACTTTTTTCCACTTTGGAAGCGTCTGTCACGCAAACTACGCGGTTTAGAAAAAAAAGTATTTTAGAAACCTCGATATCATTTTTGAAGACCTATCCATAGATACCCCACACGTGTGTGTTTGATGAAAAAAATTTTTTTTGAGTTTCAGTTCTAAGTATAGGGAGCCCCCAATATTTATTAGGTATTATTTTTTTATTTTTGCTTCAAAATCTTAATGCGGTTCTCAGAATACATCTACCTACAAGTTTCAACAGTATAGCTCTTATAGTTTCGGAAAAAAATAGCTGTGACATACGGACGGACAGACGGACAGACAGACATGATGAATCTATAAGGGTTCCGTTTTTTGCCATTTGGCTACGGAACCCTAAAAATGAGACTATGCGACTACTACTTACACATGTTAAATTCTCAAAATGGCTGCATATAATAACACATACTTTATTTTGAAACGATTTGTACCCAGCACAGTGAATAACGAGCTTAGCAATTACATAGTTTTAATTTGAATTTCAAATCCGCCAAATTAGGTCGAGCCTAGCCTAGGTAAAAGTTCACCACTGGGAGCGGCGGAGATTAAAGGCTTTAGTTCCAGCGCATATTGAAGGGGTATTGAATTTAAATTAATTTTATATAGGGTATGACTGAGTTTTATTTAATTTTATATAATTGGTTTTCGGCTTTACATTATGTAAAATACGTAAAGCTGAGTGTATATTGCTGCTCTTTTTAATCATGGTAAGAGCAGTGGGGTTTCAGTGATATGACCTAGACTATTAGATAGGTATTCTAATTTTGTATTTAATTTCATTATCACTGTTCTCAAAACAGCGAAAGTAAACATTGTTAGGAAACTAGTATGTTAGGACCAATAGAAACTAGTAGTGTTAGGACCAATAATAATACGACATGTGACATCCACCAACTCGTATTGGGCAGGCATGTACATTATAATTGGACAAAAATGACCCCAATCTAGATCAAAAGGCCAATACTCGTAATTTAAAATTTCATATTCTAGTCTCAGACTCATCTCAGCGAAGAAACTTGTCAAAATGTAGGGAAATTAGAAGTATTATTTGACAGATTGCATAATTCAAATATCACATCCTCTGGTAAATGTATGTAAGTAGTTAAAATATTGCATTTCCATACACATATAAAATACATAATATTCTTGTAATCGAAACAAAAATCAACTTGTAAAAGACACACGTTTTGGACTTGTAAAGTTTACTGAAACTTAAATGCAAAACATTACATTTGCAAAGATAAAAGTAACACGATGCTGTCTAAAGTTCCACTGTGCAGTTGACCTAACTTCGTCTTTTATTTTGCTTTAGATGATTTTATTAAAGCTTATTTTACATGACACAGCGGATAACGACACGACATGGAGGGCCCTCAGTCAATTGCAGACGTGCTGGAGTGGATATTGTAAACCCCGCTCAACACTTGGTATTATTGGAAAAAGTGGGACATCGCTCAAAGATTAGTTTCAATTACCTTTTGTTGCTTCGAGGTCTTCAAAGGCCATTTCTTCAAGGCTAGTCATATTGTTATACCTTTGTCAGCCCTTCATGACTATTGATAAATTGAATGTAAATGTTTATTGATTAGATAAGTTGCTACAGAATCTCCCATTTTAGGCCAATTAAAATTTGTTTTACGATATAATGGTTTTATTTGTTTTTAAATAATTTAGGCAATGTCACTTACATAATCAGTTTACTGAAGTGTAAAAGGAATGCAATGCTACAATTATAAAAATGTAATGAACAAAAATAACAAAATTAGGGCTAGGCCGGTAACGACGTATTTTTAAATAGGTGCTATTTAAAAAATACGGTTATCTACATTAAATAGGTTTCGAAATTCAAAATCGCATTTGCGGGTTGGCTGACCAAAATCTTAATTTATCCTCTTTTAGAAGCGCAGTGTCATCAACTAAACGTTGACAGATGTTTTGGAGGGCTTAGACTGACACCCCATAGAGTTTACTTAGAACAGTTTAATTCAATGTCACTAAATTTTTTATCCTTGATCAGTGGTGGCCCATCCGACTTAAGAGGTGTAGATTGTATGTTTGCTCCCATTTAGTTGCGTTCTATCTTCTTAGTTGCGTACTTCATTACTGATAATCAAGTACTAAGAAGAGAGAAAGTTGTTTCATTGAAAGCCCTTCGTGGCTTTACCTATATACGATGTTCTTTCACGTTACGTTCGGATTTTAGCATAGTTTAGCTTAACAAGATGCTGTGTTCTGTGATAATTATTGAATAATTATTAAGCTCTCAAATCGGTGAAAAAAACATCGTGGAAAGAAACCGTCTTGTCCTAGTACTTGTAGTGAAGAGTGGATCCTAGTGCTTCCCTGACTTTTTGAACGAGCAGTTCAATTTGTCTCTGCAACCGTAGGCGTCGGCACCATACTTGCGATGGGTCCAGCACATCTTTGGCCTTGATGTAGGCTGCAATCTGCTGTGTAATCTTGGTTTTGGCTCCTGGCTGTTCTTGAGCTCAGCCAGCTCCAGAGATAGCTGCCTCATTTTTTATGTAAGGTAGTCATGTCGTTCGCGAGACAGCCTCCGTGGCGTAGCGGTAGCGAAAGCGGCCGTTGCGCAAGGAGGCGCGGGTTCGATCCCCGCACAGTGCAAGTATTTGTATGCATGATTATGAATATTTGCACCGGTCTGGTCTTGCCTCGGAAAGCACGTTAAGCCATTGGTCCCGGCTGCCATACGAACATCTAGTGGCAGTCGTTACGGGTTGTTGGAGCCCTCAAAAGTTTAACAATTGGTCTAATTGCAATGCTTAGATATCGCCTTCGGGTTGTGGAGGTCAGACGGCAGTCGCTTCACGGAAAATATTGAAGTTTAGCCAAATTCAGCAGTTAGACTGGTAAAGCGGACCCCAGACTCTAAAGTTGAAAAAGCTGCGGATGCGACTGGGATTAACGCTGAGATGATGATGATGAGTCATATCGTTCGCGAGTGAAATCTGCGCAATCTGGTTAGGCTGCGCAACGTTCTGCCTACTTGTCGCCATCCTGAACAGATTCTGCTGGTGCAACGTAACAATACCGTGAAAGCCTTTTGAGATCCCAGTGGTGAGACGTGCTTATGGGAGGCCACTGGAATGAACTAATTACGAGTATCAGTAGGTAGACGTTTGCAGGATCGTTAGACCAGCAGGCAGGCAGAAACCGGGCCCATAGCTGGTTAGATCACGTCGGCCGTACATCACGTCGGGGTCACCAATGTAGTGAAAACTACGAATATGTGCTATTGTACAAACTTTAGGATATTTATACTACATTATTTATTAATAATGTAGTATAATAATATAATGTAGTAAAGTTGTTGTTTAATATGCATTTGATTACATAATATTTGTGATCAAATGCATATTGGACATATAGAACGGTGATTTAGATGATTCGAATAAAATAAGTGTTACAAGCAAACAAGATTCACTACAGTACTTTGAACTATTTAGGCATCTGTGAATAACGACATGTGTGACATATATGCGATGTGCACAAACTAAAAATTCTAAGATATGTTACACCTACCGACCAGCCTACGTGGTGAGTTACGTTCCTCTTTTACCGTAAGGAGGCCTGTGAGAACTTTAATAGCAGATATGTATGTTATTTATAAGTCTTATTAATTTAAATTTATCTTATTAATCTCAGCGTTAATCCCAGTCGCATCCGTAGCTTTTCAGCTTTGGAGTCTGAGGTCCGCTTAACCAGTCTAACTGCTGATTTTTGGCTAATCTTCGACATTTTCCATGAAGCAACTGCCGTCTGACCTCCACAACCCGAAGGCGATATTGAAGCAATGCAATTAGACCAATTGTTAGAGTTTTGAGGGCTCCAACAACCCGTAACGACTGCCACTAGATGTTCGTATGGCAACCGGGACCAACGGCTTAACGTGCTTTCCGAAGCACGACCAGACCAGTCCAAATATTCATATTCATGCATATAAATATTTGCACTGTGCAATGATCGAACCCGCGCCTCCTTGCGCAACGGCCGCGTTCGCTACCGCTACGCCACGGAGGCTGTCATAAAGCTAGTCGCTACTTATAACAAAATTGCCTGTAACTTATATTTTTAAGTCATAATGCGAACGAATTGTACAAAAAAAATGTACGTTGCTAAAAACATAATACATACAACTTTGATTGTTCAAGTTTCTTCGTAATTCACTGTACACACATTCCCCTCGGCAACTTTATTTTCCTACGAACAACTGTGTTAGTATTGACACGAACAACACAACAGTTAAGTCTATTGTTGCCTCGTGCTCGTACAGTGAAAAGAAAACATCGACTAATCTGTTCAAACGAATTGCAAATTCTTCTTTGAGAATACTCGCCTACATAATTGGATTTTCCTTTTGATTTCCCGGATTAATTAAAGATAAATTGGTGATTTATGGTGCCAGTACGAATGTGGCTTCAGAAATTATATAAATCGCAACGAGAAAAGTTAGGTGAGTTAGCTGTCAATAGTGTCACTTCTGTTAATAGTATGTATAATGACGACACGGTTGGCTTAGTGACTCAGTGATCGATTGTTATGCTGCTTGTCTGGAACAAAGATTTGTATACAGGAGGTAGTTGTTCCGGGTCTGGCTTTTTGTGTATGTGAGTTTAAATGTTAAAGGCATCCACGATACAGAAGAAATTCCTAAAAAAAAGCTTCAACCTCTTAGCACTTTTTCACAATTAGGTTGACTGCCCACTCCACTCTTTCTTCACTTAAGTCTTTTCTATGAGATGGTTTAGAATCTCACTTCTGGTAGTGATTATAAGCACGCTGGTCACTATTTATTAATTATTTATAATTATCAACTGGTGTTTGACTGCAATCCCGTCTGATGGTAAGAATAGGATGAAATATGGCAGTTGAGCGAGGTGATGCAATATTAAACCAGGCAACACTACCAACGATGCTGCACAAGAGGGAGATTAATGTGGAGAAACTCCACGACCAATCTCCCGATACAACAACATTTGGCCCATCGTACCCGGCACACATCGCAACACAACTGCTCAGACCCGACTTCCGTGCAGCTTCACCAGACATCATGCTGGAACACGACGAATCGCTTGACGGCAAGACTTTGTCTGGTGGGTACTAACTTCTGCCGGCAGCTCATGTTATGTCCTACCACCGAGATTGACACTGAGCTGACAATTACACCGAGCCTGTATTCTCCGATGGTTTAGGCCGCGGTGCACCTATAGTACACCCATAATTTGCCACTTATGTGAAACTCCCATGAAATAGGGAGCGAGCCTATTGGCATCGACCTGGTTGGGGGTGTTTGTGCATGTGAGTTTTAATATATATGACGGCGCGTGATCGGTTAATTTTGAATATTGTGATCTGTTTTATCGTATCAGTATCAATTGACCGTAAATTACTCTACTATTTTTTGAAGTCGATTAACCGGTTGGTATTGAGATAAATTATGATTTTTATTAAGAGCGGATAACACCATGGAGCGAATGGTAACACCGACTGGAGTTGCGTTTGACATAGCGATCGACCGTTGGCGTTGGCGTTGGTCGATCGAGTGGGTTGGTCATACTCAAACTCAGTGGCTCTTATCTGGTTTAATCTGAGATTATCATTGTAATCCCTTTATATTAAAGTGATTTAAGTGTCTGTACAGTTAAAATAATAACATCACACTAACTATAGTGTGATGTTCAATTCTTATTATTTTAACTGTACAGACACTTAAATCACTTTAATATAAGGGAAGGGAAGGTTTTCGGAAGGTATTTCGAGAAAACGTTGGACAATAACTATATTGTCCAACGTTTTCTCGAAATACCGCCCATGATGGATGCTCATGCGGATGAGAAGATACCTCAACTATCTGGAACCTTTGGACCCGCCTTCCTGACGGTTTCCCCCGTCATATATGTTTGTAAGCGCAGCACCCACGACACAAGACAAATTTGTAGTGTGGGGCAACGTTACATTAAAAAAAAAAAAACACTACATTTGACCAGTAAGCAATAACATATAATTTTATATTCCCTTAAAAGATATTATTATTATCCACTTCCAACAATGCTTTTACAAACAACTGTAAATATTAAACTCCAATTTACTGTAGTGTTTCATTACATGTCATAAAGTTTACGCTTAACGATAGCGGTCGGGCAGTAGTTCCGTAACCCATTTTATCTTTCTTTTGAGCACTTTAATGTCCATTTGTCTTCCCAACTGTCCGTCACTTAGATGGAAGTCTACTTTCCTACACACGAATGTATGGCTGACGTAAATACAATTTAATTTTCAAATTTCGAACAAAACATCAGGACATGTCCGTGTTGTTATATACCAAAGCTGCCCCACTTTGCGTCAATGAATATTTATCACGCTATAGGATTTGTTCAGTAGCTGTAAGAGGTTTTTTATTATTCACCCCTAAGAAAAGAGTCTTAATTTCTTTTAGGACTTCGGAAACACTTACATTTAAATCAAACTGTAAGTTCTTCCACTTGGAAACACTTTGCAACAAATTAGTGTCAATCTGATTAAACTTTACTGCACCTCAGCTTTCCAAGTTGTTTACAGTTTGTTTTTTCTTGTGTTTAACAAACATTTATTCGGTAAACTAAACTCTTTCTTTTCTCCTTAGCAAGCTATTAATAGAGATCACACAACTCATTTTCCAATATGTATGGAAGTCATTTATCAACGTTTGACAGGTACAAGGTTCACAAGATGACACACCGGTTAAGGCTCCTTGAAACTAATCCCCGACGGCTACCGCTAAAAGGGCATGTCGAGAATATACCCCGAGGAACTAAATTTAAGTCCTACTTGATAAATACCAACGATATGTAACTTTCAAACCATCTAAGCAAAATTTGATGTCGAATCTAAATATGTATGTCGATAATTGTTATTAATCTGATGTCGAGAATATACCCCGAGGAACTAAATTTAAGTACTACTTGATAAATACCAACGATATGTAACTTTCAAACCATCTAACCAAAAATGTGTAAGTGGCATTTTGCAGTAATGTGATTTTCACTTTCATAATAGAAGATAATACATACTCTTTATATACCACATAAGAGAATATGTATTCTTTATATAGACACCACATAAACTACAGAACATTGTTAATTTGCCAGATATAGTTTTATGCCTGAAATGTTAATGTGCGTGTTGGTTTTAAAAGCTTTTTTATATATTGCTTTAGTTTTATTATTACAAAGCGGTTTTCTTTCAGTTTCTAAAGATAAGGTTTACTTGCTATATAAGGAAGGAAAATGTGTAGAAAAAGTATTTATATGACAATACCTTTGAAAAATTGGGCTCTTAGGCTCTATTCTTTGTGAAAAAAGAAAATAATATGGAGGTACGAGGTGTTATTAAATACTCATAAGTGATATTGGTGTTCTAAAAGGATAATGTTATGTTATAACAGGATCAGTTAACAAATCTGTTCCCGCAAATACATGTACCTAAATATATTGAACATTCGTGTGTTGAGTATTTATTTAGGACCAAAACTCATACATTTAGATATTATCTCAATACAGAGATCACTTTAAAAGGTTATTATATGAATCACACTTTTGGTCACGTTTTTAAATAAATATTTTAGGGAACAATATTTAAGTGCTCAAATGTGGCAGACGTTTGAGTTGTTATATTTCACAATTCATATTGTTTCAGTATTGAATTTGGCATGTAAAATATGAGATGAAATATTTAACGAGCTGAATGTATTTGAGTTTCCAAGTTAAGAGCGGAACGAGCGGAGCTTACTCGACTGCGGTGAGCTTACTGACAATATATAAACTTGCAACTATTGGTTTCAGGTACGAGGTTTGAGAATATTATGATAATTTAGATAAATGTACGAAGTTATGATCAAATGTAAAATAAATTTAAAACACGTTATAGAATTTTCAACACCCTTGCTTGTAAAGCTGATGTAATCCCACCGGTTTTAAATATGTAAAGCGGGCCATAACAAACGCGTGTGTTATCAAAGCAAATAGTTAAGTTATAGTCCATACAAATTCCATAGCAGCATTATTTGTCATTTCAAATAATTATGGAACTGATCGCCGCCGCGTGGCTCTAGCCAGTGAGCAGCGCGCTGTTCCATATTTGAAATGGCAAATAATAATACTAATGGCGGGAAAGCAACAGTGAGCATGAAGATTGAGTTTATTTAAAATAACTGATGTCCTATTTGAAATAAACAAATTTGTATTTGTTTGTATTTAAATGAGTATTTGTAAAAAAAAAAACAGTTTATTCGGTAATTTAAAAACTTATTTTCACGCAGCTACGGCAGAAAATACGCCATTTTTCTCAAATTTTATTTTCTTTGTACTTGTATTCTGAATATCATTTTTTTCTGTTTCCTCGCAAGTGTGTTAAAAAATGTCGTACGATATACGTGCGTATTGGTTATAACATTCTCGGCTCAATTACACCCTCGCCTTCGGCTCGGGCTGAAATTCCGCCTCGCATGTAATAACCATCATTACGCACTAATATCGTAATGTACTATAAAACATTTATTGATTTGGATAACTAATTCCAAAAATGACGACTTTATTCTTTATTTTTAGTTTATGTATACGCAATAGACTGGTAAAGCAGACCCCAGATTACAAAGCTAAAGAAGCTTCGGATGCGACTGGGACTAACGCTGACATGATGATGATGATACACAATAACTAGGTATCTAGCTCAGCGTATGATTTTAAAAGTTAACATCGCAGTCATTAATTACTGATACTTGAATAATGATCAACCGAAGAAGATATAGAAGAGGCTCCCTAATTTTTACCAGCAGTGTGATGAATAATTAAAATTCTAAGATCAACGTCTTCTTCAAGTACACTTCATTTTTCCCAGCCCTCGTTTTCGGTGTAAGATTTTCTTACCAATTAAAATTCGATCGTAATATTGGAAATTGGAAGCGCGCGTCGTTTATTCAACGAAACGATTTTCATACTTGATTGATGGTTTCTTGGAGTAAAAATATTGCCTCGAATTGACAAATTTGTTTTACTGGTTAATGAAGTTTTTCTTTACTGTATATTTGATGATGTATTGCGTATAACGGATAAGGTTTTATGCATCAAAGTAATCAGTCAACTCAAAGAAAATTTTGATCATTATTTTTGTTTTTATGATTTGATATTCTAATGACACTTATCATTTGATTAATTCGTTAATCTACTATTTAATTCCTAATATGACAGTTCCATACATCACATCCTCTAATATACAGTAATTCATTAATTATAATATTCGATTCATCATACAATACTTTGCTAGCTGTCACGTTACGTTTTCATGTTTAAATAGTTGTTTAATTATTACAGCTTGTTTGCATTTTCCGTAATATTGATATGAGTATGTACCATAATTAAAATACCTAACTAACAGTTACAACGTTCGGTGCTGATTATGCGCTTTCTAGTGGTTGTTACAATTTATATTGAACCAGGGAGGGTTCAAAGGGAAAGTTTACATAATCATTATCATCATCCAGCGTCTTGTGTTCATTGATATATATGAAAGCCATACATACATATGTATGGCTTTCAGTCTTACTGAATCCAGCAGTAGTTAAGGATTAGTAACTGTTTGTGTGACCTTTACCTATATCCCAGTTACTGGGTTACTTTATACCCCTTGGTAAAACAAGTTGAATTTATGTTGAACCGTCAAAGGAAGTGAATTTCGGAAGGTTACAAAAAAGTCTCGACATTAAAATTACACATTAGCAACATTTAGTTAAACAATCCTAATAGAATTGGCATATGAAACGTCCCAAAATTCATTAAAATGGAGCGATGACGTCATTTAACATTTTAATAATTGATTCAGTTACACAATTCGACAACGCGCAACTTGCTACTATTAATAAATTAATATCCATTTTCCATTTGAGAGGGGTTTGACAAAATTTAAAACTTTGGGCAGTTGCTCAACAAATTACGGGGTTATTTGTGTGAAAACTGTTTTGATTCTACTTCGCTAGAAATTGGGCTTTATAAAGGCCTATGAATTTTTCATTTTGACGATCAATTTTTGCCATTTCAATGGCTTGGTTTTCTCATGTCTTATTATGTATTCCTCTAAAAAAGTAAGAACATTTTGCTTAATAATATTGATATGCATTGAATTGTAAGGTTCTAGGTTAACGTATGAGTAACTTTAATTGAAAGGAATATTTTAAAGGAATAACTTTGTTTACACAAAGCGGCTTTAGTTTCGTCAGTTGCATGAACTGGATTTTGTCGTGTTTGTATAAAAAATTACACCAACAACATTCGTGCATGTTCTCAAATAGAATTAGGTACATGTTTATTTTCAAGTCCACATTGTTAATACGATTTATGAAAAATAAAGCAGGTTTCAGCAAGGCCTCTGCGGTTTCAAGCTGACATAACGTTTTTGTAAAGATATTAGCTTCATATTTATAGCGGTGTCTAGGGGTTTGGAGCTGGGTAAGAGTTGTATTTTTTGCAATATGAAAATGGGGTTTTGGGTAAAACTCGTTTCTGAAAAAACGAATATTTTCCTTTGATAAAACAAAATTATATATATAGGCTGGCAGGGACCCCGACGCGGAACTTGTTACAATGAATTGAGTAAATGATTCTGAGTTTCCTTTGCATTATTTTTGTTTCATTATTTTTCATTGGTTATTAAAAAAATCTCACACACTTTTCTATAAAACAGCAGAGTTTTTCCTGATAATTGGCCTCCAATTTCAGACTCATGTGCACAATTCATACAATGGTTACAATTTGTCCATGCCAACCTGTATACTGGAAATGTTCTCCAGTTATCTTGCATAGTGAATTTTAAAGTAGTAAAGCTTTCCGCATAATTATCTGAGAGCGGTAGTTTCAGAGAAGCTTCGCGAAGTCAGCGTCGTGTCGTCTAGTACCTACCTACCCCCTGTGTCACTTATGCAGGACTCATCCAATTAAGCATGTGCCAACATGTGTGCCTGTCTGATAGTGCCATGCTTGTGATCTATCTACATATTATATACTACACTAATTAACCCCATTTCCAAGCATGGTTATGCATGCTAAAATATGAGTCTTGCGAGTTTTGACCTCTTTTGAAGGCGCTCTTTTTAAAACCAGGTAATTTCAGCGAGTGTTTTCTTTTAAGGAAGAGTGACTCGGAATGAGGTCAACGACTTCTAATTTTTACGCTTTACCTGATAAGTGATTAGTAAAAGGAGAAAGAACTGTTTAATGTTATATGTATATACTGCAGTATTTTGACGAAATCCGAAAATTTTCCTACTATCAAATTCCAGCGACGAAAATCAGTGGAAAAATTTCGATAGGTCACTAGGAAAGCTATATTTTAAGGCAAATAAAATAAAAGAAAATATTTCACTGTATCAACAATATTCGTTTCATCGTAATGTTCGTAGTCGGAAACCAATATTTACATATTCATAGCATTTCATTTATTGTGAATGATATTTTTATTACGTTACAGAGTTGGTGACAGGGAAAATTAGAACCTTTTTAACTACGCATATTATAATATCACGCCTGTAATTCTTGCGAGATTAGTTGGTGGTGTAGCTATGGCGCTCCCACATCTATTTTTTTTTTACATATTATATTCCAGCGCTTGACCGCAATCCTGCCTGATGGTAAGCAGTGACGCAATCGTTGATGGTAAAGCGCACAAGTTTATTAAGAGCCTATTCACTCTAGCCTTGAAGACACTCAAATTGTAGTCCGACGGAAACACCGCCGCTGGCAAATTGTTCCAGTCCCTCGATGTACGCGGCATAAAGGAGGAGGCGAAACGCCTCGTCCAGATCGTAGTGGTGCTAACAACGTAAGGGTGGAAACCAGCCGTACGACGGGTCGTCCGCTGGTGGAACGGAGATGGGGGAATTAAATCATGCAATTCCCTCGCACACTCCCCGCAATGCATCCTATAGAACACCGAAAGGCTGGTTACTCTACGCCTGTGCTCTAGGCTTTGGAGACCAACTCGAGTTAGATCAGGGTCACCAATCAGCCTCTTTGCACGTCTCTCCACTGAATCCAAAGTGGCCAGGTAACACTTGGCAGCACCAGCCCAAATGTGGCTGCAGTACTCCACACACGAACGGACCTGTGCTTTGTATAACATTAGAAGCTGCCCAGGTATGAAGTACTGCCGGACCTTTGCGATAACGCCAAGTTTCCTGGCAGCCACCCTGGCCTTGGACTCAATGAACCGCCCAAAGTTAAGGTTCGAGGAAATCTCAACTCCCAAGAGCTGAAGGCGGTCGGAACACTCCAAGGACACATTGCGAAAAGTAGGGGCCAAGGTGAACGGGCTCCTTTTGGCGGTGAAAAGACACGCCTGTGTTTTGGCGGCATTGAATGCTACAAGATTGGTATTGCCCCATTCGGAGACTGCCTGCAGTGCAACACTCGTTCGCTCAACCATGGCCTCTCTTTCGGACCGGATTGATTCCCTACTAGCCCGAGCATCAGGCAGGTATCTCTCTACAACTGTGCTGTCATCTGCATACCCATAGATACCGGGCATCAGCAGATCGTTAATATGCAGCAGGAACAGAGTTGCAGAGAGAACAGAACCCTGAGGAACACCGGCATTAGTTGACATGGGCTCAGAAGAGCATCCGTCGACAACAACTCGGAGGGATCGTTCAGTCAGGAAGTCTTTTACCCAGCCAGTCAGGCTAGGGGAAATGCCGTACGCTGGAAGCTTACTCAAAAGGTCAGCGTGCCATACCCGGTCGAAGGCCTTCGAGACATCAAGGGAGACAGCAATCGCTTCCCCATTCTTCTCGAGGGCCTCGCCCCACAAGTGAGTGGCATACACTAGTAGGTCCCCAGTTGACCGATTGCGGCGAAACCCATACTGTCGGTCACTGAGGAGATCGTTAGTTCCAGGTATGCCAAGAGGCGCGAGTTCAATACACGCTCCATAATTTTGCAAAGTATGGAGGTGATCGAAATCGGCCGATAGTTGGCAGGATCGGCACGACTACCCTTCTTGGGCACGGGCTGCACGTTAGCAAGCTTCCAGGACTTGGGCACTATACCAGTCCTAAATGAGAGGCGATACAAGCGCGTCAATTACAGGAGCAACTCGGGCGCACATGCTTTAAGAACAATCGCTGGTATACCATCCGGACCACTAGCCTTATTCACGTCCAGACGACACAGTACTCTCAGAACCTCCTTGTTTCTAATGCGAACCTCAGGCATTGAAGCCCCGCAATGAGGTAAATTAGGTGGAGTAGCACTGCCAGTATCAAGACGCGAATTATGGGCAAAGAGAGAAGCAAAGAGACCTGCTTTCTCTCTGGCCGTATGAGCCAGTGTTCCATCAGGCCTAACCAGCGGAGGCAGTGAGGGCCGACAGAAGTTCGCCTCAACCGATTTGGCAAGGGACCAAAAAGATCTGCTACCGGATGGCTGCGCAGATAACTTGTTGCCAATATGGGTAATGCGGTTGAAGCGAGCCTTCTTAAGCGCCTTCTTGTAGGACTTGGCAGCACGGTTAAAGGCTCTCTTCTTGGAGCTTAGATCCGGAGCACCGCGGTCACGAGCGTCAACCCAGGCGAGAAATGCCGTGTGCTTACGCTGTTCAGCTTGGACACAACAGCGGCATTGAACCATGGGCGAGCCGAGCCACCGACGGGCACGTCATTGAATGGGATAAAATACTCCATAGCTTGCAGCTGGGAAAGGCCCATAGAAAGCGCGAAGTTTCGCGCTTCTCTCCCAGCGTGGTCGGTCCTCTGGTATGGGAAGAGCCAGTCCTGGTGGCAGGCGTTGAAGTCCCCCAGAGCGACGAACTGAGCGTCAGGGTGCCGATGCAGCGCATTGTCAGCAGCCTCACTGAGGTGGTCAAATAATCGAGTTGCCTCCTGATCGCTGTGCGATCAAACAAACGGCGGTGTAAATAATTTTGTCCACACCAGTGTCAACCAACAGCCATTGGAACGAGAAGTGAGGGTCTTCGAGGTGACGGAGGCGCCGGCAACAGATGTCATTGCGGACATACACACAGACCCCGGCACGCTGCAGGAAATGATGCTCCAAAGAGTATCCCGGGTAGCCGAGGTATGCCGCATCAGTCGGACATCTGATCTGGGTCTCCGTCAAGAAAAGTAGGTGGGGCTTTTCAGTCTCAAGGTGGTGATGGACTGCATCGATATTGGAGTGCAAACTTCGGATGTTTGAGAGGTGCACTATGAACGAGAGGACGTGCGCCCGCACGTCTACTTTTTCTTTTGTAACTTTTCATAAGTTTAAATACTGAGTGAATAGGAAGGAAGACGGCAGTTGAGTGCGGTGATGCAATGATAAACCCAACAATACGATCAACAATGCTGGGCCAGAGGGAGATTGATCTGGAGACTGCGGGGACGCCCGAACCCCCCAGGGATCGCCATCGGGTCCTCTCGTCCGGTCGCCAACCGGCACGATGCGGCCACCCCGGGATTTTTCGCAGTTGGCGGGGCAGCCTTTCGTATGTGGCTGGCACACTACTTGGGCCCCCAACTACCTGCGGTCGGCCAACGGAGAACCGTGCTTCGGATCCCGCTACCCTCCACGAACAAACTCCCGACACAACACCATCTGGCGCATCGCACCCGGCACATAACGCAACACAACTACTCAGACCCGTCCTCCGAACGGCTTCACCAGACATCATGCCGGAACACGACGAATCGCTTGGCGGCATGTCTTTGTCTGGTGGGTGGTAACTTACGCCGGCAGCTGATGTTGTGGCCTACCACCGAGAGTCAGAGATCACAATATAAATATGGAATAGTACGGGAACTACTTACAGACGTTCGAGACGCAACACTCACACAAACACGCGCATATACGAAACCCTTAAGCGGTCAGTAGTGAGTGCAGCGTTAAATCGAGCAAATTAAATTTTTACTTCTTAAGATGGGACTACCGCGCTTTACCATCAACGATCGCATCGCTGCTTACCATCAGTCGGGATTGCGGTCAAGCGCTGGTTTATAATTTATAAAAAAAAAAGATGCCACAATCATATTGCGTAGTATATGGCTAAAATATAAATGTAATTATTAAGAAGATAAAAACCGGAATGCAAAAATATAATTGCAAAGGAAAAATGTAAGTAACTAAAAAATATTTTATTTATTCTCGTATGACATTCATCTTTCAAAGGCATCCCTTACATCGTTCACATGTTATACTCTTTAATATTAACAAATATATTTATGACGTACCTGTATAGTTGAGAGAGAGTCCAAAGTACCTATTTAACTAAGACGTCAAAAATCTTACATTTTGATTAATATCAATCACTATCACGACGAGTCAAATTACACCTCGCATGTCAAAATTCCTCAAGCAGTTCAGTCTGGGGTGTGCCAACAGGGCATTCTACTGCAACTGTTCCACATTTAGTCAGTTGTGTTAACTCTAATGAAATTATCATCATCATCATCTTAGCATTAATCCCCGTTGCATCCGAAGCTTTTTCAGCTTTGGAGTCTAGGGTCCGCTTTACCAGTTTAACTGCTGATTTTGGCTAAATTTCGACATTTTCCGTGAAGCGACTGCCATCTGACCTCTACAACTCGAAGGCGATATTGAAGCATTGCAGTTGTTAACTCTAATGAAATATCTTATAAATATCTTCCACAAAAACAGGAAGGAACCTCCAACTACACAGGTACTGTGTCTGGTGAGCAATTGCCCTACGAATGATGTCGGGAAGTTGTATGTTAGTTGCACAGTAAAGTCTGCTTGCGAGATTCAGGGTCTGCGTGAATTCGGTATGACGCGAAGTTCGCATGTGGTTTTGTAGATACCGCTACAACGGTAAACAGTAAGACAGTGAGGTCGTAAATTACTGAAAAGGTTTGTAATGAATATTGTATTAGATTCCTAAGTCTTGTCTACATTGACTTAATGGGGTAAACCATTGATTTGACCTCGACTTGCCCTTACCTCAACATATTACACAAAGAAAAGTTAACTTGTGCCTTTTATACTTATTAAGTAGATACTATAGGTAGTAACAGTATAGTAGTAGCATAGGAACAGTACCATATGTAGGAATGGTGACGAGTTACAAGTTGTACGTCGCAGGGTCTAATCCAGGCAGGCGTTTTACTTTGTGTACATTATTTCATCATCGCTGCTCTCAAAAGGATGATGAAAAACATTGTGAGGGAATAGGCATGTCCTAGAACCAATAAATCGAAGACATAATCATTAACCGATTGTTGTCATTGGACAAAAGTTTTTTTTTTTTTTTAATATAACGTAGTTTGCAAGTACATTAGTGTGGACTACTTTGATTACATCTACGAATCCTCACTTCCTTTCATATAGAAGGAGCCTGTGTCTCAGAAAGAAAGAAAATACATTTATTTAATGTATTATTATTTTATTATTATAGGGTGATTCTGCTAAGTGACAGCCTCCGTGGCGTAGCGGTAGCGAACGCGGCCGCTGCGCAAGGAGGCGCGGTTTCGATCCCCGCGCAGTGCAAATATTTGTATGCATGAATATGAATATTTGCACTGGTCTGGTCTTGCCTCGGAAAGCACGTTAAGCCGTTGGTCCTGGTTGCCATACGAACATCTAATGGCAGTCGTTACGAGTTGTTCGAGCTCTCAAAAGTCCAACAATTGGTCCATATCGCCTTCGGGTTGTGGAAGTCAGACGGCAGTCGTTTCACGGGAAATATCAAAGTTTAGCTAAAATCAGCCGTGCGGAGGACGGGTCTGAGCAGTTGTGTTGCGATGTGTGCCGGGTGCGATGTGCCTAATGTTGTTGTGTCGGGGGTGTGGTCGTGGAGGGTCTCCAGATCATCCTCTGGCGCAGCATCGTTGGTCGTGTTGTTGGGTTAAACATTGCATCACCTCGCTCAACTGCCGTCTTCCTTCCTATTCACTCATTTTTTTTGAGTGAATAGGCTTAATAAGCTCATCAACGATTGCATCACTGTTTACCATCAGGCGGGATTGCAGTCAAGCACTAGTTTATAACTAATAAAAAAAAAAAGACTGGTAAAGCGGACCCCAGGCTCCAAAGCTGAAAAAGCTTCGGATGAGACTGGGATTAACGCTGAGGTGATGATGATGAGGATGATTATGCTAAGTAGTGAACCTACAGTGCGATTCTGTAACCATCTCAGAGTGAAAACTTAGACGAACTGAGCGCGGAGTAAGCTGCCATTCCAATTAATGTGAATTGACGTTATTGACAGTTCACTCTTACCTCTTGTTTTTCTTCTCAGCTTATAGAGGTACACTGCTAGACAAAGGCCTCCCTCAAGGCTCTCATTAGATTGGGAGGGTTTGCTACTCTAACCTCACTTCACCAAAATCAGGTGAGATTTTGAATTAATTGTAACAGTGTTGAAATAAAATTTATCATATACTAGGTGAAGGTTAGGGAAATATTTTTTCAAACATTTCCCAGTAGCTTAAATTCACCGTAACCGTCATACTTTGACAGTTGTATAAATTGGCTGTTGTAACGTTGAGTGACGTGGGGTGTTTATGAATATTTAATTGTACATCGTTACTGGACTATGGTCGGACGTTACTGCGTACGTTTTAATTAAATATGAGCTAGAGTGATTAGACCGCCCTTAATTACTTTACCATCAGTTGTTGTGTAGGGACCCGGTCTAGTTTCATTGCATAGGTTGATCGTGATAACATCTACATTGTAGGTCTATCATAGTCTAGCCGAGGACATAGGCCTCTATAGGATGAAGTCAAGGAATAAATATGTATGCTTACGATTCATTTTACTTACTTTTTTTTTCAACTACGTAATTACCAATATTCAGAAGGAAGTGACACTTGGAAATACATGCGTCTGCGGAAATGTTACAATATGGCCTTATTTATTACATTATTACCTGCTTTAGAAAGAGACTGTCACGCTGGTAAGGAGGAAAATTAAAAGTCATCTATTGTAATTAACTTACCTAATGATACAGAATTTTTTGAACATGTAATTTCCATAAGTTAGTTCCCTAAAACGACCATAATTTACGCTCAGTAGGAAGCAATAGTAAGTCCTAGCACTAGTAAGGGTCTTAGACTAGATCCGTTTAGGTTGGGAAAAAGCGTTATTGGGTTTTGCTAATAGCTTGGAGTTTGGAAGTTAACGGTGTGTTACATGGAAAACATGATAGATCCTGTGCCTTATATGTCTCTGGTCGTGTCTGATTTCGTGCCGTCTCATCGGACTATGAGAGTGAATTAAAAGAGATTGAACGTAGTTCTGCACATACAGTAGTATACATAATATCTTTCGCGCCGAAGGCTAATCTCTGTTGAGATTGACCGCCGTGGCAGAAATCTCAGAAACACAACTGCCTGTTAAATGAAGAGAACCTGATTCTAAATAATATTACAACCTGAAAATCAAAACATCCAAATTTGTTCAACTCTTTAGTAAGACAATGTTCTGGGTATGTAGATTATTTTAAAATAGGGAGAATGAATAATAAAGAGGACGCTCTACAAAATCAAACTTTTCTAAAAACTTAACAGGCTATATCCATGGCCAAGTGTGCTACAATATTATTACCTATGTAAGTAGGTACTGAATAATTATAGTGACGACTCGAATACGTCCTCACACCACGTGGTGAAACCCTTTATATGGACGGATGACTTAATTAAAGATGAAGAATTATAACCCTTTTATTACTCATGGAATATTGAAATTACAAATTTGTACGTGTCGGAACACAATTTTCGACCTCAATAGCTTATTTTTATAAGGTCGAGCTATATACGACCTAATGCTTCTAATATCGAGAATCATGTTAATGAAAATAATTGGATTAGAAAGGAAAGATGATCTTTTTTATCTGAGATTTGGCCTAGGACTTGACAATAAAGTATAAAATATAATCTGCTTATCATATACACACTGCATATATTACAACAAATGAAAATAAATAGAGATCTCCTTTAAAGAACGACCTTAACAATAGATCTAATCAGTATGTGTATGTGATTATATGAGAATAGAATTTTTGATGACAGCAAATTGTGAACGCTACTTACTAAGTACTAATTATTGCTTAATAAATCACTGCTTGTCATCAGGCGGAATTGCGGTCAACCACTAGTGTATATCATAAAAAAAAAATCGAATTGTCCAAAAGCGCATTTCTGTTATAATAGCCCCGATGAGGCGTTCACCGACTAATGTAAATTTAAGTTCAGTGCATCATGAGTGCGCCTAAACTGATTATAGAGTATATTAGTTTGATAGGACTAAACTAATATTTTATCTTCTGTACTTTTCTTAAATAAATAGAACACAATACATTCGGCACCAATATCGTCACAGTAACACGTGGATGAAGGGTTCGCGGTACCATATGGCAGAAAAATCGGAAGGCTTATACCGACCAGTGGGAAATTTCTTACTAGTTAATCTCCAAAGTTAAAAGAGAAAATAAAGAAATCAAGGGGTAATTATTGGGCACGCCACAATAGCGGAGGTAAGTCTTCACTTCGAGGAGTGGCTAGAGTGGCGCCAAGGCGCCCTCACCTTCCGCTTGACGCAGGTCCTCACCGGACATGGTTGTTTCGGGAGGTTCCTGTTCCGGATAAGGCGGGAGGAAACGCCAGGGTGTCATCATTGTGTGGATGGCCCTGAAGACACGTTGGAGCATACGGTAGAGGCCGTCACCTCCTTCTGCGAAGCAGTGATTTTGGCAAAAGCGGAGGCGGAGTGCGTGAGGGAGCGGGAATCCCAGCGCCCTCACGCCACTAGACCTAGGCCTGAGGTCACGGTGGAGCATACGGTAGAAGTCTGCCCGGCTTGAGTTGAGCACCGCCGTGTCCTCGTGGCGGCGATCTCTCACGTCCGGCCCTGGTCCAGGCCGTGGTCCGGAGCGAGAGAGCATGGCAGGCCGTCACCTCCTTCTGCAAAGCAGTGGTGCTGCCAAAGGAGGAGGTGGAGCGCGTAACGGAGCGATAATCTAAGCGCCATCACGCCTCTAGCCGCCGCAGGAGACGCCCTGGTCGGGAGACAACATCGAACTCCCGGCCACTTTAGGCGCGACTTGCGGGTGGTGAGCAGTTGGCAGCTCGTCGCCCGGTAAGGAACAGGCACGAGTCAACGGCGCGTTGTGTTCCACGCGCGCCTTAAAGAGATGTCAGCATATCGTGAAGGGGTCCACGAAGGCCGATGCCTCTCCTGGGTCAGGATTGCGGTTTGGTTGAAAAAAGAGACCGTTGCCCTGGCGCACAGGCAAGTGAAGAAACAGGGGTGGTTTTAGTCAGTAACAATGTGACACGCCCTTCCGCTCCGCCTATAGCGGGAGCAGTGACGGATTAACCCTTAATCAAATTAAGCAATTGTCTAGGGCATCACATCTGGAGGGGCACCAGTATAAGCACAAAAAAGTCCGTCCTTAGGGCATTGCGAATCACGTCTCACTCTCACGTCACCAAAAACCACCACCAAAATGTTTCTAGGATTAATTTGAAAAGTCGCGCGTTTTAAGTTGACATAGAGTCCGACCTAGAGTCATAACCCCGCTCCCGCTTGCCCACTTGCTGCCCGCTAGTACATTCGGCAATTCGAATGTACCGGAATCAACACCGATTTTTTTTTTATAAAATTATAGACTAGCGCTTGACCGCAATCCCGCCTGATGGTAAGCAGTAATGCAATCGTTGGTGGTAAAGCGCACTAGTTTATTAAGAGCCTATTCACTCCAGCCTTGAAGACACTTAAATTGTAGTCCGACGGAAGCACTGCCGCCGGCAAGTTGTTCTAGTCCCTCGATGTACGCGGTATAAAGGAGGAGGCGAAACGCTTCGCCCGGATCGTAGTGGTGTTAACAACGTAAGGGTGGAAACCCAACGTACGACGGGTCGTCCGATGGTGGAACGGAGATGGGGGAATTAAATCATGCCATTCCCTGGCACACTCTCCAAAATGCATCCTATAGAAGACCGAAAGGCTGGCAACTCTACGTCTGTGCTCTAGGCTTTGGAGACCATCTCGAGTTAAATCAGGGTCACCAATCAGCCTCTTCGCCAGCCTCTCCACTGAATCCAAAGTGGCCAGGTGACACTTAGCAGCACCAGCCCAAATGTGGCTGCAATACTCCACACACGAACGGACCTGTGCTTTGTACAACATTAGAAGCTGCCCAGTTGTGAAGTACCGCCGGACTTTTGCGATAACGCCGAGTTTCCTGGCAGCCACCTTGGCTTTGGACTCAATGAACTGCCCAAAGTTTAGGTTCGAGGAAATCTCAACTTCCAAAAGCTGAATGCGGTCGGTACACTCCAAGGACACATATCGAAAAGTAGGAGCCAAGGTGAACGGGCTCCTCTTGGCGGTGAAAAGACACGCCTGTGTTTTGGCGGCATTGAATGCTACAAGATTGGCACTGCCCCATTCGGAGACTGCCTGTAGTGCAACATTCGTTCGCTCCACCATAGCCTCTCTTTCGGACGGGATTGATTCCCTACTAGCCCGAGCATCCGGCAGGTATCTTTCCACAACTGTGCTGTCATCTGCATACCCATAGATACTAGGAATCAGCAAATCATTAATATGCAGCAGAAACAGAGTTGCAGAGAGAACAGACCTCTGAGGAACACCGGCGTTAGTCGACATGGACTCAGATGAGCATCCGTCGACAACGACTCGGAGGGACCGTTCAGTCAGGAAGTCTTTTACCTAGCCAGTTAGGCCAGGGGAAATGCCGTACGCTGGAAGCTTACTCCAGAAGTTTAAGGCCAGCGTGCCATACTCGGTCGAAGGCCTTCGAGACATTAATGGAGACAGCAATCGCTTAACCATTTCTCTCGAGGGCCTCGCCCCACAAGTGAGTGGCATGCACTGGTAGGTACCCAGTTGACCGATTGCATTGAAACCCGTACTGTCGGTCACTGAGAGATCGTTACCTTCCAGGTTTGCCAAGAGGCGCGAGTTCAACACACGCTCCATAACTTTGCAAAGTATGGAGGTGATCGAAATCGGCCGATAGTTGGTAGGATCGGCACGACTACCCTTTTTGGGGATGGGCTGCACGTTGGCAAGCTTCCAGGATTTGGGCACTATACCAGTCCTAAATGAGAAGCGATACAAGCGTGTCAATGCAGGAGACAACTCCGGCGCACATGCTTTCAGAACAATCGCTGGTATACCATCCGGACCACCAGCCTTATTCACGTCCAGAACACAAAGTGCTCTCAGAACCTCCTTGTTCTGAATGCGAACCTCAGGCATTGAGGTTCCGTAATGAGATAAAATAGGTGGAGTAGCACTGCCAGTATCAAGACGCGAACTATGGGCAAAGAGAGATGCAAAGAGACCTGCTTTCTCTCTAGCCGTATGAGTCAGTGTTCCATCAGGCCTAACCAGCGGAGGCAGTGTGGGCCGAAAGAAGTTCACCTCAACCGATTTGGCAAGGGACCAAAAAGATCTGCTACTGGATGGCTGAGCAGATAACTTGTTGCCAATATGGGTAATGCGGTCGAAGCGAGCCTTCTTAAGCGCCTTTTTGTAGGACTTGGCAGACCTGCTGCCAAGGATAAGACGCAAAGAAGTGGCGCATCTCATCCCAATCTGCTGACTTGTATCGCCACAATCGCCGTTCACCACGAGAGTCGTGATCTGGTGGGGAGAAGGACGATACAGACACCAGACAGTGAATTAATAACAGAATTTCAACAGTATCATTCATATGTCATAAGTAAAATAAGTCCCAGACCCAGTGATTCGACTCGCACAAGTTTACATCAAACTCACGCACAATTATATAAAATAATACATAATGATAAAATTGAATCAGCTTTCCCTTATGTGGAAACAGCCCTGCGTATATTTTTATCGCTTATGATTTCAAATTGCTCAGCGGACGTTCTTTTCCAAAATTAAAAAAAATATTAAAAACTGAAAAAAGGACAAAGATGATACAAGAAAGGCTCGATAATTTATCGATATTATACATAGAGTCCGATATGTGAAAAACTTTAGACATTAATACATCTTGCGTGAATTCAATACCCGAAAAAGCCGCAAGGCGCATTTCAATAAATAAATAACAAAATGCTTTGGTTTTTATTGTTGTCGCACTAACTCCACTTCTGAGGTACTTTACATCTCATCATCTTCTTTTACAAAAAACTAATGTTTTTAGGCGGTAAAGGTTTAAAGACCGATTCTAGTTGACATACGGATAGGGGGGCCCACAGGCGTGGATTGCTTAGGGCATCAAGTAGTCTTAATCCGTCACTGAGCGGGAGAGGTCATTTGATGATTTCCCATCCCAAACAAAAAAAGGGTTAATCCTCAAACTCCCCTCCATAATTTGTGCTAAATCTTGGTATACTAACTTGTTCCATTTCTCCTCAATATTAATTCTCCAAATATGCATGCAACTTAGTCTGAGAACAATTTGGACACTTTAACTTCCTCTGGTATGTTACCAACTACTACGGCGAATCTTCCACCTGAATAGAGTTGTGAATTATTAATTCTATTCAAAAGCTAGAAATTGTAGCAAAGAGCTGGTTGGACAAAACAAATTAAGTTCATCTTGAGAAATACCAAATCACTCTCGCTGCCATTTGTATCACTTTCTAGCATCAGAAATCAGTGCAGTGGTTGAGCGATCGACTGCTGCACCGTGTCACGGGTTCGATTCCCGCACGGAACAAATATTTGTATGGCCTACAATTACTTGTTCCGAGGTCTGGCTGTTTGTGTATGGGAGTTTATATGTTTGTAAACGCAACCACGATACAGGAGAAATTCTTAGTGCGGGCAACGTTTCTTTTTATAAAAAAAAAAACAAAAAACCGTTTTCGTATGATAAACCTGTCTAAATTCAATATTATTTTTTGAATAAAGATATCTGCTGCTGTAAAAATGAGCCCTTTTTATAACAAAGCTCCAAGTATATTCAAGCCGTCAGTACAATGAACATTAAATAAAGTTCTAACGTTTGCTTGCTTCAAAGATCAGATTGTAGGTAGGTACGTTTAGAGTCATAGTTGAACCTGTAGTGTTGAGCCGAGCAATTTAAAAAGGAAAAAGACGCTGGTGGTTCTTAAAAAGCGTGAGATTGCCTCTACCGTCCCATTTCCGCAGGAACTAGGCGACTGGCGATGGCTTCAGGCGAAACCACAAAGCGATTCTGATAATACACAGTAAACACTTCGTTACAATAAAAATGAAGTGAGATTTTTGCAGGAGTCATATTTGATTTTTCAAATCGCTGCGTTTGTTTTTAAAAACCAGAAATGATTTTATAGAAAATTAAATCGCAATTTTCTCCTAAATATTTCAAAGGAAATATCATGTTTCTTTATCTAAGTGGCTCCGGGATTTTCTAAGAGTTACTTAAACGTATTCTTTATTGTTTACATAAATTACAAAAACAATGTTAAAGGGTCTGCCTTTGTCAAAGGCAAGCTTAACTTAGGCCGTTGTTAAACGATATTATATTCAGGTCTTAGAAACAAGATGTTCTGTAACTACAAGAAGTAATTGACTACATAATGGTTTATATTGAAATACGGCACTTTCCTTGAAAACTTTGCCTGCATAAATCCTTGTTGAGAATTTGTGTGCGCGATTTCTTTACTGCTACGAAAACCTAATATATGTATGTATAGTACGCTAAGGCTAAATGTATATGTGTTTCTTCTATTGAACGTATTTTCAGCATAATACAGATTACTTAGTCTACTAATACAAATATTCATGTTAATCACAGGGATGCTAAGTACTTCGGTCACCCGTACTACATTGTGTTCTGACCTGCATTTGTCCTGCACTGATGTCAGTCACGTACTTTGGGTCACGTGTATGAATATATACATTACGTTTGATATTGCAGCATATTACGACGCTGTCGTCAGCCAAGCGTACGTTGCTACGCGCCGCGTATCATGTCAGTGGTCCATTGTCAAAAATCTGATAGCAGTGCTCCGGTATTGTATTATTTAATTCTTGTTGACGTACGCGACCGACATCACCGTAAGAGGAATTCGGGCCTTAGTCTAAAGTTAGGTAGCTAGGTACAACCTTTTATAAAAATCTACTTCCTTCTCTGCTTTCGATTTCCCTTTTAATGGGTTTAAAGCTAAAGTAAAATCAAGACAACGTTTATGTTCTTTATCCAGAATGAGCTTGTCTGAGGTTAAATGAGGCAATTTAATCGTTTATTTTATTTGACGTAGTAATTCAGTGATATAATTTTATATTACATCAATCAATGAATAAAATTAAACCATTTAAATGTTTTGAGTTAATTGCAATAAGTGATGAGGAGTAACCTCGACGACTGATCATAATTGCCTGAGTAACCGGCAGCAAGTTCATAATGCTAACTTTTTTTGGTTGGAAATCATCAAATGACGTCTCCCGCTCTGGGCGGAGCGAAAGAGCGTGTCAAACTTTTACTGACTAAAACCCACCCATGTTCCTTCATTTGCATGTGCAACTCGCCGCCCTGGCAATCGTCATGGCGATGTTTTTTCAACGAAATATGGCGATCCTTCAAATATGGCGTATTAAGGCGGGATAATGGCTGATATTTGCTTATGGTTGTGAACAGGTGCTGCCTACGATGTAATTAATCGTAATTACCTGTTTATTTATTTTACTTCGAGGGTACTAGGTCACTATTTGTGTGGGTTATCATAACAATGCAGCACTGCATAAATATTTAAATTATCACGTTCTTTACGCCTGGAAGATTTTATTTATTTTATTTTAATTTTGTTTTCATTAACGATTTTTTTTTGCTTGTAGTACATTCTATTTAATGGTATGAAGATGCTAAAACTCAGGAATAGTAGGTACTTATTAGCCATGTAAACTTCACACTACCTGTCAGTATACTTACAAATATATGTTTAAGTGTACTTACAGCTAGTATTATACAATAGGTATAGATATAGTATGTGCGATGGTGATACAAAAGAATCAGGAAAAATTCAAGAGATAGAAATCAAAACCGTAAATCAACCGAATAGCCTCTAAATCTGAAACAATAGTTTAGTATACCCACGAACCACAATTAGTAAAACACAACCTACGATTTTATTACAGTTTAATTAATTTATTGTTGTATACCGCGATACCGGCCGTTATTACGAAGAATCGATATCCAATTTAGTTTTAAAACAGTGACGGTCATTCAACTCGACAGTGTGTCGTGTCTGTCGTACGGCAGTACGTTGGAATAATATTCATATCCCCGTGAAATCATTTACATAGCTCGATATTGATCTAGTGCTCTGTTACTTTGCAATGCTGTTTTAAAAAATACATATATTTCTTATATAAGGTAAGCTTTTCTTATTAATAACGTAATTAAGTCATTGAAATTTTACATAAATACTTTCACTAGTAGACAAAGCACAGCCTAAGCTGTTGGCTCTAGAATCACGAAAATTTTCACAAGTGTTCCTTTTACCTGTGACAGAGGTGAGCTCAAAGATTTCACAGATTTTTGTAAATTCATCCGCTACTGAATCACATACTACGTATTTTTTATTCCTTTCTCCTTGTTTGTTGAAATGTGTGTACTTACATAAATGGTTAAAATATGGTTTTTATTTGGATATAATTTCTCTTATTTTAGTTTGAAGGCTTTATTGAAGAAAATGTTGTGAGGAGAATTTTGAGGAAAGTAAATGCCGATGTCTAGGTGAAGACTAAATGCATGGATTGTGTGAATGATAATTTGGATAGAAAGAGCGTGACTACTGAGATGACACCTAATAGGGAATTATGATGGAAAAAGACATGTTGCGGCAGCCTGAAATTTGTTGGAATAAGTGGAGGGAAATTATGATGACTTTATTCACGTTCAAACTGATTTTAAAAATTATACCAGGTCACTCAGAAAGAATTGCGACAAAAAGTTTGTATGCATGAGAAACTGGCCAGTTATAATTTATTTAAAAATATGATTATTTATAACTAATAACGGGTACGTTCGAAATTCAAAACTTCCCTCCACATTTTTTGCGAGCTAATTAAAATTGTCGTGTCTCTTTGAAAAATGGATTTGCGTTGAGATTATTTTCGCGCTATGATTTTTTACTTATTTTATTTATTTATTAATAAAGGTACACCAACAGCTTCTGTACATAAATTAACAAATAGAGCAGTTATGAGTAAAATACTTATACAGTTGCCAATAACAGGTGAACCAACATTCACGAACATTAGTGGAACTTAAACTAAATAAATGTAATTACTTAAATTAACTGGAAATAAACTATACAAAGATAATAGTAGAACAAAAGGCAAGGGTAGAACTAGATTTCAAATGTCGCCTGAAACCAGACGAATCGTATAATAGTGTTCAAATGGCATTCATAGGTGAAGGCCCGTAAAGGCAACCGTGTATGGGTGGTATAATGAATTTAAGCGCGGTGGACTTACTTTGGAGGATGAAGAAAGAAGTGGTCGCCTTTTGACGGTTGTTACAGAAGAAAACGTGCTAGCAGTGAAAAGTTTGATCCAAGACAATAGATAAAATACATACCGAGAAATTGAGGGTTGACTGCAGATTGGATCAGGAAGCCTTCACGAGATTTTACAAGTGCACCTTCGGTTGCGCAAGGATAGTTTCACAATGGGTGCCGCACAATCTCACCGATGCTCAGAATCAGGCACGGGTGGAATGGTAGCATGTTATTATAGACAAAAAAAAGCAGACTTGTCTCGGCGTGTTTACGACATCGTTACAGGTGATGAGTCTTGGATTTATCAAAACAATCCAGAAACGAAGCGCCAGTCGACATTTGGGTGTTACAAAACGAATCAACGCCTACCAAAGTGAAGTGATCTAGAAGCATTAACGCTGAATGGTATAATAAGCATTTGATAGTGCTTGATAGAAATTTTCTCTGTAGTGAGCAACAAGCGACCATACACAAGGCTCCGCGGGTTCCTGCTTTACCACGACAATGTGCCAGCCCACACCACAATCAAAACGAGGGACTTCCTGGACAGTACACCGGTCAAACTCCTGGGTCACCCTCCTTACAGCCCTGACCTAGCACCGAGTGACTTCTTCTTATTCCCAAAAATGAAAGATCAGCTCAAAGGGATACAATTTTCGTCGCCAGATCATGCACTGTCAGCGTTCGAGCTGGCTGTACCTAATTGAGGCGTCAGCGGCGGACTAGAAAAAGTGTTTCGGAAACTGGCTCAGACGCATGGAACTTTGTATAGAGGCTGGTGGAGAGTACTTTGAAAAGATGAAATAAAAATATATGTACCTACAGAACATATTTCTTTTTATTATCGCAAAACTTTATAAGTGTCCCACGTATAACATTGTGACATTATATCACGCCCTTTTTGTCTGAGAAAACAGAAAGAAATGTTGAGTTCACCCACATTCACTCCATTATGTTTAGAGATACAATCTTTATACCTTCAGGCCTTGAGGTATGTACCTATTAAAGATTGTTCCTGGAATACCCCTCACATTCGTTTTATTCGTATATGTATACATGTTGATTCTATATAGATATGAACGCTAATGAACGAAATGCCCACGAATTATAATCGAAGCGACGATGGAACCTAACCTAACCTAACAGTTATTAATCTATGCACATGTAATTTGAAGCCCGCTGATGGAAATAGAGACATGTAATTAAGGAATAGATGCTTATGTATGCCGTTAGTATAGTTTTAATATTATGCAAGTAAAAGTTTGTAATATTAATGCTTATGTTGTCTTCTTGTCGTAAAATTTTGCGGTATTAACTTCTACTTTAGTCGAATACTTCCGGAGAGTAAAATATATTTTATTAACAAACCATTTAAATTTTAATATGAAGAATATATTTGTATTTATGCATTGAAGGTGTTAAAGCAAAAAGTCGGTAGGTTTTATTTTAAAGCATTTATTTTTTACGGGTGGCGAATACCTACAGAGGAAATGAAATATAAAGAACAACCTCAATATGCTGTAAAAAATAGTTAAAATATGAAATACGAAATATTGTACGTATTTTAGAAGTCAGAAGTCAGAAGTCAGAAGTCAGAAATATTTTATTTGTGATACATAGGTACAGTGGTTAGGTATTCATATTTGAGGATAAAGTGCGCTATGATCAGCCTATTATAGGCATACAAATACAAAAAATAAAATAATAAAATTACATTATACAGATTACATTATAATAGGGATAATTAAAGTCAAAAAGTCATAATAATTTTTAAGTTAACGTCAAAACCATTCTGATTTAAATACAACATGGTCAAATAAGCAAATCCCATAATGTTATCATAATGAAGTCAAAACAATTGATCAAATATATGTCAAAATAATTTGGACTTAAATAATACAAAGTCAAAGAAAAAAAATTACAATTATACAATGTCAATGTTAATGTTCGTCAACAGTGAAATGCGAAAGAGTAGTTGTAATTATAACTCAGTACCTACTTTGTAGAGTTCTCTTGTTTGATTTTCGTAAAATATCCATGCTGACCTACTAAAAGATCATGTGAAAGATTTTATGACTGAAATTACTTTTGGTTGGTTCTTGTAACAAAGTAGAGGTGTAGGTTAGTAAAAACATAAAAAAACGCTTTTTATTTATTGTGTCTTTTTGGGGTGGGAATCCTCTTTTTTTTATTATAAAAGCTAGTGCTCGATTGAGATTTCATCTGATAGTTAACAGTGAAGCAATCGTTGATGGTAGAGTGTATTAGTTTATTATGAGACTACAGCTCACTCTAGCTTTAAAAGCACCTAAATTATAATCAGACAGGAAGACCGCTGCAGGCAAACTTCTAGCCCTTAGATGTACTAAACTGCATAAAAGACGAGGCGAAACGCTTTGTCCGAATCGTAGTGGTGTCAAAACAACGTAAGATACTCGCCGTACGACGGTTCGACGGTTATCCGAAATGCATCCTAAGCTAATACCGACATAATGGCTACCCTATGCCTGTGCTCCAGAGTTTGTAGTTTGGTCGTTACCAAATCTGGATCACCAATAAAGTGAGTGAGTTTCTTCACTGAGTCTAAAGCATGGATGTTTGCAGCACCAGCCAGTGTATGCCTGCAGTTCTCCACACACTAATTATGCTTTGTATAACATTAGGAACTTTTCCAGGGTAAATTACTAAGCTGGTAGAAATCATCACGTATCAAAGAAAGACGCACACACACACACATACACCACACACACACACACACACACACACACACACACACACACACACACAGAGAGAGAGAGAGAGAGAGAGATATATACAGTTTTCTTGGTTTTAGAAAGATATTGAAGTCAATACTTAAGGCAAAATGAAAATCTAGGTTGGTGGCTGCGAAGATCTTAAAATGCTTAATGTGCCTCTTTTTACATGCTTTTTATTAGCTTCACTTGTATGTTTGTTTGTCCGTCTCTAACTCTTTGGACTACGAGTGAGCGGCTCATCATTGTAAAATGTCCCACCGTTTTCATTGCGTTCGTTCATTCTTTTTTTTTTTTTTTTAAGAATATAGAACTAAAAAGTTGAAAATAAATATAGTTTAAAAAACTAAAAAAACATACTTTTAAAGGCGCTTAATATACAAAAAATATGGCACAAAGCGCCTCACGCTTTTTTTAAAATTATTTGAAACTTTTTAGTTTGACATTCTTTAAAAGCATGTTTTTTTAGTTTTTTAAACTATATTTATTTTTGTATTCAGAGGGTGCCGAAGCCGATGGTGAGGTTCAAATGAAAAACACAGATGTTGGCTGCGAAATAGATAAAAAAGATCTTGGGTGTCGTTTTCATGATTTTTGAGTAAGCTGTAAAGCGCTTAGAAAGCATAGTAGAAATAATAGTGGCTTAGCTTGCCAATGGTATTCCGTTGGTTTACCTACCTATTTATTTTAGAATTTTTCTAGAAATATCAAATTAATTTCTGCAAGATTATGGTAAAGCTGAACACATACGTATGCACTGTTAATTATAATACATTGGACCACCATTGTTCACTGAGTTAGTGCTCAATGGAGCAAATGTGATGTTTGAATTGAATTTCAGAGCTTAGTTCAGGTAATCTTCGTATGCGGTATTGTTCGTTGACTTGACTATTGTTGAATCAGACATGTACAAACCTTTTGATATTTGTTATGCTATGTTAATAACCAACTCATTAGAATAGTTCAGTGAAAGCCAAATATCAACGACGACTCTCATACACTTTTTCACTTTAATTTCTACCGTGTCAATGGTTACTCACCGCTCAAGCGGTCTGAGGGACTGTGATTAAGGATCCAATGTTGGGTACTCAATTATTATATGCGCCTTTTCCCTTTTAAACAAATTTCTAAATAAGCATTACTTATTATTATTTTATTCATAATCGAGTAACGTAAGACTTGTTAATTACTAGGCCCAAAAATTAAACATAAACATTTTTTAATAAACTTATTCATTACAACAATGTTGGTCATTAAAATAAAAATATAAAAACAGGAACAACAACATGGCTGCCACGCTACAGCAATGCTGGATATAAGAGTAGTCCAGCCTGTTAGCGATCATTGCCATGATAGAATTGGGGGCGCCTGGTGAAGACCTCACACGGCGCATACTGACGGACTCCATTTGCACATAAAAATATGGTAATAGTCAGCGCGTGCCATCGCGAACATCTTTGATGCACTACAAAAACGAGGCAACCTTAACACCGCCCGGAACGCGTTGTTGTACTTGGTTCAGAGGGAACTGTATGCCTTTTCAGTATAGTCAACCCAGAGGCTGCATCTATGCACGGATGTGATATGAAAAGCTTGACCTTCACGCCAATAGTAACTACAAAGCGAAAGCCTGCGGTCTATTATGTTGGCTTGCACCGACAGTGCCCTCAGCTACCGGTTCATGTCAGCATAATTTTCATCTTTAAGGTCTTCGGTAGGTAGATATGCTCTAGATATTTAAATTGGTCCACTTGGTCTTAATAAAACAACATCTAGGTCAACATTCTGAATGTGCACAGAGTCCGACACACTAAACCTTTCCTGATAGATTGTCATTTCTTCCCATTATATTTTAACATATGTCCATGCGCATATTAATATTATTCCTTTATTTTAGGCTACATAGGCCCATAGATATAACAAATGCCCTAACCTAAACATACATATTTTTATAATAAAATAGTACCTACCAAACGAAACGTGTCGTATTCTGTACACGTACTGAGGAGTCTCTTCAGGCCACAGATCGACGCGCTCAGCAGCATCCATGTCTCAGTATAACTTATATTTTTATAATAATATATTAATAATATTATATATTATTATTATTATATATATATAATAATATATTTTTTTTTCTTCTTTTTTTTTATATATTATAAACTAGCGCTTGACCGCAATCCTGCCTGATGGTAAGCAGTGACGCAATCGTTGATGGTAAAGCGCACTAGTTTATTAAGAGCCTATTCACTCTGGCCTTGAAGACACTCAAATTGTAGTCCGACGGAAACACCGCCGCTGGCAAATTATTCCAGTCCCTCGATGTACGCGGTATAAAGGAGGAGGCGAAACGCTTCCTCCGGATCGTAGAGGTGTTAACAACGTAAGGGTGGAAACCAGCCGTACGACGGGTCGTCCGCTGGTGGAACGGAGATGGGGGAATTAAATCATGCAATTCCATCGCACACTCCCCGAAATGCATCCTATAGAACACCGAAAGGCTGGCTACTATATTATTGACGATGTGCTTATTAGCACACAAATGTCGCCCGTTTAACTCATTTATTGCATCCGACATGTTTACTGCTGACGGAAATAATCAGTTGAACAATGCAGGCGAGGTCAGACCGCCCAGTCTTACGTCACATACGTTAGTATAAGGGTCCGATATAGCCCAACAGATACTATGGACCTGGTACCCGTACTAGTATCCGTGCACGTCAAAAGCCTTGCATAAATCGAGGAAGCACTCGTATACTGGGGTCTTTTTCATTATCGTGTAATATTTAACGTTGTGCTTAACACAGTATTGCATTCTCTGTGGACAGTTTAGTAGCAATGGGTTTCATTTTGACAGTTCAACAACATTCATTGCATTATTTACGTTGTTGAGCAGACACATTTTCGAACATCCATATGGAGCAATGGATTAGCAATATGCAATATGTAATAGTGTGTTACGCAATTAGAGTGCTGGTTATCATAAATTGTTAGATATGCGACTATTAAACTTCGCAACTAAGTACCTTCACCAATAAAGTTGCGAGGCTTTTTAATAAAATATAAAATACCTCCTTGATTTCAGATGCTAAATATACAAACTTAAGCAGGTATGAAGACCAATTACAGACACCTGGGCCTCAGTATAAGCAAAAACAAAAGAACTACGTAAGTATTTTAATTTTACTCGGAACCATAAACTTGTAAGTATAATATCCTTAAAAAATATAAAACGTGTGTGTGTTTTGTGGGTAAATCTAATTTTATATTAGTATTTTTTCTTCATAAAAGTATATTTTTTATTATCTTTTCACAAACGGCTAGCACAAGTGTGCGTCTCCTGAGCCACACAATCACTCTCGGTTCGTAGGTAAATAACATAGCAGATTGATAAGGACAATAATTCGTCTTACATATCTGGAAGAGACATAGGAAATGTCTGCTTTGTGGGAATTGTTTGATAAAGAAATAGTTAATGTTTGGTAAATAACTATGTATTTTAGGAGTTTTTTATGGATTCTATAGGAAAACAACTGTGATAAAAATTGTATGTGGTTACGTTTTCATTTTCAATGAAACCTATGTATGTAAATATAGTCTACAGGGGGGTACCATTTATTAAAAATTCTCGAGCAACATTTATTAAAAAGACCGAATAATAAAGTAATTATAAAGAAACAATAACATATATATAGTTAATTTACAGTTTACGTGCTGTAAAGTGGTTTATTAAAATAAGTCGTCCACACAACAAATTTATTAAATTCAATTAGGTACCTAAACAAACTTGAGCAAACACGAAAACAAAAAAGTAGCTGTTATACCGAAAAAGCGAGGCTAAAATAGGGAAACAAAATAGATTTAATATTCCGTATCCACACGGGAGATAAAATCCGTGAGAGCCTCTCTCGTGAATTCATGCCTACTGTCAGATCTCGCTTTTACGTCGGAAGTCTATAAATAAGACTTAAGGTAACTAATAAAGAGCCGGAGGTTGCTACTGGAATGGAAACATTCAGACAAGTTGTTCCTAACAATATAACAGAAAAAAGTTAAGACGCATTTACTCACCAGAAGACGCTGACCCTACTGCAGACGAGAACACAATAGATAAGACGCTAAAAGTTTAAATGCTTTTAATGGAATAAGTTTTGAAGATTTCCCGTTCTAAAATGAATATTTACCACTGATGATTACGTCATAATTCCAATGTTGAGAACGGTTTAGTGCGACGGAAATGAGAATTAATAGCCTGTTTCAGCTACCCAGGTTTACTCAAGCAAGTCAAATATCTAGTTCAGTGTTGAGGTAAAAATGGCAAGGCGGCGGCCATATTACGTCGGTCATAATTAATAGGTCTTATTAACTTCTCACGGCTTTGGACTTATTAACTTCTCTAGGTTAACGACTTAAACTGTTCTAGTTGTGTTTTGTTTCCTATTACTTTCAAATAAATATCATCTACGGTCTGATAACTTTTATTTGTAGAAATGTGGCGGTTCGACATTATTTTTATGAGTACGAACTAATGGTGTTATTTTATTTGTGTAGGTATAGTTAATTTTTTTTTGTTTTGGATGGGAAATCATCAAAATGTCCTCCGACAATGACCGGGGCATCTTCTGCGGTAGCTAAAGGCGTAACGGTGTTGGGATTCCCGCTCCATCATGCGCTCCGCCTCCTTCTTTGGCAGCATTAGTGCTTCGCAGAAGGAGGTGACGGCCTGCCATGCACTCTCCCTCCGGACCATGGCCTGGACCAGGGCCGGACGCGAGAGATTGCTGCCACGAGGACACGGCGGTGCTCTACTCAAGCCGGGCAGACCTCCACCGTATGCTTCACCGTGTCCTCAGGGCCTTCCCCACAGCGGTGACATCCTCGCGTTTCCTCCCGTCTTATTCGGAACAGGAACCTTCCGAAACAGATGTATCCAATGAGGCCCTGCGTCAGGCGAAAGACGACAGCGCCGTGGCGCCTTTTTAACCATTCCTCAAAGAGGGGACTTACCAGCGTTATTGTGGCGTGCTTAGTGTATATTTACTTCATCTAGAGTCTTTGTGTAACAAAGGCCATTATTGTCACATGCATCAGGTCATAAATTAAATAATGTAGTTTAAGTTATTTTGAATATTAAATATTTGTAATGTGGCAGTCGTTTTTAAATAAATATAAATAAAGGCATTAAAATCAGAGAAGTGTAGGCAGAAACCTACCCATATTCCAGAGTTTGAAAGTCTTCATAAAAGTAATAAATATAGTTTAAAAAACTAAATAACTTTTGTAAAAAAAACTTTTGTAAAAAAAACTTTTGTAAATTAAGCGCCTCACGCTTTTTTTTTTAAATTATTTTTAACTTTTAGTTTGATATTTTTTAGAGCATGTTTTTTAGTTTTTCAAACTATATTTCTTTTCAACTTTTTAGTTCGATATTCTTTAAAAAAAAAAAAAACGAACGAACGAACGTATTGAAAACGGTGGGACATTTTACAGTAATGAGCCGCTCACTCGTAGTCCAAAGAGTTAGAGACGGACAAATAAGCAAACAAGCAAGCAAACATACAAGTGAAGCTAATAAAAACCATGTAAAAAGTAGGTTCTTGAACTACTTAAAGTAGCTTTGGTAGCTACATTAAAACGCGATGAAGAATTACAAAATATAGAAAACTAAAACCATACTACTGATGGCTGATCATTAGGTACCAAAGAACTAAAGTAAACGTATCAGAACTACATGTATAAATACACTGATTTAATATAAATCCTGCGTGCCCCACTTTCGCTGTATGAACTAGGTTACATTATACAACATATGCTGCCTATAAATCCAATCAGTCTTCAATCGAGAATAGAGTTCTCAATGCTACGAGTTGAGAGTTCCTGTCACTCTATTGGTTTGTGTGACTCTGGTATTAATAGGTGCATGTATTGATTAGACAGACTGAATTCCCAAGTTAAATTAGTTTCGCCTACCACAGAGGAATGTTGTGTAAGTTTTGAGAATGAATGTGGTTCACCAACATACATTCTATATATAGAGAAGATAAGAGTAGGGGCCAGGGGGTATAGGGGGATAAAAGTCGTGGTGCTCTAGTGGTTAAAACAACAGCCTTTCAAGTATGAGTGTGCGGGTTCGATTCCAGGTCAGGCAAGAATCAATGTAACTTTTCTAAGTTACAGTTTAGTTTCGCCTCCTTCTTTATACCGCGTACATCGAGGGAATGGATCAATTTGCCAGCGGTAGTGTTTCCGTCAGACTACAATTTGAGTGTCTTCAAGGCTATAGTGAATAAGCTCTTAATAAACTAATGCGCTTTACCGTCAACGACTGCGTCGCTGCTTGTCATCTGGCGGGATTGCGGTCAAGCGCTACTTTATAATTAATAAAAAAAAAATGTACTTTCTAAGTATATCTTAGACACCAATGACTGATTATAATATATATAGAGTTCCGGCCATCAGGTCCATCGCCCACGAAAGAAAACATTTTGAGGAAACCCGAACTTTAGGTCTGAAACCGCCAACCCGCGTTGAGCAAGCGTGGTGATTACGCTCAATCCTTATCTGTACGTGAGGAGACCTGTAGCCAGCAGTGGGATGATAAAAATATTGATGATGAAGATTAGGGGAAGGCCAAAGAAACAAATGGATGGACTGAGTTAAAGGTGATATAGATAGAAAAGGAGTGAATACCGATATGACGATTAATGGAGAAGTAGGAAAGTAAGATATGTTGCGGCGACCCCTTTTAATTTAAAATTGAGATAACGGCAAGAGACAATGATGAGATAGAAATGTTCAAGACATTTATCAATACGGTTACTTATTAGATTTTTTTAATACGAGAGTTTGTGCATACTGGTTTGACAGGCGCCATCATCATCATCAGCCTCAACATAGGCCTCCTTCATGGCACGCCAACAAGCTCGATCCTGAGCAGTTCTCCGCCAGCCACTACCAGCCACAGGCCGAGGCCTGGCCGAGGTCCAGGACAGGCGTATCTGCGATATATCCGCCGATATGCCACTGATGAATAACTGCACGACCACGGTGTTGTGAGAAGCGTTACTCTGAGAAACTTTGAGTAAATCTCATCTTTCCTTAGATCCCGCCCCAAGAGTGTATAAGCTCTCTATAGTCTTTATCCAAACTAACTCTGTTATTGATGGGGATACATATACGAGCAGATTATAGCCTGAAGTTAAACATGTTTAACTTTTGTTTTCCAGTCTTGCCTGGTCTAGAAATAGTTTAGTTTAGTCTACAAACTTGCGAATGTCTAAAATCTGTCTGATTGAATGAACATGTAGATGATTGACAGTGACATTAACGAGATTGGTAGGTTCGACATAGGTAATTACACCGTGATTACCAATTTGTCAGTCTACGTCACAATCATGTCATTAACAAATGAAATGGATCGTATGTGCGAGAAGCCGGATTCCTGAAATTACAAACTTATTATTATTGAAAAAGGTATCTTTTTTATCTAACTAGTGACTATGGCGCCAATTCTGTTCTTCACAAACTAAATTAATTTTAAGTTATGTGCATTTTTTCTTTCCATATCGTTAAGAAAGAAAATCTTCCTCAGAATATCAGGACGTTGACCAGTCGGTACATATTTAAAGTTTAAACTCGGGAATACTTACACAAGAAATTGGCAGATTCATCAAACATGTAATTTATTCTTTTTCTCTATCTATATTTTTTGTATCTCTCTCACTGATTAAATTTATTATAATATTTTTTTTTGTTTCTCTTTTAACTTTAATATCTTTTATATCTTTGCACCTACCATGTTTTGTCTCTGAATCACCTTAAGGCAGACTGGTAGAAAATGCCTAAGGCATTAAGTCCGCCATTGTACAATGTTTTTTATTGTGCATGAGGTTTTATTAAATAAAAGGAGTTTAATCCTGTCAAATTAAGATGCTCCATAGACAGTTTAGACGCGATTATAAACATGGCGACTAAAAATACGCCAGTCTGGTCAGGCAGGTCTAAACTGACATTTTATCTTTTGTCCTTTTCTTAATGAAAGGACATAGGCTACCTTTTATTGAAAAATTTTATGTTCCCGAGGGAAATCTAAAAAGCGCGGTATAACCGAACTCCACGTGAGCGAAGCCGTGGGCGGAAAGCTAGTATTTAATATCTATGACTTTATAAGGACCTCTGAGAACGTGTTTGGTACTATTCGAGCAACCTTGAAAAGTTTCCAATAATTTTAGACATATAGGTACCTACCGCATGAATTACAATGTTACTTAATTTGACAATTAGTTGGTACATTAGGACAGGTAATAGCATAGCTAAGTATCTACGTACAAGATTCCTATTGGGTGAAAAGTGGTGGTGGCCTGGTTAAGTTAGGTTAAAACAATAGCCTCTCAAGTATGAGTGTCCGGGTTCTATTCCAGGTCAGGCAAGTACCAATGTAACTTTTTTAAGTTATATGTACTATCTAAGTATATCTTGGACACCAATAACTGATTATAAGGTGAAGTAATACTTCTTGAGGAAACCTGGACTTTAAGTCTGAAATCGCAAACCCAGATTGAGCAAGCGTGGTGATTACGCTGAATCCTTCTCTGTATGAGAGGAACCCTGTACCTAGTAGTGGGACGATAAAAAGGTTGATGATGATGATGATGAAGGCAGAGGTACACCGCGTCGTATAGTGTGTATTTAATTTCGTAAACCTAGTTGGTATACAACATATAGGTACCTATCTATTACGGATTAGGATCTTGTTAAACTTATGAAGCTATACTACCTATATAATACAAATCTGCAGAAATAATAACCTATTAAACACTAATCCTTTCTGATTAGTTCTAGTTACCTATAATATTATTGTGTCCATATAAAATCCAATATCCACCTACGAGTATGTAAGCCCTTTCAATAGGGCCTTAAATAAATCAACACAGTATAAGGAGCAAATTAAGCGGCTTTAAACAGCTGCTGGGTTCCCACAATACTATTTACGGAAGAAATCGATACATTGTTCCTTTGCAACAGGTATTTGTGGAACACCGAACTAATTCAAATAACGCTTTGCCACCGCACTACCACTTGGATGGTACGTTTATGTTACGATTACGGGGGTATTCTGTGTGCGTGTGTGAATCGAATGAACAAAAGGGCTATCAGCGGACTGAGGTAGACGAAAAATGTAGTTAATCAAAGTTAAAAGGTAAGATAAATCAATTAGGTAATTAGGCAGTGGTCTTACCTATACTATTTTTTTATATGTGAAACCCAAAACACGTTTCCAGAATTTTTATGTAAAGAATTTATGTACAAAATTTCAAAAAACTTTTATTACAAATCCCAAAGTTATGAGTTTGTTACCTGGTTGCCCTTAAAAAAATATGCACAACGCGCTGCTGGCCCGCCCGCGCCTGCAGCGGCGCGGCGCAGCGGTTGCCCTAGGACACTCCATTGCTAACTGTGTTGTGTGCTCAGTAGCCACACTGAACATTTTTTAAATATATTTGGGAAAAAAATATAACATGGTGTAAAAGTTATTGGAATCGATTCAGTTGCTTATTCTGAACAAACTATATTCAGGTTTCGTATAAAGAAAAAATAACACTTATAATACATAAAAAATATGATTTTTTAGTAAAATGCTTATTCCTCAATTATTACAAAACTGAATAATAGAGGAATTCTTATAAGTGTTGAAGCTACCTGATTCAAGAAGGCAAAGGTAAGAACAATCCTTACCGACATATTAGTCTTAAGGCATTACGTCGACTTTATCAAGAGGTATTATTATCTTTTGGCGTGAAGTATGTGGGCGAGGAGGTGTAAGTAAATGGATGTGAATAACATTATAAATATTTACTTCTGTAGTAGGTTTATTCAAACACAAGGTTTTACAAATCAATCATACTTTTATTAACTACATGAGTTCGGCGTTTCGTATACTCTGAGAAGAAAGGCCGAAACAAACTCAGAAGTCCTATGACCTATGAGTTTGACTTTTTAAGGACTGTTCCATTTTGAATTCAGATCATATGAAGACCATGTAGAATCGATATACGAGATGGTCTTTTGAGAAAAAAGCTACACAGGCGATTGCCAGAAATTGTGCAGCTCAACTTAACGATCCGAGGAACAATACCAAAGAACATTTAGGTAGGCCACATAAATTAATCAAACTGACAAAATACTGATAAATTACTCAGACTATGACAAAAACTAACAAAAAAGAGAAAAAAAGAATAATAAAAGCACCCACAATAGGGACATACATAATAAATAATAATCACAAGTCTTTAATCACATTAGGGAATTATTAATAATATTTCCGATGTTCCGCTGAGTACATGAGGCACGAGCATAAATCAATCAACTCACTGTATGGCCACCGTAAGCGCGGGCTTCCGGGCGGCAAGCAATGAGTAGCTAGCCGCCCGGTAATGACCAGGCCCGGGTTGACGGCTCCTTGTGTTCGACGCGCGCCTCAAGTAGATGTTACCACATTGCGACGGTATCCATTAGGACCGATGCTTGCCAAGGCCGCGAGTTATTTGAAAAAGATGCCTGGGCCTCTGGCACAGGCAAATAAAGGATCACGAGTGAGTTATAGTTAGTAAAAGTCTGACACACCCTTCTACTCCGCCCCGACGCGGAGAAGTCATTTGATCATTTCCCGCCATAAAAAAGGATAGTTACGATGCACATCAATATCGCAGTCACAGTAAATCAATACCGGCGACCGATCTTGTCGCCGGTTTACCATCGTAAAACATCGTATACGTCAAGTACACAGCTATCAAATTCATCATCACCATCAACCTTTTTTATTGTCCCACTGCTGGGCACAGGCCTCCTCTCATACGGAGAAGGATTGAGCGTAATCACCACGCTTGCTCAATGCGGGTTGGTGATTTCAGACTTAAGTCCAGGTTTCCTCAAGATGTTTTCCTTCACCTTGTAATCTTGGATAGTACATATAACGTGGAAAAGTTACATTGCTACTAAGAGTACCTTACCTTAATTGCGTAGCATACTATCAGTCACTATCTGAATAATTTTAAAAGATATTTTTGAAATGAGGTCACCAATTCCAAGATACAGTTAGAAATTCAATATCAAGTATCATTCTATCAAATTCATTCCAAGCTAATAGTGTGCGGTTAGAGGCAGTACTTTTGAAAAGTAATTAAAATCATATAAAATTCCTTATTGCATAGGATCGAAGAAGGCTGATTCCCATAAATAAAAACCTTCAAAATTTTGTGCGCTCTCATTTAGACGACAATACCTTAATGTCAAAAATGTTCCCTCCCTACAGTTAGAGTTTATTTTTTACAGATTTAGATTGAGATCAGACTATAAACTTTCTTAGAATTACGAGAATTGCCCTTCAGAGCGTCAGCTGATCAAGTAGATAGTAGACAAATCTTAAGTCGAATAAACAAAATTATAAAAAAATATATATATATATTAAAAAAGTCATTTGATATCGCGCCCAAACATTAATGCTGAACACACATTGAAAACAAATTGTCATCTGCTTGGAAGTGGGAAGAATATATGTCAACCGCGTAAATTAACATAATTATTGCGTTGGTAGATCAAGGTAAATTCAGAATTAAGGATAATTAGGCAAAGTTGGAAAAAGATACATGATGACCATATAAAAAAGTAATTTTTTGGGTTTTGGAATAGTAGTAGTACCAGTTGCAAAATCGAGCTACTGTAAGCCAGAAAATAACACATTAAATGCGTCGTCAGGCTTATTAATTAGCTTTTGAGCTTATTTGCTACACAGTTATTACCTTTAGAGCAAATATTAACCTATCTGCCATAAACAGAATTTCCGCAAAAGTCAACATTCACCCTGATAGGCTCTGGGCTGAAATTAACGTATTTCAGAGGTTTCTTTTTCTGTTTTCCTCAAGCGAAATAAATGCCTCCCAGGAGAAAATAGCATCTTTACCGCAGCACACCGAGCGACGCAGCATCAGATAGCCGAAATTTTTCTCAGATACTTTGTGACAGATAACAAAATAAAAAGTTTTTTGTTGCCATTCGATTTTTATTTTTGTAATGGGTTTTAGTTACTGTATTTACAAGCCACTCCATGAAAAATACTGATATTTATATGCCTCCAGTTAAATTGAGAGTCAGCCCCAATGTTGTTGGAAAAGACTAAGCCAATGATGGCTTTGTATTACCGTATTTTGTATTTTTCCAGGACTTTCTAGATTGTCAAACTGTTTTCTGTCATTCTCGTCATCTTCCTTGTAACAACGTTATGTTAAAATACATATATATTTGATCAATGAATAATTCTCAACGTGTGATCGTGCAAGTAAAAAAAAAATATATTTATAAACAAAAAACCCGCCTACATAAAAATATAACGAACTCAAAAGGCAGAAACAAGTTGAACAATCGCAGTTGAGGGACTGTTCACTGGAACACTTGTTTATCTATCCAACTGCGATTGCGTCTTCACGTCTTACGAAAACCGGCATGTTAAGTGGGTAACAACTGTCTTGCCATGGCATCTCCGCCGGGCCAGAACAAGCGAGGTAGACCAAAGAAGTGCTGGCTTGACGTTGTAAGAGATGACCTGCGTGCCAACAATCTCACACCACAGGATGCCAGAGATCGTGCGAAATGGAGGCGTATTAGTAGGAAAGGACTCCGGCTCCTGACTCCAACGCGAAAGCCGTAAATGCAACCGGGATTATACGCTGTGATGATACATATTTAGAATCAGTGTTTAAAATTTTTCATTTTGATACCCTACTCGATATGCTTGGTGGATTTTTTTCTTTTTATATCTCACAATATGGCGTCAAACATCTGCTATTTTGTTTTTTTATTTTTAATTTTACAAGATACACGCTAAAATATAAACCTTTCTGGCAGTCGGGTAAATAGCTCGGGTTAAGAATATAAAGTTGAAGAACTACATTAAATGGTTCAACCATTTATTTTTAATACGCAATTACTGTTTCAGCGAATGACGCCGCTAAATGATGCAATTAAATGCTCGCAAATTGCATTTTCTCTTTTTTCCTCTCGCTAAATATAAAGTGGTTCTTTTCATTCGCTTTACAACAGAGAAGTTCTTTTTTATAAGTTTTCCCCATATATCTAACGTAGAAATCATTCGGTGTTATATGAGCAGGACTTCGTACCAGTACTTACCAAGAAAGACAAGCTTTGTATTGATACTGAGCGGTTCGATATTGAAGACCGGTAGTGATTAAAAGTTGTGACTTTATCGTGTAATGTCGGCTGTCCGATAGTTTGCAAATAATTCACACTGATCAATAGGGAGAAAGAGGTGTCCCGTCGTATCCAGCTCGGCTGGGCACCGTTCGGGAAGCTGCGCTAAGCTATATCTTCTCGTCGTCCAAGATACCACAGTGTCTCAAGACTAAAGTCTTTGACCAGTATGTGTTGCCAGTGATGACTTACGGAACTGAAACGTGGTCGCTCACAATGGGCCTCATACAAAGGCTTAGAGTTACACAAAGGGCAATGGAAAGAGCTATGCTCCCTATGCTAGTTTCCCTGCGTGATTGAATCAGAAATGAATCAGAGATCCGCAGAAGAACCAAAGTCACCGGCATAGCTCTGCGAGTCGCTAAACTTAAGTGGCAGTGGGCAGGGCACATTGCTCGTAGAACCGATGGCCGATGGGGCAGTAAGGTTCTGGAGTGACGGCCACGCACTGGAAGACGCAGCGTAGGGAGGCCCTCAACAAGGTGGACCGATGACCACTAGGTCATCGGTAGGAAGGTAGGAAGGTCGCGGGAAGCCGATGGATGCGGGCAGCACAAGACTGGTCGGCGTGGAAAGCCTAGGGGGAGGCCTTTGTCCAGCAGTAGACATCTACACAGGCTGAAGAAGACGATCAGTAGGGTAAATGCGTTAAACACTATCAGTAGCAACGGGTTTCATTTTGGCAGTTGAACTACATTTGTTGCGCAACAGGGCAGACACATTTTTTGGAACATGTAGAGTAATGAATTAGCAATATGCTTCAAAATTATTCAAATCGCAAGTAATAGTGTGTTACGCAATTAGGGTACAGTATTTTATTTCTTAAAAGTTGTGGTGTTCTAATTTAATGGCTAGCTTCTGGCCTCGAATGGGTGTCTTGAAGTTTTATGATTTACCGAGTTAAAAGAATCTTATGTGTTAACTCAGGTTATAAACTCCAACAGTTGTGCTAACATCATCTAAATCCGTTGAGCCGTTTTTGCGTAAAAAACAGTTCGTAACCTGTAACATTTATTATATTACTACAGCAGGAATGGCTGCTCCATATTCAGTAGGAGAGTACCAAGAGATAGCTACCCCTTTTGGCACGTAATTGCAGGCCATTCAATAATAATTTGTCGTTTAATAGTCTGACAGTTTGGTGTTAATGACACCATTTTCGTCCAACTAATGACCTAAACTTCTACAATATTGACCTTTCTGTGTCGGTAGTTTAAACCTTACATTGAGGATCTGTTAGATAAATGATTAATTAGTTCTCTGTATTTAATAAATTTTAAACTAATAAGAGTAAAATGAAAAATAAGTCGTTCTTGAGAACATTCAGCACAAAACATTTTACTACGTCGACAGAGAGAAAAAATACTTATTCCATAAAAAAATAATGTATTATCGCAATCTTCTTTGATTATTGGTGCCCCAGTTCATATATTTCTCACTCTGAATAATTTTCTAATGTATTACATTCGAAACGAGCCCTTTATATGGTTGAGCCCAAAAGCCTCATTCTATCAAACTCAAATATCTCTTAACTCACTGTAAGAAATCGGCACTTAGGTAAATCAATTTTCAGGCGACCCTTACAACGATGGTATTACGAATACGTTTTCCGACGCACTTGCTTAACAGTATCGTAGGAATGCCTTTCATTTTGGTAGTTTAACAACATTCATTGCATTATTTATGTTGTAAAGCAGACATATTTTTAAAAAAACTATCATCATCTGATTTCAAAAATATCCTTTAAAATTATTCAGACTGTGATTGGTACAGTGCTACACAGTTAAAGTAAGGTACACTATGTTAAAGCATATTTTAGATAGAATTTTGGCCCCTATTTATAAAAAATCAAACTGTTTTAAAATATCAACAATAACTTAGATAAATGGTTACTGTAATTGTTAGTCTGGATTATCCCACTGCTAGTAAAAGGCCTCTTCCCACTACTTGCAGCTCTTTCGATCCTGCATAAAGTGGTCTTTTGACCTGGATCTAGTAGTTTGTTTTATCCAGAGGGTCCGTCATATTTGACGTGGTTTGCTGCGATACTACTACTAGTTATGTCAGGCCTCCACATGGTCTTTATTTTAGTCTACAGCTCCTTTTTGAGCAATGTCAGTAGTCTGTGTTTTGTAACTCAGCGTGGTTATTGTCTGTCGATTTGAGGCGATCACGCCTAGAATACTGCGCTTCATTTCATGTTGGTAAGCCCAAAGATTGGACTATTGAATATTTGTCAATAAACTCCGCTGTTTGAATGGAAAAAAAAGCCTGAATCATTTCAACTAAAGTCCGAAATTCATTAGGTGAAATATTATTATTATTAATTATAAATATAATTATTCAGAGTAGGTACTGCTGTCCGTTTATAGGATGTAATGAGGTGAGAGCCTTTATCCAGGATCAACAGTCCTTAGCTATCACTGTCAGATTTTCGTAATAACCTCTCGACTCTCGACCCATGTATGCCACACGTCATTATTCAGATTTTCAGATTCAGATTTATTTATTTATTTCAAAATATACATTTCAAGGTACACAAATAATATTTTAACTAAAAAATCAAAAAGTACAAAAAATAATGTGTCGTTGGTGTCTGTACTAATGAATTAAATCACTGTATCACAGCCACCAGCGCCTTCCAAATTAGGTTAAACAATAAAATAGGACTATTGGGGCGTACCAAAAAGTAAATCAAATAAGTGTAATAAAGCAAAATAAAATAATTAATTTAGAATTAAAAAGAAATTAAAGAAAAGTAACAATTAATACTAGATATACCAAAATTAACAAAAAAAGAATAAAAAAGGATTGATTTGATTTGAACTAAGCCACTTGTTTACATGGATTAATGTATGTGTATGTTCATGCAAGAGTGATTCTGCATGTAGGTAGAGGTGGTATGTGTAAGTGTATGTGAGGGTGTGTGAGTGTAATCAGTGAAGGTGTGAGAGTCAGTATATGTAGGTAAGCGTCTATTTTAGAGGTACATCTATCGGATAGGTTTAAGCAGATCTTCAGTCTCCTGATAATTTAACTTTAATAAAAGAACTTGTAATTCCTTTTTGCATTTGTTTTTGGTTAAATTATGGATGTATGATATTTTATTAATTCGGTTGTAGAGACGAGAACTATTTACATAATAATGTCTACTGGCGAGAGCGGTTTTATGTGGCTGAATTTCGCATACTATGTCCTTTCTGCGCTTGTTATTGGGTTTATATGGGATTGTAGCATGCTTACGCAGGATGGTTTGAAGAACATAGAGTTGTCTTACTGTGAGTACAGAGCATTGCTGGTACAAAGCAGCAGTCGGATGTCTAATAGGCTTCTTTAAAAGCACTTTTAGAACCGCTCTTTGCGCTCTCTCCACTCGCAGCATACTGTTAGCAAACGTGCCTCCCCACGCCGGTATGCAGTACATTAATATCGACTGCGCCAAGGAAAAGTAAGCCAACTTCAACGTCTGTAGGTCAGCAGATGATCTTAATTTTTTGAAGACATACAAAAGTTTTCTTGTTCGGGAAACTAAAATTCCTATATGCTTGTCCCAGCTTAAACAGGAATCGATTTGAACTCCTAAATATCTCATTTCGTTTGTGCGTATGAGAGGTAGGCAGTCACAATTGAGACTAGAGTGAAGACAAGTATGAGCAATAATTTTTAGAGAGTCCGGAGGTTTAGACGCGGATGAACCAGAAAAAGCTATGAATTTGGTTTTGTTTGTATTTAAGGTTAACAGGTTGTCATTTAGCCAGGATGTTATGATTGACAGGGCTTTTTCAGTTTCTTTGTAGGCTAGCTGCCAGTCCCTTGCTTGCACAATCAGCGCCGTGTCATCCGCATATGTTATAATTCTGCAGTTACTAATTATCAGTTGACACAGATCGTTAATATACACCAAAAATAAGGTGGGACCAAGCACACTGCCTTGAGGGACTCCATATGTGAGAAATTCTTCATTGCTGGTGTAATTTCCAACCCTTACAAGCTGACTACGTTCAGTGAGGTAACTATGAAAAATTTTCAGGACCATGCCCCTTACCCCCACTGCTTCCAGTTTACTTAAAAGGATGGGAATCGAAACCGTGTCGAAAGCCTTCGACAGGTCCAAAAATACTGCTATGGTTTTTAGTTTGTTATCTAAAGACTGAATTATAGTAGTTGTTAAATCTATTACAGCGTCTTCAGTAGACCTACCCTTAGTAAACCCGTATTGGTTTTGAGAAATTATATTATTTTTGGTTAGAAAACTTATTAATTGTTTATTTATAAGTTTTTCAAAAACTTTAGAAATAGTAGTGAGTACTGAAATTGGTCTATAATTTCCGACACATTGTCGATCACCACTCTTAAAAATGGGGTGTACAATGGCCTTCTTAAATACTTTAGGAAAAGTCGCAGTAGTTATTGCAAGGTTAAAAATGTGTTTTAACACTGGTATCAGGAGGTAACGGGCTGATTTTAGGACGGATGCAGATATACCATCCCAACCGACAGCACAGTTACTTTTCAGGCCCAGTATAGCAATCTCCAGCTCCTGCTCGGACACCTCAAAAACACCCATAGAGCAGCACGGGACGTTCACGCTTTGTGACGTGGGAGATACGGAATTCAGGATTTGATCTGCTAATAATTTCCCTATGCTTGCGAAGTACTTATTAACTATATCGACTGAGTCTATAGGATTTTCACTCAAACTCAATAAGTCCTTTGGTGAGGTATTTTGTTGCTTTGTATCCGTAATAGTTTTGATGGCATCCCAGGTTGCCCTGGGATCACCCCTGGCCTCTTCAAGTAGGTTTCGATCATAAATTATTTTTAGCTTTTTTAATAAGTTGTTGAGAAAATTACGATAGCGTTTGTAGGTAATACTGAGTATTAAGTTATCGGGATCTTTTTGAGCTTTACGATGTAATGTGTCTTTATTTTTTAAACACTTCAGAAGTCCGGGGGTGACCCAAGGCTTTAAGATCCTTTTATTGTGCGGAATTAAAACCTCTCTAGTGTGTAAACGAACTATGGATGAAACTTTTTGAATTAGAGATTCAGCGGCTACATTAGAATCGTTAATACTAAATAAATAAGTCAGGTCTGTTTTCCTCAAGACATCCAACACAGCTTCCTGATCAGTACGCCTAATATAATGGCTTGATTTGTGTGACTTTTTTGTCGCGCCGACACTGAGTATCGTTGGGTTATGATCCGTGATCAATGTATCCAACACTAGTGTGGTTGCACTTTCATGCGACTTTAACATGACATGATCAAGACACGCCTGCACCCTTGTAGGGAAGTTGTGAGCGGGTAACATACCATGAGATGAAATAATATTAAGGTATTCTTCAGATTGGATATTTAAGTGATCTGGCATGATGTCTATATTTAGATCTCCTGTGACAACTAATGTTTTATAGCTATTAAGAGACGCCAACACCTCATTGAGACTTGAAAGGAAGTTGTCAAAGTTCTTTTTTGCCGGTGAACGATATATTGCGACAATAGCAACTTCATTGCTAGTGCATATCAGGCAATTAGCATCCAGTAATAAAGGTTGAATTATTTTATGTTTTAAATATGATTTTACATAAACAATTACACCATCGTTCTGATTACAGAAGGATGATTGGTAGTTGATATAGCCATCCAAAGTAGGTGCGTTTAGAACTTTACTAAGCCAGCACTCAGTCAGAACAATTACGTCACAAGTTATCTTAATTGAGTCTAAGAGAATAGTAAGCTGGTTAAAATTTGAGTTTAAGCTACGTATGTTCATATGAAATATATTAAGTTTCTTATCGGAGTTATTAACGTATTTTTTACAATCATGGGGAGAACAGAAGAAAGACTTAGAAACACTAATAGATTCCAAGTCATTAGATATCTCGGCTATGTTATCCACGGTGAATTTGAAGTTCAAGATTATTAGGGAACAGAAGTGACCGGAACGACAGAGTAAGATTAGTGTTCCCACTCAGCTTTTTTAAGATGTTTTCTTCGTGTGTGAGTGTGTATATGTAGTGTGTGCTATGCAATATTGTAAGATATGTGGCTGTTAAAAGTAATCCAAATAAGTAACAAGGACAATTTATAGACAAAAAACATTTTAAGAAGCATGCAAATAGAAAGTTCGGAGACAGCAGAGCGCAATTTCCACAATTTAATGCCAGTCATTGGTCGCATTCTATTTTTCCTAGGTCACCTTCCACTTTTATATGTATCAACTGCGTACCTTCTCTTTTCCGAAGGTACACCTTACCATGAGCTGTCCAGCAGAAGGAGAACTCATTGACCTTGGCAAATTCCCGAGCAAGATAGAACAACCGCTTCGTCTTGTATGTCAGGTTTTCAGCAATGTAAATGGGAACTTGCGGGCATTGAAGTCCTAAGTGATTTGTGCCCAACCTATTTCCTTTGTTCACCTTGTTGAAACTCTTGTATACAGTCATCAAGTTGTCCCTCCGCAGGACACTAACAAAATCTACAATAATGGGTTTGACAATTGGGGATTTAGTATTTATGCGGTAAACGTCACGGATTTCGGAATTCAAAATTTGGCAGTTTAATCCTTTGCTAATTGCAGAAACAACCTGCAGCAGGTCCGATTTTGTTTCTCCTTTTTTTGCAGGTACATTCCTAATCTCAATACTGGAACTCTTGTTACCCCTTTCCAAACTTTCAACTTTATCTTCCAATTGTCGTATGTAAGTCAGCTCTTCCTTGCGCTCTTGCTGCAGCTTTTCAAGCTTTAGCCTCATTTCATCGTACTTTTCCGAAAACATAGAAAACGACGCTTGAAATTCATTATTTTGCTTAATAATGCCGTTTACGGAATCCTGAAGTGAGAGGAGTTTTGCATCCTGTTGTACAGAAAAGCTCCTGAAAAGTTCCTTCATTTCCTTCATGAAGTCGTACTCATCAACCTCTCCATGTTTACGTTTATACCTGCAGGTAATATTACTACTATCAGTGCTTCCAACCAAGGCAATCAATACACCAGGGCGGCAGCAATCCACAATAATCACACGCAAACGATGTTGTAACTCTCGCACGATCGCAAAGCCAGACCGACAAAAAGCAAGCAACCGTAGCTTTAGACAGGTACCAGGACAACAGCAAGTACAAGGTGTAACCAGCGTACCATGAAAACAAAGTTGCTCCGTCTCCGCACGAGCAGGTATAATAAATAGGTGGTGTAGGTAATCAATATCTTCAAAACTTTGAAATAAGTCCAAAACAGGAGCAGCACCCGGAGCCAGGTACCAGGGCAGCAGCAATTTGCAGGCGTTGTCAATGTAGTTGTATGCGATATTGCTACCGCCCAGCGACAGGGATAGAAAATAGCGCCAAGGGCTGGGGCAAAGCAGGATAGCAACAGTGCGTAGGCGTAGACAACCGTGCGTAGGCGTTGACAGAAATGCGTAGGCGTTGACAGCAATGCGTAAGCGTAGACAAAACGATGCGTACCTGTCCCTTTCCACAGCCGTGTGTCGCTCGCTGTTGCTCCGGTATAGTCTCGAAGTAAAACCTCTCGCAGTTTATGCACTCCTATTTTCGTAAACTTATTATTTTGAGTAAAAATCAATTTAAATAAATTAAAAAATATGGTAAGCGGTAGTGGAATGAGCGTCCGATCTCAACGGAGGTCCGGGGGGAAGGGGAATTATATTCAATACATAACAGGTATAATCTTTTTAGTATCGGTGAGAGAAAACTTTCAATTTCACTAACTGAATATATTTTTATCCCTCAGTGAGTGATAAAGGAAATATTGCTTATGGAATAGAATTTTATAGCAGTTTTCGCCTTCTTTTTTTGGCTTACATTGAATGCGTAGTCTCGGTTTATACTTATCTATTGCACACGTAATAAAAGTCCGAGGTATGTAGTTATTTTAATAATACTTTGATATCTTCCCAAGGGTTGTAAGTAGGTGTCTGCAGGTAAGTATAAAACGTGTATTTTTTTAACGAAACTAAATTATGTATTAATTAAAGCACATGTAAATAAAATACTGTAAAAAGACGGACTCAATACCTGGGACATCACCTTTAAAAGCGTTAAGCGAATATAGGTGTACGTAGTTCAGGCGTATTTAAGATGGCGTGTTTAAAAAGCAATTTAATTACCAATTTAATTATTAAGTAGTGAATTAATTTCCAAGAATTTCCAATTACCTCTCTGATAGGATTTCAATTACTTTGATAAATTAGTCATGTTTATTCCAAAATCTCATTTCGATATGCTCGTTGCTTGTTTTTACTAATAGATACCTGGTACCTACCTATAAACATACGAAACTAACGAAAGCGTAAACATAATTTAATTATATCGAGATCTATGAAAGGATCATGGGCTTAACGTCCTTTCTGAGCTACGGAAGGTCTGTAGTGGTACGCGTTGCTTAAACCTTTGATCGATTCGTACAAGTACTTGTAATTGATATAAATTCATTTAAGGTAAATACAATTCATATAAAATTTTATGTAATGTCAAAGTGATTAATTGTTATTGATTTTGACTGTTACCTAATTAAAATTGTCCGAGTATTCAAAATACAACTGTTTTCTTTTGCGTGTTTCTGTGAAATGCCTAAAACGAAGCAAACTGACATAACTTTCATTAATATTTGTCAATCATTTTCGGAAATTGTTCGTTTGTCCCAAATAAATAAACACTTTGAATGGACACTATAACAAGAGAGAATCACGTTTCAACTTAATATATTCCTAACTAAACAACTTTAACTTAATAATTATATTCGTGATACTTTCTACAATAAATAATATCAGGATTCACGTGTTTGTGTACCTTAAGCTGCTTAATCCTAAGCACTAGATCAGAATAAGTTAACAATAGGCTATGTATATACGTGAATAAGAAATGGGGTGCTTTAGAGATACACGCTAAGCTTACGCTGTTAACATAATGTATTTGCAGTGCCTATAGCAAATCCTGACAATACATCACTGGATACCTTATACATACATACGTACATAAATACGATACTGCTACTATGTAAAGTTGAACATTTTATAGACAAAACATTACCCGTTGTACTGGAAATGTTCACTGAAAGCTGTTTACGATTCAGTGTCCAACGGGAATAATACTACCGGTAACTACGTCAAGCTTTTTTATACTCTGGCGGCCATGACGAAGGTCTTAAAAAATAATAATAAATGCAGTTTACTACTTCTAATCGTTCGAACCAACCTCGGGCACTCAGCACCATTGCACCGCTTGATGAGGACGTATAATGAAATCCACTCTTGCACCGACACCATCGACATCTTTTCTAACACCCTGGTTCAATTTCGCAAGCATCTCTTGCAACAACTCACAGATTGCTGAGTCGACTTTTGTCTCAATTCCGTCACTTATGTTAGTTCTGCGCTTGTCTCAACTTTTTAATCCATGTAATTATTTTAATTTATTTTATTTTGTTAATTTGTTTGTATTTTCAAAACTTGACATTTTAAACAATTTTAATTTATTTTGTTCATCTGTTTGTATGACATTTAAAACATATTTTTCGAATAACTCATTTGATTTTATTATCATGTATTAATATTATTTGTTGTAATCGCTTGAATTACTTATCAAACCTAGGCTAACTGCATGTGTAAGTGCTGTGCACACCTATAATTGATGAATTCACTGTAGAACTTTATATTTAAGGCTAATTAATTTCTATTTATGTTTATGTGAATTAATCGTTGGAGTGCCATAATAATAAATAAATAAATAAATAAACTACTTTAATGAAAATAATAAATTATATAATGTTTAATAATTCCATGATGCTTACCTGCTTTGACTTAAGTAAGTGGCTTTAAATATGGTTGACTTGCATATTTAAAAAATTTGTATCAACACGACAAATGCAACGCTATACAAAACTATAGGTACGGCCTATAGTCAATGACACTACTCAATATAAACCGGATCCCAACTCAAAACCCATATGAAAAGTTTCTATAATTTGTTTCTATAGAAAATTGTTTGTCAATCTTAGTAAGTGCGGTTCTGACGAGCAACGCAAAAGTAACTAGATGTTTTATTTTCTATGTTTTGTTCTATGTTACTGGTTTGGTTTCCGCACTTAGTCCCTCCAGCGGATCATGACGGCCTTTGGCGGTTATTCCAAGCAGCCCACCTCCCTCCAGAAGACCATTAGCCTGTTGAGAACAGATGTGTGAGATTTTGGTGCTCCTATGGTTTTGTTTCTAACTTGGGTAATGCCTGTACACTCGAAGAGTACATGCGCAACTGTCTCGTCAGCCTCTATGCAGGCTCTGCACAGAGGGCTCTACAGAGTAGTAAGTAGTAGATTGTATTGACTGGACCGCCATTGATATTCTAGTGCTGTAACATTCTGGATTTTCTTACGGGATTTAAGTTGGTATCTGGTTGCTTTTGAATAACGTTATAGATTATAGACCGTAAAGTATTGTATAGCATCGCATTTATCGCTCCCAGAGAAGGGTGAGAAAAGTTAATACACATACAATGTTATGTTTGTTCTTTAAATCCCTCAAGGCAATACCTTTGTGATACTATTATTCTGAGCGCACTGTGTAGCTGACTTTGTTATATTAGCCTATTTCTTACCTCCGGTCACCATTGAAGTTTGTTACTGTGATGTTACAAAGGAAAATGCTGGATCTGATATTGAATAAGTTTTATGTTTACTTAAGCTCTCATTTGTCAGTAGTTACAGCACCTTTGTGTCGTAATATTATTTGTAGTGCTTTTGTTACCACATCGCAGTTGACTGTAAAGTTAGTGAAATTAATTTAGTTTTCAGTAAATTCAATGACATTCTACTTCAGCAACGATTACTTATACGATAATAATGTACTGTGACTAATTAAGGAAAGGTTTATATTCTTTTTCCAGAATTAGCTTACCTATTGAAAGGTTTATTATTTTTATATATATAATTCTGCTGTACGTGTGTATGTCATTGAACTCCTCCTAAACGGCTTGACCGATTTAAATGATTTTTTCAGCATGCGTTTGAGAGGCGCCCTGAAAGGTTTAGATTCACAAATCAGCCCGGCAGATAGCGCCGATTGCTTGAAAAAGCGTGGGATCTCGGAAACGGTGTTTCCTCTACAAACTAGGCACAGTAAAACTTCTTCCATTTAATTATTATTGTTTAATGATGAATGAGCTTCATTGTTTCGGCTTCTCCTACACTTTTGTGCTACCCTGATACCTTGCACCTCCACAAAGTAGAGAAAATGAAATTTCTTCTATATATTATTGGGATTTAATGATATAATGTTACATAGTCGAAGGTGAAAAAATCTTAAGGAAACCTGGACTTTAAGTCTGAAATCGCCAACCCGCATTGAGCAAGCGTGGTGATTACGCTCAGTCGTTCTCCTTATGAGAGGAGAGCTATGCCCAGCAGGGGGACGATAAAAAAAGGTTGATGATGATGAGCTTCATAGTTTCAACTCCTCCTACACTTTTGTGCTACCCCAATTATCCTAATTTAAAAAGTAAAAAATAAGATCATATGATATTGCCTTTAAGGCGGAATAAAGTTCGCCGGAACAGCTAGTAATAATATATAATTGTTTATTTTATTTGATGTGGAAGTAGATGCAGTTTAATAATCAAATTTCATTTAACTTTCATTCGAGTAGGTTTCAGTGTCAATATACAATTTTAGGTGCGCCCCACGGTTTTAACCGCATAAGTTTCGATATCGTGGGAGTATCATCCATACTAATATTATAAATGCGAAAGTAACTCTGTCTGTCTGTCTGTCTGTCTGTCGGTCTGTCTGTCTGTCTGTCTGTCTGTCTGTCTGTCTGTCTGTCTGTCTGTTACGCTTTCCCGCTTAAACCTCTCAACCGATTTTGATGAAATTTGGTACAGACAATCTTTAGACCCTGAGAAAGAACATAGGCTACCTTTTATCCCGGAAAAAATTGATGTTCCCGAGGGAAATCTGAAAAGCGCGATATAACCGAACTCCACGCGGGCGAAGCCGCGGGCGGAAAGCTAGTAATATATATATATATACTAGCTGACCCGGCGAACTTTGTTCCGCCTTAAAGACAATAAATATCATATAATCTTATTTGTTACTTTTTAAATTAGGGTAGCACAAAAGTGTAGGAGAAGTCGAAACAATGAAGCTCATCATCATCATCATCATCAACCTTTTTTTATCGTCCCCCTGCTGGGCATAGCTCTCTTCTCATAAGGAGAAGGATTGAGCGTAATCACCACGCTTGCTCAATTGCTGGTTGACGATTTCAGACTTAGTCCAGGTTTCCTTAACATTTCATCATTCATCATTCATCATTATCAACCTTTTTATCGTCCCACTGCTAGGCACAGGTCTCCTCTCATACAGAGAAGGATTGAGCGTAATCATCACGCTTGCTCAATGCGGGTTGGCGATTTCAGACTTAAAGTCCAGGTTTCCTCAAGATGTTTTCCTTCACCTTCAGTCATTGGTGTCCAAGATATACATACATATAGAAAGTACGTATAACTTTAGAAAAGTTACATTGGTACTTGCCTGACCTGGAATCGAACCCGCGCACTCATACTTAAGAGGCTGGTGTTTTAACCACTAGGCCACCACGACGTTCGACGTTTCATCATTAAATCACAATAATAAATACATAGAAAAAAATTCATTTTCTCTACTTTGTGGAGGTGCAAGGTACCAGGGTAGCACAACAGTGTAGGAGAAGCCGAAACAATGAAGCTCATTCATCATTATACCATAATAATTACATGGAAGAACCATTGTGCCTAGTTTGTGGGGGTGCAAGGTACCAGGGTAGCAACAAAATCGGTCCAGCCGTTCTTGAAAAATAATGTTGTATAATAATTGAAGAAGTTTTATTTTCTCTACTTTGTGGAGGTGCCAAGGTACCAGGGTAGCACAAAAATGTAGGAGAAGCCGAAACAATGAAGATCATTCATCATTATGAAAAATAATGTTGTATAATAATTACAGATGAATAATACATGGAAGAAGTTTTATTTTCTCTACTTTGTGGAGGTGCCAAGGTACCAGGGTAGCTCAAAAATGTAGGAGAAGCCGAATCAATGAAGATCATTCATCATTAAACCATAATAACTACATGGAAGAATTTTTATTGTGCCTAGTTTGTAGAGGTGCAAGGTACCAGGGTAGCACAAAACTGTTTGAGAAGTCGAAACAACGTTTCCGAGATAACATGCTTTTTCAAGCAATCAGCGCCATCAGCCGGGCTGATTTGTGAATCTATACCATCCACGGCACCACTCAAACGCATACCGAAAAATTCATTTAAATCGGTCAAGCCGTTTAGGAGGAGTTCAATGACATACACACGTACAGCAGAATTATATATATAAAGATAAATTTATCCTATATGTTAATCCTTATTTTAAACCATCTGTGTGCCAAATTTGATCTAGATCCGTTAAAAGGTTTTTACGCGAAATAGTAAAAAATATCCATACATTCATCCGCATTTTTACGTTTACAATATTAATTATTGTAACTAAGTATATATATCCTTCTCTATATGAGAAGAGATCTGTGCCCAGCAGTAGGACGATAAAACGGTGATGATGATGATATCATATTATTAAAGTAGGAGTAGGAAATAGGATTAACAGGATGTAAAAAGTAATGTATAAAAACATGATTTTCACATTTTAATGTCTTTTTGGTGGACAAGGTGGACCGATGACCTGGTGAAGGTCGCGGGAAGCCGATGAATGCGGGCAGCACAAGACCAGTCAGCGTGGAAAGCCTTGGGGGAGGCCTTTGTCCAGCAGTGGACATCTATAGGCTGAAGAAGGAGAAGAAGAATGTCTTTTTAGGGTTCCGTTGTAAACTAGGAACCCTTATAGTTTCGCCAAGTCTGTCTAATGTCCCGTCTACACGTCCGTACTCCATCTTGCCTGCGCAGTCCAGGCCAGTGCAGTCATAACTGTACAAAAAGGCGGAAAATTCGGGACTGCACGCGCTACCGTCTTGCCGTCCACACATACGCGCTTACCTGCGCAAACTGGTTTGCACTGGCATGCTCGCAGGTAAGACGGAGCGTGTAGACGGGGGGTAACTTTTTGTTACGTTGTTTTAATTGTAACCGACGGGAAACTACGGAACACTACACTGAGCGTGGTCCGACACGCTCTTGACTAGTGATTTTTTAGTAATATTTTTTTTTTTATATATATTATAAACTAGCGCTTGACCGCAATCCTGCCAATTCCCATGTGGTTAGCGAGCAACCTCGACAATTGATGATATTATTCTTGCCTAAGCAACCGGCAGAAAGTTCGCCATACTCCCTTAGGTCATCGTCATCATCTCAGCGTTAATCCCAGTCTCATCCGAAGCTTTTTCAGCTTTGGAGTCTGGGGTCCTCTTGTACCAGTCTAACTGCTGATATGGCTAAACTTCGACATTTTCCGTGAAGCGACTGCCGTCTGACCTCCACAACCCGAAGGCGATATTGAAGCATTGCAATTAGACCAATTGTTAGACTTTTGAGGGCTCCAACAACCTGTAACGACTGCCATTAGATGTTCGTATGGCAACCGGGACCAACCGCTTAACGTGCTTACCTAGGAACGACCAGACCAGTGCAAATATTCATATTCATGCATACAAATATTTGCTCTTCGCGGGGATCGAAACCGCGCCTCCTAGCGTAGCGGCCGCGTTGACTACCGCTACGCCACGGAGGGTGTCATACTCCCTTAGGTGCCACTGCTTATGTTAGCGTTGTGGTACGGGTTGCCTTTTTCCTTCAAATATGATGGTGGGGTAATTGTTTATTTTAGCGTTATGCACCTGGAAAGGTGTTTTGTTTTAGCCATTAGTAATGAACTATTTATTTATTACTTAGAAAACAATTGCCAAGACTGTACGATACAGTGAGTTATGCAATTCCGTTTTCGCTCACGCTACATAATGATTTTACTTAGGTACATTTTGTGTACGGTTTGATGCTTCTACATCAAAGATAAAACTTCCTTTACACTTTTTCGTTCAATGTCGGTTCATTTAAATAAATTGCGTGAAGTGCTTCTTGTGTATTTATTATTTTTTACGTCGTCCTCTAGACAGAAATACATTGGAAATTACTGAATAAGCACAATGCTTATTCAGTAATTTCCAATCTATTTCAAAATAAGAAGTAAAAGCAATATGTCTTGTGATGTTTATGTACGTTGGTTTAGCTTTGGGTACATTTCTATAGAAAATGTATAGTCTTACAGAGAAAGAGTGTAGGCGTGTCTAACTCCTATGTACGTCATTAGCAGTTCCAAAGAAAATTGCTTCTTTTTACATTACGGTTTTCTGTACTATGTGCTAAATACATACTAGAAAGAAAATGTAATGGTTAAAGATTTTGAGACGAATCTGGAATTATATATTTTTTGGCGTAGATACAATTATTATAACAAGCGTACCTTTATTAAACAAACTAAGCAAATGCACATACTTATTTATTAAGTCTGTCTAACGAATGTTATGACGATGTATGAATGCAATGATTTTTATGTATTTTATTTTAATAATCATCATCATCATCAGCCCTTACTCGTCCATTGCTGGACGTATGCCTCTTTCATGGCACGCCAACAAGCTCGATCCTGAGCAGTTCTCCGCCAGCCACTACCAGCCACCTTTTTGATGTCGTCGCTCCATCTCGCCCAAGGGCGTCCCACGCTACGTTTGCCGAGACGCGGTCTCCACTCAAGGACTCGTTTACCCTAACGGTTGTCGGTCCTGCGGCATATGTGACCAGCCCATTGCCACTTCAGCTTGCTAATCCTCTCAGCTATGTCGGTAACTCTGGTCCTCTGTCGGATTTAATATAATTATTATTAAATCATTATCATTAAATCATTTATTTTAATATGTTATGATTTTTATGTATTTGTGGTTTGTATTTCAATTAGTACCTAAATAAATATAAACAATAGAATTATCTTGTGGTAACATTTTAATTATTAAGCTTTGCTTTCTAATTAAATACTAAGTTTAAAATTTAACTAATTACTTAAACACTGTTGCAGACGACCTTTATAAACTTTACATTTTACGGATTGATCTAAACGAGTGCAAAGTTTGAATATCTCCCAAAACTTGGCTATTACGTTACCCACGGGACGAATAAACTGTTAGTTGGAACATTTATTAGTTAAAGGTAGAGTAGCAAATCGGGTGACAGCCTTCGTGGCATAGCGGTATCGGACGCGGCCGCTACGCAAGGGGGCGTGGGTTTGATCCCCGCACAGTGCAAATATTTGTATGCATGAATATGAATATTTGCACTGGTCTGGTCGTGCCTCGGAAAGCACGTTAAGCCGTTGGTCTCGGTTGCCATACGAACATCTAGTGGCAGTCGTTACGGGTTGTTGGAGCCCTCAAAAGTCCAACAATTGGTCTAACTGCAATGCTTCGATGTCGCCTTCGGGTTGTGGAGGTCAGACGGCAGTCTCTATGGAAAATGTCGAGTTTAGCCATATCAGCAGTTAGACTGGTAAAGCGGACCCCAGACTCCAAAGCGGAAAAAAAGCTTCGGATGCGACTGGGATTAACGCTGAGATGATGAGAGTAACAAATCGGGTAGGGTATAGTATATAGGTATGTACAACTTTATTTTTACTTTATAAGAAACCTGAATACAGTTTATTCAGAATAAGCAACTGAATCAATTCCAATCATTTTTACCACGTTATATTTTTCTCAAATACATTTAGAAATTGCTGCAGTGTAGTTACCAAGTGCACAACACAATGACGGTAGATCATAGTACTAGGCGCCCGCGTCGCTGAAGAGAAGGCGCGGGCGGGCGAGCAGTTCGTTCATCTATTTTTTTGGGATAACCAAATAAGGTAATATATAACTTGGCTTTTCATGATATATTTTTTGAAATTCTGTACATAGATTCTTTATTTAAAATACTGGACACGTGTTTCCGGTTTCGCATAAACAAAAAATAACGTTATATAGTATAGTGTATAATATATACTATACTTTCAACGTTATTTCAATATTGTTCCCAAAGAGCACTACACAATTACACTATGTTATTATTTTTCTTTTAGATGGTTCCGTACCCAAAGTGTGGCAACGAAATTACTAAGGCTCCTCTTTTCACCTGTCACAGCACTGTAATCTTTTAACTTGTAGAAACATGATATTTTTTATTTAGCCGCTATAACAGAATCAGTAGTGGTCTCCAAAAATTCCATACATGTTTGTGATATAAGAGATTAGGAACCTACATACATTTGGCATCCGCAAAGAGCTTAGTTTAGTTAGTAGTTGTTGTTTGAATTCATTGCTGTCTTTCAATGGTATAATGGCGGCACAATTAGTTATTTTGTTTGTAGAATTAAAGAAAACGGTATAGGTAACCTGCCTCTAATGGGCGAACACATTTTGTCAACTGACTGCGACTAGTTGGGATCAGTTGGGATCGTTTAGACCACCCATTGGTCTGTTCGATTCCAGCTAATCATCGTTTGACAAAATGTGATCATGGTAAGAGGCTGTAAACTGCTGTTTTTCCGCGTTATAATAAATAAATATAAATAATTATAAAGACATTAAAGAAATACAATTGAACGTTCAGAAATAGTTCCCTCCTTGACATAATCATAAATGAAGAGTTCCGCAAGATGTTAATAATGAGAGTTGCTTATAAGGTATATGAGAGAAGAATGGTAGGAAAAGATATGTTGTAATGGCCCCAAAATAAATTGGGATCAGACCAGGATGACGTCTGGATGAATCCCACAAACTTTATATTTTATATTTGTTTAGTCTGATCATCTCTTTAAGCATTAGATATATACCTACTCGATTTATCCATACTAATATTATAAATGCAGAAAGTAACTCTGTCTGTCAGTCTGTCTGTCTGACTGTCTGTCTGTCTGCCTGTTACGCTTTCCCTTAAACCTCTCAATCGATTTTGATGAAATTTGGCACAGAAAATCTTTAGACCTGAGAAAGAACATAGGCTACCTTTTATCCGGAAAAAATGATATTCACGGGAAATCTAAAAAGCGCGATATAACCGAACTCCACGCGAACTGAAACCGCAGGCGGAAACTAGTACACCTATATATAATTATCATTCTATCACTGAGTAGAAAATAATTTATAATATAGGAAATTGTTTCAGGGAATTCATTTCTTATTTGATTTCTGTTACAATTATTGTTATACCGGTTACAATTAATTGCATGACTGACATTTGGCAGATTAATTAATCGGATTGTAGATGATATTTCGGGAGGTTTATTTGACAGGGGTAATTCACTTATAATATCGTTTGTTTTGACATAGAAAGGTAAACCTACAAAAGCTACGGTTTAGTTTTTGTGTAATAGAGAATATATTATGTATTTATTGATTCTGTTAAGTAGGCAAGAGTACAGACACGAACATTAATACATATGTTACTAGCTAACAACTAGGTAATAATATCAATTTAATTTGCTTTTACTACAGTATCTTTTGTCAGGATGCAGAAACAGACTATATTTGTATCCATATAATATTATAAATGCGAAAGTAACTCTGTCTGTCTGTCTGTTACGCTTTCCTGCTTTAACCTCTCAACCGATTTTGATGAAATTTGGCACAGACAATCTTTAGACCCTGAGAAGAACATAAGGCTACCTTTTGTCCCGGAAAAAATTGATGTTCGAGGAAATCTAAAAGCGCGATATAACCGAACTCCACGTGGAAGGCGGCCGCGGGCGAAAAGCTAGTATGTTATAATTTGTGGAAAGGTAGCTAGGCATCTATGCACAGCAGCCTCTGTGGCGTCATGGCGTAACGTAGCTGCTGCACAAATAGGAATATTTGCACTGGTCTGGTCGTGCCTCGAAAGCACGTTAAGCCGTTTGTCGCGGTTGCCATACGAACATCTAATGGCAGTCGTTACGGTAGTTGGAGCCTTCAAAGTCCAACAATTGTGTAATATAAACGAGTCGGTCTAACTGCAACGCTTCGACATCGACTCCGGGTTGGGGAGTCAGACGGCAGTCGCTTCATGGAAAATGTCGAAGCTTTAGCCAAATCAGCAGTTAGACTCGTAACGCGGATCCCAGACTCCAAAGCTGAAAAAGTTTTGGATGCGACTGGGATTAACGCTCAGATGATGATGATGATGAGATAGACATCTATGAGTAGCTGTAACGCCAACGGGATGCTGCATCAGCCCACCTCTTATCATCATCATTTGAGCTGAAAAAAGTCCATTGTTATACATAAGCCTCCTACAAGCATATCCCACTGTTATACTTATTTAAAATGCGTTGTAAATATGTATATACGTAGACTAAATTGTCACAATAAAGCTTAAAATATTTATCTATTATCTACTCATATATAAATATGTTTTTATATATGAGTAGGTAATAGATATGCTGAAATTTCAGAAGCCAACTATTCCCTATTTTCGGTTCCGTTATATCATTCGGTTAGGACGTGGCGTTAACGAACCGTCTAATTCTATATTTGAACTCGATACCTTACTGGAGTGCGTGACATCGCACGGTGTCACCATGGTGACAACGTTTGGTGTCATGTCGAAAACGAACGTTCCATATGTTTGATATCTCAAGCCTCCTATCCAAACTTACTTACGAACGATCCAAATAAGTATAACGATAGCTTCGTTTACATACAAACCACCATTGGGAATTCATGGAAACCATTTTTAGCGAGTGCCTACGCCGTATTCGATATCTGCATGTTTAACTTTTATAATTTATGAGAATGGCATGATTAATAGTATTAAACTGGATACTACCCCAATTAAATTTTCATACATGTAAAAATACATCTATACTTCAAATAATGACTGCCTTGTTGTTCTAGTGGTCGCAAATGATACTGCCGAGCACCAGATCCTGGTGTAGAATCACCATCAGGTCTAGCCAGGTAATATTGTGTTTTCCGTCAGGAATTCTCTGCATTTGTATTCGGTGGATGACAATAGACTCTCCCCCTATTGTATGAGACATGAACGTAACTGGTGAAATGTGGGTGTACTCTACAATATGTTCTATGGTCTATACTACTGGTTTGGTTTCCGCACTCAGTCCCTCCAGTGGACCATTGCGCGTGGGCCATGGCGGTCTTTGGCGGTTATTCCAGCCAGCCCACCAACCTCCAGAAGCCCATCAGGTCTCCTAGCCTGTTGAGAACATCTGTGTAAGATCGTGGTGCTCCTATGGTTTTGTTTCTAATTTGGGTAACGCCTGTACACTCGGAGAGTAGATGTACAACTGTCTCGTCAGCCTCTATGCAGGCTCTGCACAAAGGGCTGTCCGATAAGCCTATTGTGTGGAGATGCTTGTTCAGCGAGCAGTGGCCTGTAACGATCCCCGTCATCAATCGTAGGCCTTTCCTATCCAGGCGCAACAGCCTTTTGGTTAGCTTGTTATCCAGGGATGCCATAGCCTCCCTGGACTGCCTGCAGCCCGGTGACGAGGAGCACCAAATCCCCGCTTGTTCGTAGGTATACCTTTGCAGCCATCTGGGTATTTGAATGAAGGGGATAGGCACAATGGGCTCTGGTCCGCTGACCAACGCGCTGGATGCCCTTCTAGCCAGCTCGTCAGATGCGTCATTACCCAGTGAACCGCTGTGTCCCTTTATTCACTGTAGTGTCTCATTAAGTTTTGGTACCATGTTTGGTTCACTGTAGTGTCACAGTGTTGCGGTCTTGTGCCGTTACCCGTTCCAGTGCGTCGTGGCACTTAAGTATTAAACTTGATGTGATACATCCCTGCTTTAGAGATTGGAGGAAGGCAACACTGTCTGTGAGTATGCGGACATGTGTGTACCCAACCCTCCTGGCTTTTATTGCTAGGGCTGCCAGAGCTATGCCCACACATTCTGCTTGATAAACCATGTTGAGCATCCCTAGCGGTCTGGCAATATTTATGTTGAGGTCTTGTGAGAACACTTCGACACCCGTTCCTTGGTCGGTTTTTGATCCGTCGGTATATACTCTCAACTCCTCCGGACCTGAGTGGTCGCACTGCTCTTCTTCAATTGTTCTGATAGTGCTTTTGAAAGCAGTACTGATTTGGTACTCTATTATTGGGTGCTTGCAATGACACCTACTATACTCTAATAATATAACTAATACTCTACAATATTCTCTCTCTTGTAATTTGAAGAGTCAAAGCGTTAGGCAGAGGCCTCGAAAACCTCGTCGAAGATTACAAGCGTGATATTATGGACAAAAATATTATATAATTGAACTAAATAGGCAAACGATAAATAAAAATCGGTTATCGCTCTTATATTTCGAGGCTCATATAATATGCCGTGTCCTCGTTATATAAATAGCGGGTGTTATTATTCAAATATACTAACGACGTTTGTTCCGCGTCAGACTTATAGAATTATCACAACAAATCTACAATTAAAACAGAATGCTTGTAAATATAACATTTGTAAACATACTTTACAAAAATTATTACGGTATGTTTGTATTACCAAAATGTTTGGTTGTAATATTAAGCTATCCACTCGTATAATGAGAGACATATGATACAAAACCATTACGACTGCCAGAGTTAGACAGAGACCTACCCATACTACATACACATTTTGCTATATGACAGGAAACCTATAGGTATGATTTGCAACCATTAAAACAACGGGGCATTCCTGCTTTCCCATCAAGTATGCAAAGATTAAAAGTGGGCCAGCGCTAAACGGAGTCGGAGCAGACAATGGACAATTTGTCCGCGGACAATTTATCTGAAAAATAGAACACATGCCTTCTTCTTCTTCTTCCGGTCCACTGCTGGACAAAGGCCTCCCTTAAGACCTTCCACGGTGACCGGTTTTGTGCTGCCCGCATCCATCGGCTTTCCGCGACCTTTACCAGGTCATCGGTCCACCTTGTTAGGGGCCACTGGGGAATTTGCCATAATTCCCACGCTTGGCAGGCGGATTGGGGATCGCAGTCACTTGATATTCCACAGGAGAAGCGCTGCTGCCCGCTTCCCTGGTGAGAGTTCCCTTAGTCACCTCTTACGACACCCACAGGAGGATATGGGATGGTACTATTCTAAGCCCGGTATCACACGGGGCATATGTACCTACGTCAATACAATAACGTAGGAATACATACCTGGACAAATACAGCGCTGGGATTTCCATACGTTCTATCGCCAGAGACAATCTGTCTGTCGGCTTAACACCTAAGCGGCCCCAAATTAGAAAAATCAGCAAAAAATTGTGGCGGCGACGTACCAGGGCTCGGCCTAAACGTCTGATCATCGCACCTAAATAGTATCTAGATAAATAAAGCTTAACTATTCAATGTCGAGAACAGTTTACAATGCATGAATGCCCATTCGTCTGTCATCTGGTCTCAATCTGGGAGATTGCCAACGGCTGGCATTCGTTCCCGTATCGTAGTACTGAAGCCAATCGTATTAGCGGTGTCACATGGCTATGCAATCATTCTCCCATTAAATTCGCTGCTGGAAGGTGTTAGCAAAATAAGTTTGTGCGGACATTGATTTATTATAACCTAGAATGAATATTAAGTGTTTAACAGCTAGATTTGTGTTCTATAATAATTGCTGACGACTGATGTCTACATTGTTTTTTATTTGTTGGGAATAAGTTTTCATGGTAATTTGTTTGTACGCTGGTGTTGTTCATCCTTAAAATATTCCTATATGGGCATTCTACTCCGTATTATTATCTAGAATGTTTATACATTCTAGATTACTATCTAAACTTGACTGGGTTATAGCTTAGAGAAAAAGTAATTTCTTTTACACCTCAACAATCAAATTACGTCAAGATATTTTCTGAAAACTTAAAAGTTTTCACACGAAAGGAAATTGCTCTTCTAGTTATTTTATTTATTGTGATGGCGACTGTACTGTCAAGATCAAGAGCGTTCCGTAGACAAGGTTAATTATGACGGGCGTGTGGTACCGGCACTCCGCGGCCACGTCTATAAAGGTACACATACACAGGCCACTTGGATTGCTCATTTGTGAGCAATATTGAAGAATTCAGCTGGGCTGGCAGTGAAGCTATGTCGCGTCCTTTCCTCGTGTATTTCGCTAAGCATAAAGTATAAGCCTTCAACCAGTGTTTTTTTATGAACTACGTATTGGTAAACCAAATGCTTGAATTTCAATAAATTCAAGCTCATTTTGCTCTTATAACAGTTTTTGATATTGTCCACTATATTGAGCAATATGAGCAATTTTCCTGATGGGACGAACTGGTTTTTTTTAATACAGAATATGTAGCGCCACATGTAAATGTATGTAAAGACTGCTTCAATTATTGCAGCACTTTCTTTTATTTGTAATAACTGAGATGTCTGACTTATGCCAGGTAATAATTGTCTGAAATTTCCTTTTAGACACTGCTTTAGAAATGACGTGTGCGCTCCACAATGCTACTAGTGATTTATTAACTACACACAGAAACAGCTGAAATTATCGAACTCAATTGTACATGATGTAATATCATAGATTCCGTTGAATACAGATATTATGTGTTCCACTTAAAACATCGGGGTGAGTGATGAAAAGAAAGAATTATTATTACAATTAACCAGATTATAAAAATCTCTTGTTGACTGCTGTAAAGAAGCTTATTATTGTATATGATTTATGATCTGATAAATCATAAAGAATAATAAGTGTAATACTAAATAAATAATATTTGCTTTGAAAAGCCTTACATTAAAAAGTAAATTATGTACATAAGTGTAGTATTATGTTCTCTTTTTGAGAAAAAAAAAAAGATTCTTCTTTAAGCCTAAAATAACAAAATACGGGTATTCTATATGTACCCACATCCATGTCTAAACCTTCGGGCTTCATAGACGTGATATTACGCAAGTATGTGATTGTGTTTGTTGTACTATCAGAAATTCCCTTCATATTACGTGTCTGAAAAAACCTTGGAGACGAAAGCATTTAACTAATTTAAATCTTTTGGTATTGTGTCCATGTCAAGAATTTTCTATGATTTATTTGAATTAAATAGAGCAAAAAATTATAGTCGAGCCGGTCGATATGTATTACGGAGTCGTAATCCACATAAATTTTTTCAGGGATATACAAATGAGACTTCAAACGTAACTTTTCCCTGATGTACTATATAAAAGATATGCAAACATGATTGATGCTCTGAACAGCTGTTGAATCGCACCTAATTTCAGGGCCGTACGTTTAACCTTAATCACAGTTAAATGGGATATGTAGCAGGGCAAGGGAAAAGAATCTCAGTAATTTTACGTACCTAATACGTTATTTGAATTCATTTATTACAACTGAATGTAACTTCCATCGATTTTTGAATAATTTCATGTTGTATTATTATTATTATTATTTATAATAACCTGCATGTTGCGATGTTTATTCGTGTTCGCGTGAAGTCAATCTTCCGCAATGTTTTTTTTTTTATAAGTTATAAATTAGTGCTTAACCGCAATACTGCCTGATGGTAAACAGTGATGCGCTCGTTGATGGTAAAGCGCGCTAGTTTATTACAAGACACTCAAATTGTAGCGAAAAAACCGCCGCTGGCAAATGTTCCAGTCCCACGATGTACGCGGAATAAAAGAGGAAGCGAAACGCTTCGTCCGGATCGTAGTAGTGATAACAATGTGAGGGTGGAAAGTCGCTGTACGACCCCGACGGGTCGTTCGATGGTGGAACGGAGATGGGGGAATTAAATCATGCAATTCCCTTGCACACTCACCAGAATGCATCCTATAGAAGACCGAAAGGCTGGCTACTTTACGCCTGCACTGCGCTCCAGCGTTTGGAGTTAAATCTGGGTCCCCAATCAGCCTCTTCGCACGCCTCTCCACTGAGTCCAAAGTAGCCAGGTATGTCAGCGAGAAAAGGTTGGATTTAGCTTGGTTTGAAGTAAAGCTATGTGGTTTCAAATCGCAATCACAGTGCAAGTCCTGATGCGTAAGTAAGTAGTTAATTTACTCGCGATTACATGCTATGAACTTTTCTACGGACGTGAGATAAACCGCTCCATTAGTTTTTTCACAAAATACAATTGCTCAGTGTCAGAAAAAACAAAAGGAAGGCACGCCTAAAATTAAATTAGAGAACAACGAAATATCTAATTTTCACGAGACATAACTCGATTATAGTTGAGGAAAGTAAAAACATAAACCCAAATGAGTATGAGAGACTTTTCTGAGGAGACATCCAATCCTCCTTTCAATGTGATTGTCTATGTTTCAGAATGACGTTAAAAGCACAATACTTATACATAAATTTACACCCTCATCCTATGAGGGAAAGGAAAATTACGGAATACTACCAGTTTCCCTTTGCTTCATTTACTTTCAAACATCTGTTCAATTACCGTAATTGAAAGAGTTCAAAATCTAATCGAAATCTCATCTCAGCGATAATCAATGTCAAAAACGTTGGAAGTTTAGAAGTATTTTTGACTGTGTCTGAGATCAGACTGAGCGGTCTTAATTGCAAGAATAGGAGGTCTGATCTCACGCCCGGTGCTGGTACTACACATCACACATCCATGACATTCATGGGTAACCACACCAATGGGATTATTGGCGTGGTTATCCAAAAATATCATGGATGGATGGAGTAACATTGTACAGGAGTGATCCCACTACTGTAGAATGTTACTATCTCAATAATATTTTAAATTAAATGCGTTCACCCTATTTATAGGACTTAAAATTTACTAATTCTCTTTGTAAATAGTATCATAACTCTATTCAATTAGGTTATTAATTCTTGACATAATACGTGCGTATAATTGGGAATTGTTGCCCTTTATCAATTAGCCGGATACAGTGTGGCGTGTTTCCACGAGGTGTGTATCTAGGGAATAGGTACTAGACAGATTACTGTAATTCTTTCTTGTCTGTTGTTAAGCTGTTACTCGAAGGATTCTGTTGGTGCCTACATGTTTTCGTCCGCTTGTTTACTGAATAAACTGTGCAGTTTTTGTTGGTGATTTCGATACATACATATAATGAAACTTAGGCCGCTTTTGTTTCGATTTCCTGCGAATATCGATGTAAATGGTACGCAGGTTTTTGATTTGTTTGGCAGCCGTTTTAGCGCGCTAGCTTAAAAAACTAACATTCAAAATATTATACAGCAGCTTACTGATAGATTGACTCTTTGACAATTCAAACATTTTGAGTTTGAGAATATTAATGTTTCCAATAAGTCAAAGATCCAGTATATTATAGTTTGGTATCGTCTCCATTTCGATCTATTAGTGATTCTAATTGCCATGATAATAGAAACAGAAGACCCAATCTGCACGGGTTTAGAACCCGCATTGCGACTATATTCGAATTTGGGCTTTGACCTCATCCATAATGCAGAACGCAAGTCGGCGACCCCATGCGTCTGAATAACTTAACACAGAATAGAACAATGTAGTTCATATCCAACAATTATTCAACGGTTTTTGAAACGCATTGTGTATTCATATTTGCACGTCGATATTTGACGAGTTAAACACCCATGGTCTCTTTTCTCTAACCCAGTATTGTAGGAAAGTTATGATACGTTAAATAATACCGAGTTACAGAGGCATACGCGCAACTTATTACCATGAATTCAGTACTTGATTCTGCATAAAGAGTTGAAATTTTTGCTTTATACCTGCGTATCTTTTGCGCAAAAGAGGAGGCGCCTCAAACAAATGTTAGCGCAAAGTGACTGCATCCACTAAGGCTTATCAAGAACACAGGTTGTGTGAAAGAGATACTGTGGTCCTTGGCGCAGACAATTGAAGGGTGGGGAAGAGGGACTCCTTAAAAGTTCCTTTCCACCCTTACGTTGTTAACATTAACACCACTACGATCCGAGCGAAGCGTTTCGCTTCTTCTTTTATAACGCGTACATCGTGGCTGGTAGTGGTTGGCGGAGTACTGCTCAGGATCGAGCTTGTTGGCGTGCCATGAAGGAGGCCCATGTCCAGCAGTGTACGAGTAGGGGCTGATGATGATGATGACATCGAGGGACTGGAACAATTTGCCAGCGGCGGTGTTTCCGTCACACTACAATTTGAGTGTCTCCAAGGCTAGAGTGAATAGGCTCTTAATAAACTAGCACGCTTTACCATCGACGATCGCATCACTGCTTACCATCAGGCGGGATTGCGGTTAAGCGCTAGTTTATAATTTATAAAAAAAAGTTCGACCATCACCACCACTCCTAGAGTGGAAGATGTCATTTGATGGTTTCAACAAAAAACGGCGATGCACCATGTATGTAGGGCTAAATCTTAAGAGGAATTGGAATGTTCCGATCAACGGAAGGAGGAGGTTATGAAAAACCTATTTTGATGTAGACTAATGGCTACTAAAATCAATAAAAACTTTTTTACAAAAAAACAACCGACTTCCAAAAATCACTACAAAGGGAAAAATAACTAATTTCGGAAGTCGGTGTCTTTCGTTTTGTATATTTATTTTTGACACCGACTTCCGAAATTAGTTATTTTTGCCTTTGTAGTGGTTTTTGGAAGTCGGTTGTTTTTTTGTAAAAAAGTTTTTATTTTACACTTTTTAGTTGTTAAAACTACTATGTATTCAGTTGCATCCGGTCAGACTGGAAGCTGACGCAAATATAGTTGGGAAACGACATAATTTTGTTTACTTTAATTTTTACCCGTAAGTATACCCTCAACTGCCTATGGTCTACATCATCAAATTTACTGCAGACCATTATTTTAACCCAATGGGTGCAAAGGTCTCATCAATATAAATGAATTGAGTCCAAATACAAGTTTCCTGAACTGACCTTTGTCATCATCATCAGCACCCTAATGACAGTCACCACCCATCTAGGTGTAAGGTTCTTGTCAATACAAATTATTCAAGCACAAACACAAGGTAGCTGCTGTGAATTGTTGAGGAGTTCCTTCGACTGTCTCCCGGCTCCATCATCAGATCTACTTCAGACCTTTATTAAATTGTAGTGCTATCAAAAATTTAATGAAAATGCTAAGATATGCACTAATCCCCCCTGCAATTTTTGAAATTTCCCCTTGTTTTCTCTGGTCTTCCACCATCAAACCCTGATATCCTTACCATGGGACCACCCTGGGAACGTCTTCTTTCCAACAGAAAAAGAATTATTAAAATCGGTTCATAAACGACAAAGTTATGCGCGAACAAACATAGAAAAAAAAAAAGCATATATACGGTCGAATTGAGTAACCTCCTCCTTTTTGAAGTCGGTTAAATAGTGTAGATATAAGATACGTGATTTGAATGGTCATTTTGCAGTTTATAAACCATCATAAACAGGAAGCAGTTAAGCTAAGAATAAAGTTTATGGTTTGAAATAATCGTTGCCGATTGCAGAGTTCCGCAGCATCCGATTGTAATAAATGGCATGCAGATTGGAGCTATTAACTGTAAGAGTGAACATTAATGTCAATTTCCTTTAAAAAAATGCAGTCCAATGTTCTTTTGGTCGACATTCAATATTATGTGATGTGACAGTGTAATGGTCGTCACGCGCAAATGAATATTCGTAAGGAGTTCCGTAACAGAAATCCACTAATTCTAACAAGTGTTTTCATACGCAGTGTACTCCTCAGGTTTTGAGTCGATGTTTGCGTTGACTGGGCTGGTCCACTCGAATCTGTGCGTCCGCAACTACAGTCTATTAAAACATTTGTTTTCTAAATCTTACGTAGTTTAAAGAACAGCACTCTGTCACTCTCTCTCTCTTTCTTCTTTAACTCTTAGCTTCTGTTATAAAATGCCACAAATTACACTATCAAATAATTTCGTGTCAATCGAGTTTTGTTGTTAACCGTACTATGCTCAAAAGATAATTTCAGACTTACATCGAAAGTCCATGTGGTCGTTATACGATCTAATCTAAATTATGTCTGAACTTTAAAAGAGACTGTGGCTTCTGAGTTAGACCGGCCTTTGAAATGAAATGAAATCGTTTATTAAGCAAGTAGGATCACTGATCACTTTTACACGTCATATTTTTTTTTTTTAAACTAGATGGAGCTGGCATTTCCTAACTGACTACCTCTGAGAAGAAATAGCCGAAACAAACTCAGCGACCATAGTGTTTTTTCAAGTCCAGACATTAAAAATGAAAACGATTACAATAATTAACGTGATTAAAAAAAAAACAGTGTTTAAAATGTCATAATTACGCATATTGCTTAATAAAAATGCTTAGCAGAGCGAGCAGCTCAGTCCCAAGCTTCGTAAAGTCCCTTTCTTCTCAGAATAGACAGATAGGAGATCTCATTAAGCTTATTATTTTTTCCTACATTGACGCATGAACGATATTACAAAATAAGTAACTGAATGACTGAAGTAGCACCGTACTTAAGTTTATCAGTTACATTTATTGACATATAGAACTTGTGCAATTCTTTGAAAGTAGAAGAACTGTGTGTTGTTCGTCTCAGATTTACAAGATAGCGTGTCTATCAAGTACTTCGGGTGACCACTCAACGATGTAAATAATATCAAACATAACTTCACGAAATGAATATGAAATACTTATAACGCCAAAGATCTCAAGCGTGGACATGCTTCAATGAGCTGTATCATGAAAGCGAAGAAGGCACTGAACTATGTAAGGACCGTACGGTTCACAGCCCAGTGCTCACATCATGTAAAATTACGAGTTTGAATTTTATACACTAACTGCCTTGTTGGTCTAGTCGTGGAGTGGCATTGCTGAACATGAGGTTGCGGATTTTAATTCTCAAGTCGGGAAAAACGGTGTTGGGTTTATTCATTAGAAAATTCTCAGTAGCAGCCGAAATATGGATTTTTAAATTCAAATTTATTAATTTGTATACATAGGTGTAATGTAGTGCTACATGATTGGTATTAAGTAAACAGAATATGTTGTCTGACCATGTGTTGCCTTGGAAGGCGTACAAATATTGCTTACTCATTAAGTCAGAAGTCCTGTATAATTATAAAAAGTATTTATTTTAATTAGAAAGTAATTAAATTAAAAAGTAATTATGTATTTCTAATTATTTTAAATTGCTATTACTATTTTCTTCATTTATACGAAGAAAATAGTACAAACTTACGAACTAAAGTATGAAATATGTAATAATTATGTATGTATATTTCGCTTTCTTATTAATTTATTGTATAATATGCTTTTTGTGCACAGTGCCAATATTTATATGCATGAATATGAATATTTGCACTGGTCTGGTCGTGCCTCGGAAAGCACGTTAAGCCGTTGGTCCCGGTTGCCATACGAACATCTAATGGCAGTCGTTACGGGTTGTTGGAGCCCTCAAAAGTCCAACAATTAGTCCTCCGGGTTCCTTCGGGTTGTGGAGGTCAGACGGCAGTCGCAGAATCAGCAGTTAGACTGGTGGCTAGCCGAAAAAAGCTTCGGATGCGACTGGGATTAACGCTGGGATGATGATGATGATGGTAATGTTTTTTTATAATAGGAACTTACGGAGTGTTTTTTGAAAGCATTCAAGTCTTATAAAGCTTTCAAAGCTTTTATATTTTGTGGCCATTCCTAGGATTTTGTTGAGAATAGGGCTGTGTGATGGCGCTTAGGTGGCGTTAAAAAAATGGTACTTAAAGATAGCTAGGGAACTGTGGATGTACTATGTACACACCTCTGCCGGTAGAACGATGAGAAACATGTGATAGTCCAGTCTATAAAGAGATTGGATTGTGTTGTGTACTCACTACACACTATTCCGCATTCGTTAAAATATTATAAATAAAAACTTTTGAACATTTTTGTAGCCATCTTTTTGTATAAAAATACGACCTGCGATACCGTTTTTGACCCATAGTGGAAACCAGAAAAGTGGGAATTTTTGCCCCCTTTACTCTACTTTTGCTGCTAGGACATCCTTTATAATGGGTTATTAGAGAACCTAACACAAAAAAACAAGTTTTTGGGAAATGATGAATAAAGGTTCATATTGTAACAATATTTTTAGAAAAGGGAGATTATTCGGTTGCACTTGCATTAAATTCATACTATTATAATTTTATATCATACTTTACTTATCTACCAACACGCATATAATTTAAAAAAATAATTAAAACAATTAATAATATTTTTTTCTTAATTTATACAAAAACACTACTTATTTAGGTCTTTGTTTGTCTGAAACCATTGTTTTTTAAAGGACTTTTTATTATTTAGGTCTCTCTAGTTCTGAATCTCTGTAATGAAGTCTGGTTTCATTCCCAAATAAGTCACTGTATTAATAATTTTTTAGATAGTTTTAAGGAAACTTTTATGTTCAGTACACGAAAAAATACATACTAAGGTAATAAAAAGTTTGACTATAAAAGTAAAGCGACAAAAGACTTTACTGCTTACAAATTCTAAAACTGTATGTCGTAAAGAAAAGTAAACCTAAAAGAAAATTATACAAAAATGACTACCAAATGCTACTCAGTCTTCTTTGATAGTAACTGTAGTATTTCTAACAATGAAGTCACATTATGTAAAACTATTGAAATATAAAATTTAAAAAAAAAATGAGTTCCATGAGAATGAGTGCCATGAATTTCGAAAAATTTAACAATTAAAGTATAGAGTTATACAAATCTGCATAATAACCAGGTATGTATTAAGTTTTTATCAACAAGATCGTGTAAGTCTTTCTTCTTATGTTTGCTTAGCTCTAGTCTTTGTATATATTCTTTGGTTAGCGTTATATCTTCTGGTTTGACCATATTCTTCCGTTTATTTCTCATATTGATCATGGTGAACTCACTTTGAGTGTAGGAGGTTTAACAGCAAAATGCGAAATTTCTGCTTTAAAAAATTCCATAACCTTGACATTGGGCCATATCATTTTGGTTTTATGTTCATCTTCATTGTAATTATATACCCATTTTTCTTGTAGAACCTTTAAATCGCTGAAAAACTCGTATATCAACTGTATCACATAAATAGTTTTACCATTTTTAGGCGAGTTCTTAATTAAGGTATTGGTAGGGGGTGTGTCCAGACATTTTATTTCTCTTAATATCCTTTACAATAAGGCTTAAGAACATTATCGCTTTCATTCTAGGTATGCCCTTTAATTAGATATTCATGAGTAATTGTGTAAGTAATTTCAAAAATAGATAACGAAAATATGTATTTATTTTTATTTTATCCGTAACAATTATCCTGATTGACCGGTCCCTCCAAGTTGTTCTCGACGTATGTTTACCGGAGCCCATGTGGACTAATGTGATCCTCAGGGGTCTGTCCTCTGTGCAAATCTGTTCCTGCTGCAAATTAACGATCTGCTAATGTGCGATATCTATGGGTATGCAGATGACACCACAGTTGTGGAGAGGTACCTGCCGGATGCTCGGGCTAGTGAGGAATCAATACCGTCCGAAAAAGCGGCTATGGTGGAGCATTTATGCCGCCAAAACAAAAGCTTGTCTCACCGCCATAAGAAGCCCGTTCACCTTGGCTCCTACTTTTCGGAGTGTATCCTTAGAGTGAACTGACCCCCTTCAGCTTTTGGGAGTTGAATAAGAAAACATGGAGAGCTTTGTTGGGGTTCTACTCATTTAAATGGTGTAAATTATCTAAAATACATGACCCAATCTCGTTAGCCCTTCCTTTTTCCCTGAACTTCGTCCCAGAAATAACTATATACCTACGTTACGGTATGTCCCCATTTGATTATCGTTATCTTCTTTATTTTTTACGCTTTTGAACTGTTGTTCTTTTTGAAAATTTTTACTATTGTAAAATTATGACAATTTAGTTTGGAATAATAAAAAAAGATTATATTATGTCTCCAGTGGAACACTGCATAACAGCCTGCAAATCGTCCATGTTATCGACATCGACTGCGCAAATGTTAGTTTCATTTATATTCTGACAATCTAGAGGTTTTTCTTCTCGACACAGAACCTTTTCTTTCTGATGATAATCATAATTATATTTTTTTAACTGCCACCTTGCGAATAAGAGTAGCAAGTTCATAATCTAAGCAGAAGTCGCACTTCTTCTATCTTTTTTGGTTGCATAAAACCTATATTAAATTCCTTTGTAAAGATTTCGTAATACAACCAATAGTCACATATTGGTTTTCCTTCTTCTTTCTGAGATTTATCGAAATCTACAAACAAATAATGAGACTCTATTCTTGTAGTAGTGGATCCGTGAGTTTTCTTCCAAAGTACTAGCTTACCTCTAAGTCTTTACTTACGAAACCTTCGGGTCAGTTTTCTTTTTAACGGTTCTAATTTGACGGTCACATATCCCTTGCATATTAATAAAGAACGTCTTACAAATACAGATATTGCTATATGGTTTAGCGGCGTTAGTATATTTGCAGCTAGGCTTAATTATGTAAAGTCTATGCAGTTCGATGTTGCAAAGAGAGTGTGTTTCAAATAATTAATTTCTATCGGAACCAGCTACATTCTCAGAACATTGGTGTCTACATTTACATGCATCTTTAACTATACGGGCCTGTGCTTCCTTTTTGGTCATCATAGAAACGTCGGCTTTCCAGGATTTCTTAAAATTTTGTTACATTTAGATTCCATTTTGATGGATTTCGAGTGCGCTTTCTTCAGATCTTCTGGGAACTTCCACGACAGAATTAGGCGAACAGGTGTTATTAGATGCTGCGGTGTTGGACGAAGGTGAAGAACTGGAGCTAAAGCTTGATAAATAAGTAGTATTTCTAAGATTGGACCTAGACCTATCTACAGTATAGGTTGGGTCTGAGTCACTTATATCCACATGGCTTTCATCTGAGTTAATAGGTGACTGGTGGTAACTTTTTTTTACTACAGATGTAGTTCTGCTTGCAATATGACCGGTTAAATTAGATGTTGATGGCCCATCTATGAAATGGTCATTCGCTTTACCTAAACAAGAACTGCTGCTGGAACAGGAAGAGAATGTTGATGGTGATCTACTAGAATTATTAAATGAGCTACTGGTATTAGAGGAAAAAAATTCAAATATAATATGACACATTTAACAAGACAACAAAACGATTTGGTATGTAGGTAGACCCATGTCTAAAATAGTCTGTGAAAATATAATCGTATTTATTACAAGAGGAGCATAATCATAAATCAGCTTTTATCATAAACACTAGTTTCGTAATGACATAGACCAAATGATGTTTGGGTCTTTAATTCGTATTTTTTTTAATCAAAGAGTGACTCAATGACAAATAAGTCATTGCTGTTTAGAGACAATTTGTTATGAAATAGACTCAATAACAAATAGGTCTCTACTTCACCAAAAATAGTTACATCCACATACCTTAATTTTTAGTCTTGTAGCGTTCTAATCAGGTCTAGGTCTCCACAGTAATAAAAAAGTAACGACCTGAGCATGACACTCGCGGCACATTACTGCTTGTGACTCTCTCGAATTGAACAGGAGCGGAGGAAGAGGACAGAGTGAAAGAGACCGAAGTATAAGTTTGTGCCTTTCTACGCCATATTAAGTCTCTGTTTTATTAACAGGCGATGAAGATGGCCATGCAAGGTAATTTTATGAGTCAACACTGAAATCTTCAAATTTCGAATTAGGTCTCTATTGTCCTAAAGGTGCGACTCATTCTACATCTCTTTTGGCCATTAGTTGACTGAAGTACTATGTGAATTACAAACACGTACAAAATAATTTCAGAGAGCAAATGTTACAAGGTAGCATTCCAAATTGGTACAAAACAAAATTAAAATCACTTAGGCACACGAGAGTCATATTAATCAAATTAAGAACAGTCTGTTGTTCGGTTTGTTCAAAACTATGGATTAAAAAAAAAAAACATATTCAAAAGTTCAGTACTTATTTATGGACGATTTCGTCAACAAAGCGTTATGTTTATGGATTTTAGTTATTTAGTCACACAAAAGGTGATTGAATCACTCTACCGCATCACAGGTACATCCACATGCAAAGTGGAACCATGAATCAAGCACATTATTCTAGACCTCTAGCGCTGAAATTTTTCGTCAATAATTTGAAGTAATTCCGAAAAGTTGCGGTCCCATTCATTTTGAGCGCGATGATAATTGTTGTTTTAAATTTAGTAATGCGTAGGAGTATTTTAGAATTATAATATATATATAATTATATAGTAATATTAAAATCATTTTTTTTAAAGATTTAAAAATAAAAAAATGTAGTGATAGGCTGACTATAGGTTTTGCCAATCTTTAACTAGCTATAGTAATTATATTATTGTATATATTCGATTTAATTATGTTATGTGAATTGAGAACTTACATAATTATACTACGTTTAATTTACTGTCGTATATACATACGTTTACGTTTCATCATAGTCGACTCGCCTTGTTTATGCTATATGTAGCTTAGGACTGCTAAAATTATTTGTTGGCGCTTGAATGACTTTGACAGGGAGGCGTTATTGGTAAACATTTATTTGTGAAATTGCTTCACGAAACTGTATTGTTAAAACAATATGGCAGCGTTAACTAGTTTCAATTTTGGGCACACACCAAAATGTTGCAGTATATTGTACTATATTTATATGTACCTATAGTATTAATGGCTTCACCAGCTTTACATATACAAAGAACCATTTGACGTTAGAATTAAAATACTGGCAGTTTTTGTAAGCCCTTAATTTGCTTTTGGCAGTTGAATAAAAAAAATGCTTCGATTTCAAATACCAAAATGTTGAAAAAGTGACGTTGATAGACAACACAATTAATGTGGTTTGTTATCAAAATGCTGTGACGTATGTTGCAATACAAACGTAGTATGGTGCACACTGGAGGCTTGGGAGATTACAGTGTTGTGGCAGAATGGCCCGCCAACTTAACCAATAATATACCTGTATTGTGTGCAGTGTATATAATACACCTGTATTTTAATCACTGTGGGGATTGTACGCTGGTGGAGGCTGGTGGACCTACGAGGTAGGCACCTACCGTTGTGTCTGAGAAGTATATGTATGTATAGGTATCCTTCAGACCGAATTTGAGCCCAGTCTTCGGCGCGGGAAATATTCTAGTGTACCATTGTGTATGCAGTAAGCGCACTCACTTTTCCCTTACTCTCATTTTGACCCCAGGCGCAGGGCCAAAGGTTTAACATACTTTCCAGAGCACTGGGGTATCAAACTGCCAAATCTCATGTTCCAGGTTGTTATCAAGAACATCTCAATGAAGAAATTCAATAACATGTTATAGGCAAAATTTTAAGCTACCTACGACATGATATTACATCTACATATACTGCTTGGGTAGATGGTGTGAATTCAAGTATGATCGAAATATATACCGATTTCAATGTAACAGAGAGTTCCTGTGCCGTGTTAGTTCTAAAAAAATCATATGAAATACGTTGAAACGAGTATGAAAATATAGTTTTTTCCAGTGGAATGTGTACCTATGGGCATTGAAAAGGAACATTTTACTATTCATTCTCTTTCCAGGAATTTTGTAAAACTATTTACATAACATTTTCAGTGAATGAGAGTTTGCCCAAAAGACAAATTTTTGCCAAATAATGAAACTTACGATTTTATTTACTTTTCACTAATATGAAACATATGACAGGGTGATTTTATTTTACGTTTGAAGGGACATCGTAGCAGTTAATTTCATTCTTAACGTTGGTATATACCACCAGAAGCACAAGGACTGCTTTAGAGTAACATATCATCATCATCATCAATCCTTTTATCGTCCCACTGCTGGGTACTGGTCTCCTCTCATATAGAGAAGGATTGAGCGTATTCACCATGCTTGCTCAATGCGGGTTGGCGATTTCAGACCCTAAGTCCAGGTTTCCTCAAGATGGTTTCCTTCACCTTCAGTCATTGGTGTCCAAGATATAGGTACTTCGAAAGTACATATAACTTTAGAAAAGTTACATTAGTACTTGCCTGACCTGGTATCGAACCCGCGCACTCATACTTGAGAGGCTGGTGTTTTAACCACTAGGCCACCACAACTTCAGTAACATATAGTTTATGAAAAAAACAGCTGCACTCACGATAGTTATCATTCTTCCAATAAGGCTTCTCAACCACAGACACGTATGAAATATGAAATACAATTGTAAAAAGTCAAATTGGAAACGAAGGATTTTTGTTGGAAACCGCAATCATTAAATCCATTAACTCGATGCTAAAAGTATAAAAAGGCTCTAATATATTTTGTATCGGTGCCTCTTATTGTTAGGATAAAAAAGCAATACTCCCTCATGCATAAAATATTTAAGAAATGAGAAAACGTGTCGGGTCTAACAAGGCGACAAAAAGCGATGAAAATAACCCAATGGCTGACGCGAAACGATTCTTGATAACAAATGTATCATTGCTATGCGGCAGTTATTAGTAAAATTATGATAAATGATCCGAATTGTTCACACAGCTGTTGATTGATGATTTATCGCTTCATCATTTCATAATCCAACAAGGAAAGTAACAATAGTGCTTTCTACACGATTGCGACAAACGAAGAGATTAAGGTTAAATATTATTAGGCAGTGGTAGCCCAGTGGTAACGGCCTCGACCTAAGAAATGTAGGTCGTATGTTCGAAATCAGACAGTCGCTTCACTTCCTTTGAATTATTTGATTATTGCTGTTCTCAAAACAGCGAAGGCAAAAATTCTAATGAAAAAAGTTATGTCCTACTATTAAAAATTTTAAGTCATTTCGTGCCTGCTTGCTGCACGCGCTGTAGGTACCCGCGGAGTGTGTGTTGCCTGTGAGGCAATCGCGCTAAAATAATTAAACCAAAACAGAATTGCATCGCAACCAAACCAAAATTTCAGTTAAGTTTAGTATCGCGCTAACCTTTTGACAGATGGTTTAACCATAACTGGATCACAATTGGAACGTAACCGCTGCCAAATGAAAAAGTTGAAACAAAGCTAACTTTTTCTGTGCCATTTATCAAACTTATGTCTAAACGATTGGATTTATATAGTTTTCATTATTATAGGTATATGACAAAATGTATCACTCATACATTGATTTTCCTTCAACAGAAGTTAAAACTTTAGCGCGATACGCAATGAGGTCGTAACTAAACCACAACTTTAGCAGGATTAGATACGAACAAGAGTTTAACTCGTACTATTTTATTAAGCGCGATTACCCCCTCTATGCGTGTTGAATTATAGCTCACTGCCTCTCACTGTGGGGACACCTATATGCTAGCACTGGGAACATAGTTGAGTAGGTTATGATATTTTTGGGAATATTTAGAATGACCTTTTTTACTCAATTCTGATGTAATATTCTTTACTTTGATATCTTTGTATTTTTAAGGGTTAAGTGTTCATTTACTTTCTTCATATTTTTTATGAAGATAAGTAGTAGGTACAGTAAGGGTCAAAAGTGGTACTCCACCTTTGACCCTTATTCATCATCATCATCAGCCTCTACTCGTCCACTGCTGGACATAGGCCTCCTTCATGGCACGCCAACAAGCTCGATCCTGAGTAGTTCTTCGCCAACCACTACCAGCCACCCTTTTGATGTCGTCGCTCCATCTCGCCCAAGGGCGTCCTACGCTACGTTTGCCGAGACGCGGTCTCCACTCGAGGACTCGTTTACCCCATCTGTTGTCAGTCCTGCGGCATATGTGACCAGCCCATTGCCACTTCAGCTTGCTAATCCTCTCAGCTATGTCGGTGACTCTGGTCCTCTGTCAGATCACGTCATTTCTGATGCGGTCCTTCAGAGCCTTCAGAGAGGCGCCCAACATAGCCCGCTCCATAGCTCGCTGAGCGGCTTTAAATATATGAACTAGTCTGACCGTTAGTGTCCACGTCTCGGCTCCGTAAGTCATGACGGGTAGGACGCACTGGTTGAAGATTTATGTCTTCAAACATTGGGGTATAATATCGTCCGCAAATCGCAAGTGTGAGATGTACTCGCCATTGATATTAATGCCCCAACCCTGCCAATCCAGCGTCTTAAACATATCCCTTATTGACCCTTATTGTTATTGCAATAAAGTTCAAAAGTAGTAATGCACTTTTGACCCTTGATTGTACATATTAGGTCATTATTTATTAAATTGGCGTTTTGTCGCACTAGCCACTTTGATCTCAAATATCTCCTCTTTGGTTTAGAATTCCAAATTCAAATTTATATAGCCATTAGGCCTAGGACGCACTATGGTTAAACCGCTGCTGTTTTTTTCCCCGCGACTGTTTTTTTTCGCTACAAAATTCTCGCGGGAAAAAAACACAGGTGCGGCCGCTTGCATTAGTCTTCTAGGGGCACAAATTCACGCGATTAAAAACCGCTGCGGTTTAACCGTAGTGCGGCCTCAGCCTTACTCATCAATTTATGTCACGAAAGGCTGAGGCCGCAGTACGGTTACACCGCGGCGGTTTTTTCCCGCGACTGATTTTTTCGCTATAAAATCCTCGCGGGAAAAAACCGCAGGCGTGGCCGCTTGCATTAGTCTTCTAGGGGCACAAATTCACGCGATTAAAAACCGCCGCGATTTAACCGTAGTGCGGCCTCAGCCAAAACCGTATTTCTTTTATTTTTTTTCTTATGGTTTTTTCTCTGCGTCATTGAGTTTACAAAATGGAAAATTTAAAATTTCATGTTATTTACGAATATGAGTTCCGCCGTGACACCAGTGCTGCAGAAACGGCTCGAAGAATTAATGATGTTTATGGCAGTGGTGTCGCTAGAGAAAGCACAGTGAGTTTTTGGTTCCAACGTTTTCGTTCTGGAAATTTCAACCTACAGAACAATCCCCGTGGACGACCGGAGACCAAAGTCAACAATGAAGAATTGGATCTATTGCAAACTACGTCCAAGTTACCTGCAGGCTGCGGTGTTAGTGACAAAGCTGTTTTAATCCACTTGAAACAAATTGGGAAGATAAGAAAGCTCGAAAGGTGGGTACCTCATGAATTGAGTGAAGCAAACCGACAAACCCGCGTCGACTGCTGCATTACATTACTGAATCGGCACAATAATGAAGGGATTTTAAATTGAATCATTACCTGTGCAAAAAGTGGATACTCTTCAACAATAGGAAGCGCACATAGCAATGGCTGAACCCCGGTGAACCATCCAAATTCTGCCCCAAGAAAAAATTGACTAGAAAAAAAAACCTATAATCTATGCTCTTCTGCATATGAAGGCAGAAGAGCATAGATAGCAATGAATCATGATTTGATTAAATAAATATATTATATTAAAAAATAAACGACTTTTATTCCTCCCATACAAAACACCATTTCATAAGTAAGGAGCTAATATATCCTTATGTATTTCATTTTAAATTACAAGCAGACTTTAAGAGTGATACTCTTAAAGTCTGCTTGTAACTTGCGAAAATTAAAATATTTTTTGAAGTCCCGTCTAACGCCTCTGTAAAAGTCAATGGAATCCCCATTGACATCGAGACTAAAATCATCAAGATGCTTTCAGCCTTATATAAAAATTATCAGAAAAAACATTTTTTTCTTCGGAAATTAGTTTTTTCATCAGTGCTTCGTTAAGTAAACTTCAATTCAGTTCTAAAGTAATTAGTGGGATATTAAATTACAACCAAAGGTATTTTATTAAGCGTATTTCGCAACAGGAATTCTTAAAATCTACCTAGCAACTAAAATTTCAATAGTTGGCCTCCTACTTCTAATGAAACGAAAATCCGGTCTACAGGGGTCGATGATTATATTTACCGAAATTCATTTAGGAACTCGGTGTCTGTTGCGAAGATTGACACCAATTTATAAACGCAATTATAATAAGTAATGGACTCCAGACTCAATAGTCTCTCTATTGAGTCTGGAGTCCAATTACAGAAAACATAAATCGGGAAGTCCCGGGATTTTCCCTTCGTCAAGTCGGAGTCGCCCGTTGATTAGCGATGTCACCAGAACATTAATCGAAAACAGTCTTCTTTGATGTTTAACGTGGTATCTATTTATATAACCGACATTTATAAACAGAGTGCAAAGGTTATTATATTAGGGGCTCAAATTTTTAACTTTTAAATTTCGCGTTTAAATTTTTGAAACTTATAAGATTTGTAAGCTATAAGATTCGTCAGATCCATTTTAATTCACGATAAAAATTAACTGGTCATGGATGGAAAAATCTAATTTTAACTAGACCAATGCTTATCGATGTATAAAAATAATAATTGATTTTACCTAACATACCAAACTGAATATTTTTAATAAAATGTATAGACTACAAATAACATAAAAAGTGTCTACTGCCGTAGTACTATGAAGTAATCAACCACCCTTCATAGTACGCCAGTAATCACACGGGAGGAATTGGTATCAACAACTCGTCATCAATCAAACTTAATGGTATTGTAACCAAATAATCACAAAATAAATTAAATTTTGTTTTATAATAAAACTAAAAGAACTCCCGACTCGAATGTTAATTGTTATTTTAATCGTGTATGCGTAAAATAAATAAATGCCTCTTTACACACGTAATACACGGTTTCAACTATTGTGGTAACCACACTGTATTTTGGGGTATTTGGATGCCTTTAAATTGCTGTTTTCTTTGATGTTTAAATAATTCTAAGTTACCCTAACCTGAGAGCTCAAGTGAAACATAAGTTAAAAATCGAGTAATTCTGAGTTTAATACTAGTAAAAATCGCTGAGAATACGAACAATCAGAATACCTAACATAAAGCTGCAATCACTTATTCAAATCGGTTCGAGATTTGCACAGTCTGATTTCTATTGTTTCTGTATTGAATAAAAGAGCGAAACGCTGCAGCAGCGGGTTCGAAAATCTTCCAATAGATGGGAGTGAATTACGTATGAAGTACTCCACGATGTACAGCACTTTGCATTTATCATATAATTTTCTTTTGTCTGTATGTGTGTTTCCTTATTCTGATTGCTAGTGCTCCCTAGCGTTGAATAAATTACAAGCTAGCTTTTGGGACTCCGCTCGCAGTGTTAGAATTTTCCTTTTCATAGTATACAGCAAGTTCCTTAATACAGCATGAGTTTAAAGTAGTTTTAGAAGTGTTGCGTGTTTATGATCATTGGTGTTATGTTTGTTTTGAAAATCCGATTTCTCACTTTTTTTCGAAACCGAACCCCAACTTCAATGGGTGTTGTAAGAAGCAACTAAGGTAACTCTTCTGTGGAATATCAAATGACTGCGATCTCCAACCCACCTGCCAAGCGTGGGGATTATGGCCTATGGGGAGGCCTTTGTCCAGCAGTGGACCTCTTTAGGCTGAAGAAGAAGTAGAAGAACCTTAATTACGTTTCATACTTACTACCAATCACAATTAAAATAATTTTGAAGAATGTTTCTAAACTATTGCTTCGCATGTTTGAAAAAAATGTTACAAACATTCATTGTCAAAAAATTGTCTACTTAGCAACATTATGTTGTTGAGTAGACAACTTTTATTCCCACTAAATGATGTTAAACTAAAACAACAATTACTCCGCGGTTTTAATGAAGTCATAATTTGGTCGTTCAATAAAATTATCCGTTTTAGTCTGACATTGAAACTGGCGTTTTACGGTTATTAATTTGACTTAGGTACTACTCCATCAGAGAATTGTCGGGTCTCCGATAGCATATTTAAGCATTACCTTAGGGACAGCTGGCATGACATTGACTAATGTACCGCTACGTAGATACTACTGCTACTTATTAATTAATTTAGTGTGAAGGTAACACACGCCGCCTACAAGTGGCATTCCCTAAGGTACGCCGTGTCACTTCACAAGAACACTTTTCGTACGTTAGACTAATTAAGTCACGTTCTCCTTGAATTTAGAAAATTAAATATTACTCTGCTTAAGCAAAACGAACGCCTACAGCTTTTGTTATCTCGAAAAATTAAATTCTATTGTGTCTATAAAAAGCAAAAATATTTGATTCCTAAGATACAAATTCAGCTATCAGAGAATGATTAAATAAACAGGATTTATTACTTTTCACTTTCCCTAACTCACTATATCGCTTTTCACTCATTAAAATCAGGCAGATCTCTGAACAAAAAGTTTGCGGTTTTATCTACCTACAACTGTCAAGAACCAACGTTATAGCATGAACTTGAAAAGTTGTCTCAAAAATTACTTTTCGAAAATTTATCGTCACTGAAGTTATACCCGAAAGTTTTGAAGGAATAAAGATGTTGACCGTATTTTTCGACAGTTGGGGTCTCCCACTAGGGACAAAATAAGTAAATTTTATTGGGACAAGTACATACATCTAAATGGTAGGCAAGCCACAAAACAACGTACAAATATCCTTACTCATAAATAAATGTAGAAGGTCTCGCTATAAGCCTCAGTTCAGACACGTGATGAAACCTTTTTTGTTGAATTAAGGAAACCAGATGATTAAACAGAGCAGCCAACAGCCTCCTTAGAGGGTTAAGGAAAAAGTTTTCTTGATCTTAATGAGAATCCGTTTTAGATTAAGCACGTAAAAACTTTATCGTTAAAATGAATATTTTATAAGAAGATTATTTGGGCTCCGTGTTATAATGCAATTTATAATAAGGAAAATTCGTAAAAATAATGATCAAATGTTTTGTAACCGACTCTTTTAACAACTGGCAATAAATTATACTGCAACAAAAAACGTATTTGAAGCAAAAGAAAATGTTCATTGGAATAGACAGTACAATATCGATAAAGTTTATTTTACTACATCAGTCCCGCTGGGATTTATTTTAACTTTGTGGCTAACGAGTAGCTCCTTCAACAGTAGTAGTAGGAATCGAGCGTTCCTTTTATTTGCCTGTAATGGCGGAGTTAAGTGCCTTCGGATTTGATTCCTTGAGAATAATTGGATTGTCTCGTTTCAATTAATGGAGGACTTGTTTTAAGGCAGCCGTCTTCAGTGGATGTCAGCTCGCAATTCTTCACCACTGAATAAGTTATAGGTTGATTTACTGCTGTCATTTGTGATTCACAAAAGGCATGGCAAGTCGTTTGAAAGATTTTCACAAATATGTTGTAGCTTGTACGGGTGATTCAGTTACTTGTCTACTTTATTTCATGATCCGCTTTTCATGAATACAGAGTTAAAATCATTACAATCCGTTCGTAGAATATAACTTAAAATTATGTATTTTTTTTTTTATTGTACCCAATTTAGCAAAGTCATTACATTGTTAGGGTCACGAATCATATTTAAATGAACATAGAACCTGAGACTGATCTACAAATTGCAAAAGACGTAACTAATCGTAAACTTCCCTCTTAAAATACCGGCGGTTTAAAATTGTCTTGAAAAATGCTCTGAAAATTTCATACTAGGTATATCTTTATTTTCATTACCAGAGCACCATGTTTTTATTTTTATGTTTGTTTATAAAGGATCGCTGTTACGCGCAATTTAAATAAAACGTTTTCCTTTTTCAGGGCAGCAAAACGAATTTTATTTTTATTCAATTTTAAGAGTGATGGAAAAAGCTTTTTTCCTTGTAATGGAATGCATTTTAATAGGCGCTACTTACTTTTGGGTTGAGACGAAAATCTTTTTCTTATTTTTTAACCTTTTGATTGCGGTCACAGGCGAATCCGTGGCTGTATTTGTCGGAAAACAATCTTTCCTTTTTTTAAACTTTCCCAAATAAAATAGCTCTAGTTTCCCCTAATAATATCAGATATTTGCCAGTGAAAATCGACTAAACCGATTCGTAGATTAGCCGAAAAAAAAGGATTGTAACTGCCTATCCGTTTGTCTCGGCTAATCTACGAATCGGTTTACTCGATTTTATAACATGATAAAAAGACACTTCGATTTTCTTTATTTGTACCAATACAAATGCCGTATATACTTTCATTTGCGTTAAATGAAATGCTGTCAATTTGACAGAACAAAAATTGACACGATTCTGTGTTCTTACCAAGGTTCTTACACGATATAATAATGTTTTTTTTTTTTACGGGAATGCTAACATGAGTGTCACGCGCATTTTTCATTGGACTTTTAAAATTATTTATAGTGTCGTTTACTAAATAAAAACGCGTGATTTATGTAGTTAAAAGTGCATTCAGTAAATATTTCATTAGGAACATTGAAATATCGCAGCGTAGTGGCCACATCATGACTTTGCCTCAAACCTCCCTCATAAACAGTTCACGCGGCCGTCTTTTTCAACTGTCATTGGCGATATCCACCATTATTGTGAAATAAAATTTTCAAAGAGTTTCTGTTTTTTGTTATACGTGTTACTGGCAAAATTGTGGTATCTATTCCAAAGAGGCCATTCATCAAGAGTTGAGGTTGAATTTCACCTTGAAAAAAGAAGAAGACGATATAATATTGTTTTTGTGTAACAAGTAACAACCACTGTATCTGTGTTTTATACTGTAATTTTATCAATATGGGAAGATTTTTTATTCTTATAAGTGATATTTATCTGTATGAAATAAGACGCAGGTAGCGAATATATTGTAACTGGTGAAGGAAACAGTTGTGAGATGGAAACGCAGATGTGATGACATGACATCGACGGATAAGCTTATTACTTAAACTTGCTGATGTGAAATATTCGTAAGGAATTGAATCTTTTTTTCTTTATTGGATTTGTATCTTTCACTAAATAATAGATTGATATTTTATTATTTTTCTTATAAATATTGATGAAGTGGATGGCCAAATTAAATTAGCGAGCAAAACTCCATAGACGTGATGGATATCGATGTTTAAATAAGATAAAATGCGAGCAAAATATATACTTTTATCCCAAAGTGTCACCTTTTGAAACCAAAGAATCAGAGAATTTTGTTTCAAGATGTTTATTTAGTTCATTCACGCATTTTTGCTGTAAATAAATATGTATATTCAAATTTTAGTCATAAGTGATAAAAATATCGATATTAAAACCATATTAGAAATTAGAAATTGGGATGACTTTCAAAACATGGAACAGCAAACTGAATATCAGACTTAACAAAGTTTAAATTCCTTTCAAACCAAAAACTTATTGGAATCTGTTAACAAAAAATTCTAATCTGTTTTTGCTCTTCAACAATCAACTAAAAATACATTTCACCAAAGTAGATAACTGATTAAGTAGCGATGGAATATTAATTTTATGAGTATATGAACCCTGATATAGAAACAGTTATGTAAAATTATTATTTCTTTATATATTACAGACATAAAACATTAATGTCGAGACAACAAACGAAAATACAAAAAGTTGATGCCATTAACCTTTTTATATTTTCGTACCTGAACGGAGATCAAACTTTCATTATTTGTCTGGTGTTAGCTTTTTCCTATCTATCCATCAAGTTAAGGATTTTCATACGTCGATTCTAAAATGATGAAAGTGGGAAATTGTGTGAGCGTATGTTATGTGAAAGGAAAACAAGGATAAAGTACCTATTTGAAACATGTCAGGAGGTGCTTTGTTCGAGTTGTCGGATCATCGTAAAGATTGAAAAGTTATTGGGTATAAGGTGCGAACACGCAACATTTTGATCAAGGTTATCATGGAGGTATTATTGTTCTTATAATGGACAATTAATATGCCTAGCGTTTCCCAACTATGTTGGGGTCGGCTTTTTTTTTTGTATGGATGGGAAATCATCAATTTTAGTTAGCTCCACCCATAGCGGGAGAGGTTCCCGCTATGGGTGGAGCTAACTAAAACCCATGTTTCTTCACAGTTCACTTGCCTGTGCGCCAGGGTCTTGGTTTCTTTTTTAACTAACTCGCAACCCTGACCCAGGAGGCACCGGTCTTCGTGGACCCCATCACGATGTGCTGACATCTCTTTGAGGCGCGCGTGAAACACAACGTGCCGTCGACCCGGGCCGGATCCTTAACGGGCGGCGAGGTGCCCTCTGCTCGCCGTTGCAAGCCCGCGCTTACGGTGGCCGGAAGTTCGATGTTGTCCCCCGACCAGAGCGTCTTGCGGCAGAGGCATGAGGGCGTTGGGATTCCCGCTCCCTCACGCACTCCGCTTCCCCTTTTGCCAACATCACTGCCTCGTAGAAGGTGGTGACGGCCTACCATGCACTCTCGGTCCGGACCATGGCCTGGCCAGGCCCGAGCTCGAGAGATCGCCGCCGATCGCCGGAACATGGTGGTGCTCTATCCAAGTGGGCAGACCTCCACAGTATGCTCCACGGTGTACTCAGGGCGCTCCCCACAGTGGTGACACACGGGCGTTTCTTTCCGCCTTATACGGAACAGGAATCTCCCGAAACAGCCGTATCCGTGTCTGCGAGGACCTGCGTCAGGCGGAAGGGGAAGGCGCCATGATATCTCTCTAGCCCAGCTAGCTCTCGTGCTCAGCACTGGGTTGCGACAATCGTACTCTCCTTGTCGCCATGATATCCCGTCGGAGCTCGATGCAGTTGGGTACCGGTATTTTACATGGAGCGACTACCACCTATCCGGCTTTTAAAACTTAATTACTGGGTAACACGATACCTCTCGGTAAGACTGATCATAAGAAATTTGGGCGTCTGACGACACATAGCGTCAGTCAAAGATCCACGAATGATAGCTGGGACTAGCGGCTTAACGTATTTCTTGAGGCACGCGGAGGTCTTGGCATATGAAGGTCACACATCTACGGAACAACCGGAGCAATGATGAACATGGCCTACTCACAAGTCACAAGTCTCCCCAAATAATGATAACAGTTGTTTACTATATAGTGACCTGAGATCGAAAAATAATCTTTGATTGAATAATTTTGTCGTCTTCCGTAGCGCAGCGGTCAATACGCCTGCCAGCGAAGTGGAGGCCCCGGATTCGATCCCCAGCCAGGTCATGATGGAAAACGATCTTGGATGTTTATCTTTATATGTATCTATTATAAATATAGTATTGTTGAGTTAGTATCCCATAACACAAGTCTCGAACTTACTTTGGGGCTAGCTCAATCTGTGTGATTTGTCGGTATATATTTATTATTTATTCTAATTGATCACTCTTTTGAACCTTGGACATAGGTAGAGGTGAAGTAGAGTTTAGATGACTGATGGAGGAAGTCCATGCGTTAAAAAATGTATATTCATAATTATATATAGGCATATTATGCCCACTCCAAACAAACTCATATTATGCCCACTCCAAACAAATTGTGGTCGATATAGGTGGCTTATTAATTAAGTAATGTATCTAAATATAGGTAATATTCGTAATGAGAGTGACAGCCTCCGTGGCGTAGCGGTAGCGGACGCGGCCGCTGCGCAAGGTGGCGCGGGTTCGATCCCCGCACAGTGCAAATATTTGTAAGCATGAATATGAATATTTGCACTGGTCTGGCCGTGCCTCGGAAACCACGTTAAGCCGTTGGTCCCGGTTGCCATACGAACATCTGGTGGCAGTGGTTACGGGTTGTTGGAGCCCTCAAAAGTCCAACAATTGGTCTAACTGCAATGCTTCGATGTCGCCTTCGGGTTGTGGAGGTCAGACGGCAGTCGCTTCACGGAAAATGTCGAAGTTTAGCCATATCAGCAGTTGGACTGGTAAAGCGGACCCCAGACTCCAAAAGCTGAAAAGGCTTCGGATGCGACTGGGATTCACGCTGGGATGATGATGATTCGTAATGAGAGTGTGAGCAATCATTTGTGGAAATCAATGGGAAATATGTTCACGTTCTACTAGAACTAGGCTAATCGTCAATAAATGATTAGTTTTATAAGTTATTGCCTTCGTAGGTGCAACACATGAGTGTGTGTGTGAAGTTACGAGTTCTGCCCACCTAACAACTCGTTAGGAAAACTGGTGAAACGAAGATAAACTTACTAATTGTGTTTCCTTCATTTATTTTGTTAAGTAGTCGAGAATTGAATAATATATCTGTATTTTAATGGATGTTACCGAAGGGACTTTGATTACCTACATATAACTAGGTAATGGCAAGCGCTAAAATTAGCACCTAGATATTTGACCAAACACACTTAATACACTTCTTATACTTTCTTTAAAGAGATTTCAAAATTGTGTAAATTAAATTAGTGTTTATTATGAATATTTAAGACTATCGTTAAAAATATGGTACTACTAAGTATTTATAAGGCTGTAAATGTACTACATTGTAAAAGGAACTAAATAAAATTATTATTATTCTCTTTATTTCTCTATATGTACATATTATTTTACATTTTTAAATATTTATATAAATAAATAAAAAAAACATTTAAAAATATAAAAAATAGTAGCCCACCGGTATCGGGAACAGGGTCCAAGCTACCGGCGGTCAGGGTTCCAGAGAGAGGAACTTCCTGACGATGCGAGCCGTGTCCAGCAGTACCGCTTTCTGAATCAAGCCTTTGATCCAGCTGCCTAACGAGAGCCTCCTGAGGTGTTGGTCGAGGCTCTTGGCTATTAAGCCATTGGCTGTCACGACTATCGGTACAATGATTGCTGAATCCACTTCCACATGTCGACAACCTCGTGAACCAAATCAAGATACTTGATTTGTTTATCTTTCTCAGCTTTCACGAGGTTCTCATCATGTGGGATGGTTATGTCAACAATCATTGCACGCCGCTCTGATCGATCCACCAGCACTATATCAGGCTTATTGGCAACAATAGTCCTGTCAGTGATGATGGATCGATCCCAGTACAATGTTATATGGCCATTTTCGAGAACTGGGTCGGGCATATACCTGTAGTACGGCACCTCCGATTCCACAAGTTTGTATTTAAGAGCAAGTTGCTGATGAATTATCCTGGCTACAAGGTTGTGTCTATGCAAGTACTCTCCATTAGCTAGACGAGAACACCCGGAAATAATGAGTCTAATCGATTCTCCCGGCCGGTGACATGCCCGACAGATGTCAACTGTGCCGTCTTTCACAATGAATCTCCGGTAATTGTTCGTCATCATAACTTCGTCCATAATTGCAAAGACAAAACCTTCGGTTTCACCAAAGAGGTCACCGAAACGTAGCCAGGCTACGGACGCTTGAAAATCTACATCGGGCCCGTGTAGGGCTCGGAAGAAGCGTCCGTGAAGCTCTTTGCTCTTCCATACCTCCAAGCGATCATTTGTGTAGTTTTGCACTACTGGTTTACGCCAGTTCTCTTTAGCCAAGGAGAGCGGAGTGAGGCCCTTGTCAGCCGCAACCACATCTCGATGCATCCCCACGTCGGTTTCTAGAAAATATTTCCTGAGACTGCATATCTCGCGATTGTGGAGGGTCTTGGCGTTTAAAAAGCCACGACCTCCACATTTTCGCGGGATATACAGAGCCTCATAACCGATAATCGTGGGTGATGCAATCGATTTGCAGTCAGTAGCGTACGGACCCTCTGATCCAGGGCGTCAAGTTCGGTTTGAGTTCATTTGAGTATGCCGAAAGAGTACATCAATACCGGCATGACCCAACCATTGAAAGCGGGCACCTTGTTTCCGCCTGATAGAAGACTATTAAGTACTTTTTTCAGGCGGCCAAAGAAGCGTTCCTTCAACGATTGATTCATGTCAGTAACATTGATACCCAACGCTTCCGACATACCCAAATACTTATAGGTTTCGGATGCGGAGAGGGCTCTAAGGTTTATGGAACTCGTGAGTTGGGTTCCCACGGATTCCATAATCTCTCCTCGCTTTACATGCATGACCGCACATTTGTCCACACCAAATTCCATCCTGATGGAGCTACTGAAAGTTTCAGTAATTTTCAGTAGCTCCTTCAGTTGTGAATTGGTGTGAGCAAAAAGTTTCAGGTCATCCATGTAGAGGAGGTGCGATATAACCTGGCCACCTCTCCTCAACCGATAGCCTAGACCTGAATCCTCCAATAGTGTGCTTAGAGGATTCAGTGCTAAGCAAAACCAAAGTGGACTCAAACTATCGCCCTGAAATATACCTCGCTCAATCCTTATCGGTTCGCTATTCCTCTGAATATTTCGACATCCTGGATAGCGAAGGACTGTTCTCCATTGTGACATACATGTCATCAGGAAGGTGCGCACTCTACAACACCCATACAACTCTAGCACCCGCATGAGCCATGTATGTGGCACAGAGTCATAGGCCTTCTTGTAATCTATCCAACATGTCGACAGATCCTTTCGGGAACGACGAACCTGCTGGCTAATGGCCATATCAATAAGGAGTAGCTCCTTAGTACCGCGGGACCCGTTCCTACATCAATTTTGAGAGGCAGACATGATGGAGTTGCTGTCAATATGCGTATTAATTTTTGCTTTCAAAATGGATGTAAGAACTTTATAGACCGTCGGTAAACACGTGATCGGCCTATAATTTTTGGGTTCCGCGATGCTACCTGATTTATGGGGCAGGTGGGTTATTCCTGTTGTTAGGAACTGGGGTAGCGAACCAGACTCTAAAGCAGTCTGGAACTGAGATGCCAAGTAAGCGTGCGACCCGGAAAACCATTTAAGCCAAAAGTTATGCAGCCCATCCGGCCCTGGAGACTTCCAATTAAGCAACGGACGGACTACACGAGCTACATCTTGGGGGCAGATGGTAATAGCCCCCATTTCTGGTACCGGATCGCAGGCTCGCTCAACATCCCGAGTCCAACCACCTTCGGTGTGACTGACAGGCACCGACCAGATATTACGCCAGAATGAACACGTGGCATCATCATCCGGTAGGCACGTGTCAGTGACACCTTGGTCTGATCGCTCCCAAGCTCTATAGACCCGCCTTTCATCGCTTTGGAAATTGCGATTCTGAGAATACCGCTCCACTCTTCGCCTGTACCGACGAATACGGTTTGCCCATGCATATATTTTCTGTTTAAGAAAGTCGATGCGCTCTGTGACGCGTAACAAATAGTCTCGGGTACTAATATCAGTCCCCGAGAACGCCCGCCTCACAAAGCGCATCACTCTAGGGCGTGTATTGCCCTCCCTGAAACTAATAAGCTTGCCAATGAGTGCTCTAGTCTCTCCGATACGACGTTCAATCCTGCACTGCCAAGCTGGTACAGCTGGTTTTGGTCGTGTGGCTCTGTCACTGTCTGGGAATTTGACATGAGCCACACGACATATCGCAACAGCTCCACAGTACAAGATTGAATGTGTATCAGTCAGATCTTTGCTGTCCTTTAAATAATTAGACAGCTGAGAGTCTAGAGCACACACCAGCGCCTTGTTTCTTTTATGCATGGGCAATCGAGGTAAACGTGGTCTAAGCTCAGGCGGAGTAGAGCGGTACTCACGGAAAGCATCCTCCAAAGCGCTCCTCAATTGTTCATTGCACTGGGGACTCACGGATATAGCCCTATTATCATCCTCTTCATCAACGCGGTTGGGTCGCGGTGAAACACTGTTAAGTTGTACCGCGACCAATGACGAAGCAGGCGTAACATGACTATTCCGTGACTCGAGGCGTAGGCGATCAAGCACAACATCATCCAGCATGTGGTTACGCTGGATGACCCGCACGTGATCTGACAGTCGTTGCGCCGACACGTTGACAGCTGGCTCAAGCACCTGAAACAGAGAGAGCATTCGAACACGGTACGCGGTCAGGTTTGTAACAATCCTTATCTATGTGAGCGTATATTTATTTTAGTAATATTATAAGAGATCAGTCTATGGATAAGATGGTTATAGTCGAGTTGTCATTTTAAAACCTTTATAAAGTTACTGGCACTTATAAATCGTTTGGAATTAAAAATGAATTGTGAGTTGAGCAAATAGCCAACATGAAGTAGTCGAGAACGAGGCACCGGAGTGAAAGGTTAGTAAAATGTACTAAGCTACGCTAAATAAGTTATAATAAATTAATGTGATTGCGTTGATTTGTAGTGATTTCAATTCTATGACTCCCTTCTGAGGTACGTTTTACATCTCAGAAGTGGGATTCGCGAGACATTTTGTTTTGTGGTGAACCACCCCACGAGCTCGACCGCCGATAAAGAAAACTATATTCATTTTAACTGAAAACCAACGCAATTACAACAAGAATGTGTAGTTTAAAATTATAATATAATGACATTGCGAACCCTGATTTGAAGGGATTTGACAGATCAAACGCGTTCAACAGTTTGTTTTTGAAAATAATTGTGGTCATCAAATAATAACAAATGGGTAGATAAAATGTGGAAATATTGGGTTAAAATAGCAGTATAGTATGATTAACGTTAAGAAATGATACAATGCTTTTAAAATTATGAGCAGATTTCGTAATGAAAACAGATTTTAAAAACTTGAACCGTTTCCGTTTTTTTTTTATAAATTATATTTTATGTCCCTCGTTGAACGTATAATAACAGTTAAATATACACACAAATAAAATATAGTGAATAAAATGATTAGAAATAAATATACAGATTATAAACTGAATTGTCATATATGTGTCAAAAGGAAAATTTCAATGTCTGTTTTTTTGCAAAATTTATATAGTTACCATACATTCATATATTAACTACTTAAATGTTCTGAGTTCCAGGAAAATGAGCGACAAAGAAGCTGATACAGACTATCGACTCGCCAGTGACCCTTCTGGCAACTACGAAAGACGGAGGATGTATAGTGGGTCATCCCATAGTCGGCGGCGGGACCTACGGCAAATCGAGAGGCGCAGTCGTAGCTCCAGTCGCAATACCCGGGGCGATGGCCAACAACAAACTCGAGAATCTCGGAGGTGCAGTCCAACTAGTGACCGTCGGTACAGCAGTGCACCGCGTCATCAAATAAGAAGCCGAAGCGTAAGTAGTACGCGAACCCTTCTCGAGCAGGAACGTGAACTGTCCAGGAAGGAGGAAAAATTAAGGGCCCTTGGAAACCAGGTACGCAAAGAACGGGAGAGATTAACGGAATGGAGTAGATCACATAGGCATTTCGAAACACCTTAACCTGGACCGAGCAATATTAGGCAGACAACAAATGCTGACAATGGAAGCTCAGTTCGGTACCGCTCCTTAATCACTCCTATGAAACGACATACGCGTGATGAAAATCATGAAGCACATGATAACAAGAAGACGAAATATATGACCAAGGACCTATTTGAGGATTTCCTTTCAAAACTTCTGACGTCTAAAGCAGGGGATCGTGAATCGTTTTCTAGTTCAACTTTAAACGTCATTCCAGATTTCGACCCTATGTCGAAAGAACAGCCTATTCATATCTGGCTCGACAAAGTCGATGAATGTTCAGAGATTTATAATTGGAGCGATAAGCAAACGGTTCACTATGCCCTGCCTAAACTTACCGGACTGGCTAAGACATGGTTCCAGGGTTTGCCTTCTATTAAACATACTTGGCTTGAATGGAAATCAATGCTAAAGGAATCATTTCCTTCTACCGAAAACTATGCGGAACTTTTGACAGATATGCTTAATAGACGGGTACGCCCTGGGGAATCTTATGAACTTTATTATTTCACGAAAATTAACTTACTGAATAGATGTAAGATATTTGGGAAGCAAGCAGTAGATTGTTTACTTTATGGGGTCGAAGACAAGGGAGTTTGTGTAGGTGCTCAAGCAGCAAAATTTGATAAGCCAGAATATGTACTTAACTTTTTTAAAACTATTAAGTATCATAACGAGAATCTGTCAGACTTTAAAAAAGATTTTATTAAGGATAAATGTCTTTACAATGCTTTAGTAAGTAATACCGCGGAAAACAGTGCAGATAGTACGACGGCAAATAAAAATGGTGGTGTGAGGGAGCCAATTAAATGCTTTAACTGTCAGGGTGTCGGTCACCCTAGCTTTAAGTGTCCTAAACCGGTTGTCAAGTGCGCTGTCATTTTATGGGACATGATAGTTCCCACTGTCCTAGATTAAAGGATCAAAAGAATCCTCCAAAAGATGATCTTTGAAGTATCCTTTAGTGCTCTTAGATTAGAATTGAATTGGGAAATGGTTAATAATGCCCCATATTTGAGAGGACTAGGGAATATACCATACTTACTGCTATAGGACTGCTTCTCTACTGGTATGCATGACTTAGGATTTACTAACGTTACAGAAATGAAAATTCACCACAAGTATTTTATAAACCATATCAGCTACTTTACTCTAGGCGTAAACCAGTTCAGGGTATGGTAAGAACAATAACTCGTCTCTTCTAACACTATGCGGTGACAAACTCGGGCCAAGGTATATTAAATATCGTGATTGATGGCATAGTAACTACAGCCTAGAAGTAATTAGATCTGAAGCGAGTGATCGAATTAAGAGAAATCGGGAGAAAAATAAGTTTAGGTATGTCACAGAAAAAGAGCCACGGATTATAGAGAAGGTGATCTGGTTAGGATTGCTAGGGTAATAGTATCGACGCTGGGCCAATGGGTCTAAAATTTTAGAAGCCAAGTGTCAGGGTCCACACATGGTAAAGTCTTGCTAAACGATAGATTCCTTGCGGTAGACACCCTTTTGACTAGAAAAGTGGCAAAGTACGAATCAGTTCAAGTTTTAACGCTTCCCCTTGCTCGTCTAGCGACGAAAATGACGAAAGTGACAGCAATTGAAAATTTGATTTGTAAATTAATATTATACCTGTATAATAATGAGTTCATGATTGAAAATGATTGCAATTTGAATTGTAAAAGCTGTGTAATATGGCGTCTGGTATATGAAATTGATATTGTCATGAAATGTGAGAAATTATTTATGAATTACTTGATTTGTAAATTAATATAAGATACAATAATCAGTTTATGATTTGAAATGATTGTGATGTGAATTATAAGAGCTATGTTATAGGTGTCTGGCATATGAACTTGTCGGTCCCTTAGAGATTAGTGCGGGTGCTTTGAGTCGGGCAGGATTGGCGTTGGGATACGTCGCCCATGATTGGCTTAAAGCACTACTGTCGATACCGGAGTGGTGGTGAAGGAAGTAGCCTCACTTCGCTCGACAATAGACATGATAATAGAATAAGTGAGGATGTTGAACTGGGCAGGATTGGCGTATGAACTCGTCGCCCATGAGTAGTTCAAACATTGCAGCTGAAGCGTTGTGAGAGTGAAGGAAGTAGCTTTCACATCGCTCCAGCTATAGAATAAGTGAGAATGTTTGACTGGGCAGGATTGGCGTATGAACTCGTCGCCTATGAGTAATTCAAACATTGCAGCTGAAGCGTTGTGAGAGTGAAGGAAGTAGCTTTCACGCCGCTCAAGCTATAGAATAAAGGAAAGACAGATTAGTTAGGATATTTTTAGTTGTAAGAATTTGAAGTAAAAAAACTTTATTGATTCATAATTTTATCTGTTAAAAATATATATAGACCTAATCTAAACATGGTTGGTTTTATAAGTGATTGTAAGTTAATGAATGACAATTGTAATTGCAAGTTAATGATTGATAATTGTTTGTTAAGATACTTATCCAATGATAAACAACTCTTGTACAGAGGACAGCACATGAAGCTACTACAACCTGTCAGACTTCTTTATTAGATTTTCAACTTTATCTCAAAAGCATTAAGGCTCAAGTTTGATTGGGAATATTTGACAGTTTGGGATAGCTTGACCTGCTGTCGTCGGTACAATAATAAGGAACGAAGGGACTCGTTCTTGAAGGATGGCCGACTGTAACAATCCTTATCTATGTGAGCGTATATTTATTTTAGTAATATTATAAGAGATCAGTCTATGGATAAGATGGTTATAGTCGAGTTGTCATTTTAAAACCTTTATAAAGTTACTGGCACTTATAAATCGTTTGGAATTAAAAATGAATTGTGAGTTGAGCAAATAGCCAACATGAAGTAGTCGAGAACGAGGCACCGGAGTGAAAGGTTAGTAAAATGTACTAAGCTACGCTAAATAAGTTATAATAAATTAATGTGATTGCGTTGATTTGTTGTGATTTCAATTCTATGACTCCCTTCTGAGGTACGTTTTACAGGTTGTTTCCTCCCTCTGTAGCCCCATAGTATGAGCGCATGACATTTTCATTGATGGATTGTGTCCATCTCATGCGCTGCACACTTCCGCCGGGAGCTGGGACCCTGTCAGAAGCCGATGGGCCTCGAGGTCCTAAGCGGTCCGGCGGCCGGCGTCCTCCCCGTCGGCGAACAGGTGGTGGCGTCGTCGGCGGAGAGAAGTACTCGTCGCTCGAGCTCGACGCAACTGCCGCGGCCGGGGTCGTCACAGCGCTTACAGTGGGGCTGGAGACCGGCGGCGGCGAGGCGGAGCTGAGCAACGAGTCCGGGGATGGTGGGCGTGCACGTTTCCTTGCGGCAGATCTTGTCAACATTATTTTATTTTCATTGTTACAGTTTTTGTGCGGTGACACCTGTCATGTCACCTGCGGTTCGGCTGATTTTCTTCATTTCATTTATTGTTGATATTCGTTAAAAAGTATGAATATTCTGTTGATTCCTTTGATTGTTATAAATGTCTTTTGTATAATAATTACTGTAAAATATAATGAAATCCAAAAATATTAGTTTTTTAGTAAATAATTTGTTGACGTACGTGTTGCCGTGACAATTTTTTTTTTTTTTTAGTACCAGCTTGGCAGCACAGGTTTGAACGCGGCCGTTTATTATTATTATTATTATTATTACTTCTGTAAAGTTGTCCGTAGAAGAAAAGTAGGCAATTTCAAAATAAAATAAAAATGTTTCTATTTTCACCCTACAAAAGGAACATGGCAAAAAACCTAAAGATTTAATCTTTACACGGAATTTAGGTATCGCATTATATTCTTCACTTGTATTGTGTATTTACGAGCTTAGGTCAGGTACCTGAGTGACGTCACCGGTAGAGTTATGTCGAACTTCTGAATAAATATAGCTTCAATTTATCTAGGCCTTCAGTTCATTAAATATTGAATGTTATAGACACTTGGGGAAAGGAAGGCCGTAAAAGAACTTTGTGGACGTTGACCGTCGAATAATGTAATCGCATGATTTAGGTAAAAAAGGACATCTAGGTCGTAGTTTATATAATTAACCATTTGAATAAGTTATTAAAACAAAAAAGCTTTCCTTTTTTTTTTTTTTTTTTATTAGTTATAAACTAGTGCTTGACTGCAATCCCGCCTGATGGTAAGCAGTGATGCAATCGTTGATGGTAAAACGCACTAGCTTAAGTGTTTACTTGCTTATCCAGCGCGTCTACCTGTTCAAAATACATGGTTATTTATTCAAATTAGGCTGAAGAAGGCTGTTAGAACGTCGATATTATACAAGACAGTTCTCCAAAATGCCTGCTTTTCACTAAATGACTCTCATAAGAAGTTTGACTTTCATTAATAGGTTGGTACTTACATATTTATTCAGAAACATATATCTTGGACTTTTTCAAATCTGTCCGATTGATTGAGTTCCTGACAAACGCTACATTTTGTTATATTTGTGTCAACGGTAATTATGGTTCGTATTTACATAGGACGACCAATCGATTGTGATTTTTCTACTACATACTCAATATGATTCTGACTATAGACATACGAGTATGTCATTGTAATCCGCAAATAGTTACTGCTCAATACTGCTCTAAACGTTATCATGGACGTTAAAGACGACAGCAATACCCTAGGTTCGATGTAACCAAAGTATATTCTGCCTAAGTACCTTCGCCATTAACGACCACATCTTCCAAGTGACATTTCGAATATTATATAACATTACTAGAAATAAATTGTCATGACATCTTCCATTTGAAAATGGAATCGACGAAGATAATGATAGCAGCGTACTTCATATTCTTTCCCTGGGAGGGAAAGAATATGAAGTACGCTGCCTATCATTTTAAATCATAGACTTTGACAGCACGACTGGTGCACTGGTTAAGCGAGAAGTCCCTAGTGTAGGGGGAACATATATACAAAAAAAAAAAAAAAAAACTATAATATTATCACAGCTGGTATACAGTTTTCGCTCCTCTCTTCAAGAGTAAATGGACCTATAATCAACAATACGAACCCAGTGGCCCATGTCTTAAAATGCTTGTAGAACCAAGTATTTTAAGACATGTGACATCTACCAACCTGCACCAGACCTACTGGTTCTTACACGATATTTAAGAAATGCACATGCTTGGGTTCAAATCAACCTGCAATTCTTAAGTGTTAATATTATTTCCTATTAATCAAAAAATATATATCTCTCTCTGTCTCTGTTATAAGACTTCGAGTATTTCGTATAGGTTTTCTCTTGAATAGTAAATCGGAACATAGGAAGAAATTGTTGTGGTTTTCTATCTGTTTAATATAATTATCTACATAGAGAGGTTCACTCACTTCGTGCCTCGAAAAGCACGGTCCCGGCTTGTCATAAGTAGATTTGTGATAACTGCTACTGGTAGTTAGACAGTTAGTTAATCAGTTGAGACTGATTGTCAGACTTTCGGACATCTGACTACCCGTATTGGGTATATTGAGTGAGCCCAGTTACTAGGTAATATGATATTATCTATTACGCAGTAATTGGGCTCCATGTAAAATACTAGTATTCAGCTGCATTCGGTTAGACTGAAAGCTGATCTCAATATCGTAGTTGGGAAAGGGCTGGCCAAACGATGAGTAAGTTTTATTCTTCAAGAGCTTCTCATTTCACACTGCATCATGTAATCCGATAGCGTATAAACCATTTTATCAAACTAAATTCAGGGTTTGTCAGTTTACTCTGCGATAATCGAGTTTTCTCAAATGGACATTTTTTGTATGGCAAAAGGTATGAGTTCAAAGCGATGCCTCTGAAAGCTGTGCTATCGCTTTTCGTCAACCGAATCTTTTTCTGATTTTATTTTAAGAGGTAAGTATTCAACAACGTTATTATGCAGACAAGTTTTGATATAGCCTGAAAAGCTTTTGAAAGCTGGACTAACTTTGAGACCTTTTTTGCATAGAATGGTACTAAAATATACGATGTAAAAAGTACACATGTATTGTTTACGACAATCAATTTTAGCAACTTTGTTTTCAATAAACAAAAAAAGCTGTAGATTTCTTCTGGTAAAGAAGATAAAAATTTCAACGTTTTTCGTTCGTGACGAGAAAGTTACCAAATATGTTCCGGTATAACAAAAAAAAAAAGAACGGAAAAGACAAGTGACTCTCATTTTTACACCTGTTGTATCTATAAATTTGTTTCAATATAGCCTATTACACACAAAATATGATCAATAACGCAATATCCTTGACGACGAAGAGCTAAAATTCTTAAAATCAGTTCTTTGAATGTATTGGTGTAAGTAGTAACTATTGCTTACCTTTCCTTCCTCAGCTCGCTGCTTCGTTTGCGGAAGCTTGCGACGAGTACCTGCAGCTCTGAGGAGTGGTGCTCGTACAGCTGAGACAGCTGCGTCGTGAAGTCAGCCACTGGAACAAGGAGATAATTTAGTATAGGGCCTCCTTCGGGAGTGCGGCGAAAGTACAAATAACTCCCGGGCCCCCGACTCATGTTACTGCAAGCAAAAGGGGTTTTAGTCCGTAAGAGTCCGCCATAATTCACCGTTATTCCCAGTCGGAGCGTATCCATGAAAAATTCCCCAAGGTAAAAAAGAAAGTAAGGTATCCTCTTTAGGTAGGTCTGGTCTACGCCGTCCTTCCATACATAATACTGCAATTTAAAAACATTGTAAAAGCCAATTCATTTTAAAAGATTACCCGTGGAGTTTCTTGCCGGTTCCTCTCCATATAAAACACCTAGCTTTATAGGCGCTCGTTCATAAGTGCGTTTCATGTATCTTTATGTGAAACTAGTTTCTGCCAGCGATTTCGCCCGCGTAAAATGTATTATGGTTTCATGACCCACCAAGTCGGATCCAATTTATCCGCCCACATTGCATGAATCTTTTTCGTTAAGCATCCTAATAAGTCAGTCAACCTTTTTTTTAACTTTGATGTACAAACGTGGCAAGCTACGCTGGTGCTAATTACTATAATATGATCATAATATTTTGTTTAATGTTGTAATCACAGCACAAGCAATAATTTCTTTTATTCTTCTGTTTGCAATCCACATGAATAAATAATATTTCTATTAAACTGAAAACTTTAATATAAGTCCTTAGCACTTTACGTAAGATAACATTTACCCCAATAAACAGAGCTGAACAAAACCTGAACATATAGGTACGCCCGAGGTAAAGATGAAGCTAAATAAATATGACCATATTTGTTCTTCAAACTTTAAGATCATGTTTATCAAGAATTGGTACTTCAAACATACTCCCAATACACGTGATTTAACAACTCATTATAAGTTTAAAAATCAGTATTGTTCAGAAGGGTTCAATACATCGGTTCATTACAAGCGCTCTTAGAAGCTGAATTAAACACTTTTACTTTATCGTGGGAAGCTACGCAAAAGTTTATGAGTGAACTTTCCCGTAATGTACCTAAGTATATGTGCTATGTTCTCGAAGTACTAGCGCTAAAGTTGTGTCTACGAAACAGACTTCAATACGCAGCGGCATTCCGGTCGTCTAGTAGTTTGATCTGAAAACTTTAATCTTCTTTGCCGTACAAGTATGTTTAAGTTTCGCTTGAGGATGTTTCTATAAAAATGCCTCGATGAGGATTAAATTACTAGAGAATGGATGGATATGATTACGTACAGTATAAGCATAATAAACACTCACTGTTCTCACTAATGGGACTTAGGCATTTTCTTGAGAGGTAGTAGGCCACAATCCACTAGCTTCCACAATATAGCCAACAAAACAAAAATAAGAAAAAAAGTAAGGTGATAAATATATCACTTTACTTTTTTTAAAGAAAAAGATACATTGAACTTAGTTAAGTTTATGAACAAGTAAATTGACGCCAATCTATACTCTATACTTAATATATAAAGCTGAAGAGTTTGTTTGTTTGTTTCTTTGTGCGCGCTAATCTCAGGAACTACTGGTCCGATTTGAAAAATTCTTTTTGCGTTAGATAGCCTATTAATCCAGAAAGGCTTTAGGCTATATAACATCCCGCTATGACCAATAGGAGCAGAGAAGTAACAAAACATTTTGTGAAAACGGGAGCTAACGCAGCCGTACATATTGCCAATAGGAGCTGAGCATGACTAATTCCACGCGAACGAAGTCGCTGGCGGCCGCTAGTATCATAGATAACAAATTGATCTCTTTTCTGATAAATAAAACTCTTCCTCGCGCAGTTATTATTTCATAAAAGCCATGATCGCATAATGCGTAGAGACCAACGTTAATCTACGCCCTTTAAGTAGGTAACAAAGGTATATGTTATAACCTAATTTGATTACTTTCAGGCCAGTGAGCAAGTGAATACAGGTAAGATTTCGTTTGCTTTCACTTTACTAACATTGAAACATACTTAGGTAACTATTGAAAACCGTAATCACAAATTACTTTGAATATTTTATCAATCTCAGTACTTACTAAATCTAGATACAAAAAAAAAACGGCCAAATGCGAGTCGGACTCGCACACCGAGGGTGCCGCCGTACAAATGTAGCGGTTTACAATTTATGACGTACTAGCTTTCCTCCAGCGGCTTCGCCCGCGTGGAGTTCGGTTATATCGCGCTGTTTAAATTCCCCTCGGGAACATCAAATTTTTCCGGGATAAAAGGTAGTCTATGTTCTTTCTCAGGGTCTAAAGATTGTCTGTGCCAAATTTCATCAAAATCCGTTGAGAGGTTTAGGCGGGAAAGCGTAACAGACAGACAGACAGAGTTACTTTCGCACTTATAATACTAGCGTTGATTTAGAATTTTTCACAGTTTAGAGGCAATTAGATTTAAGAATTGTTTGATATGAATTTCAACTTTAATATCTCTACGCGTACATGTGACAAAGGGTAGGTAGTAAGTTTATAATTATTAAAAAAATATTTTATGTCATGTAAGCAAAAATAATATTTTAATATTTTATGTAACTTCAAATTTATCATTTTCACAATTTTTCCTTTATCTGTCTGTACTATATAATGTTGCTTCGTGCCTAATTTCAAGATTCTGAGTTCACGGGAAGTACCTTGTAGGTTTTGATTCCCTAGCGTGTGATGGAAATTCGTCTAAGGTGACGGTATAAACTGCTGTATCTTTTGATCGCTTTAACTTAGAAGTTTGATTTTTTCACTGCTTAAATATACCTAAGTATTTAGTATAAATTTCAATTTGATACCTTTATTACTTCGTGAGAAATAAAGTAGTAAGTTATATTTTATTAAAATATTTTTATTATATTATATAACTAAAAAAATGTGATTTTCGCAATTTTTCCTATATTTTCATTATATGACAATGCTTCATGCCAAATTTCAAGATTCTGAGTTTACGGGAAGTATCCTGTAGGTTTTGATTCCTTTGCGAGTGTCGAAATTTGTTGAAAATATCGACATAATCAGCTGTATCTTTTGATTGGCTTGGTTTAGAAATTTGATATTTTCACAGCTTAAAGGGACAATAGACCTAGGTATTTGGTATAAATTTCAATTCGATAACTTTATTCGTTCGTGAGAAATAAGGTAGTAAGTTTCATTTTATTAAAATATTTTTATTATATTATATAACTAAAAATTTGTGATTTTCGCAATTTTTCCTATATTTGCATTATATGACAATGCTTCATGCCAAATTTCAAGATTCTAAGTTTACGGGTAATATCCTGTAGGTTTTGATTCCTTTGCGAGTGTCGAAAATTTGTTGAAAATATCGACATAATCGGCTGTATCTTTTGATTGGCTTGGCTTAGAAATTTGATATTTTTACAGCTTAAAGGGACAATAGACCTGAAAATTTCATGTAAATTTAAGCTTGATTCGTCTACGCGTTCTTGAGATAAAGGGTCTTACAGACAGACAGACAGACAGACAGACAGACAGACAGACGGATAACAAAGTGATCCTATAAGGTTTCCGTTTTTTCCTTTTGAGGTACGGAACCCTAAAAAAGTTCACAGAGTTTTGCTAGGTAAATTTATTTTGTCTGTTTCTTCCACTCTGCTAGTCTACAGTCTGTACTAGTCTCGGTTATTACCCCCATATCATTATTCACATAATCTATCCATCTTTTAATTTATTCGAACTTTTACCGACGAGACTTGCTATATTTTAGGATTTATAAGTAAATCCTAAGATTTGTACTTCGGGCTTTTGCAGTAACATATTCAATCATTTATTGAAAATACATTACAAAAACTTAATGATTTATTACCGCAGTGGGATTAGACTTTTGCGAGATTCTTTCAAAGAAATACGATCGCCGCATTTCATCGCTTCGTAGTCGCAAACAGCTTTTATATTATCCCAGCAGATACTTAGTAGCTATCGGAAGTTCTATTTAAAGCTGACTTCACTTGCAGAGCTACTTCGGGAATTTATTTAAACGATAAAGGAAGACAACGCTGGATCTTCTGCATTTAATACATTGGTAGACAAAAAATGTTTCGAAAAATTATTTTCAGCAAATTGAATATGGGGGAACATTTTGCGCTTTTATGTTAAAACACCGTTTTCATGAATTATGTACAAAATATGCTAAAGCGGTAAGAGCAATATTCCAATACAGTGAACCGAACCTTTTTTGTATGTGTAGATGATTTTTAGGCTTGCTGCCAAACAAAAATGATTACTAAAATTTACCCTTTATATTATTATCTACCCTCCATAACATGTTGTTTATGTAAGTGGCATTTATTAAGAAAATCGTAAACCAACTATTTGAGATTTATTTTGTATGATGGTTACGGTTTTACGCTAAAAAGACTCGGATGAAGCAGGACTTTAAGATTTGGATGGAATTTGGCGGTATAGTCTATGACCTGGATTACCACTCAAGATATTTTTGATAGCTATTTTTTTACGGGATCGAGACTCATGCGGATAAAACTACCAGACTTTCCTTAAAAAAAAAAGAAACAAATGGTACCCCTGGTACCCATTACATCTTCGGTACAGGGATAACTGAAACTCCAGTTATGCATAAAAATAAAAGTTAATCCCAACTTTTGAGACGCTCGGCTCTGACCAACCAAAGTCTTTCGATTCTGAATATTCTACGAAGGCAAGAGGGTCTCACAAACTTTTTAAATATAAAGTCATGCATACAAACTGCGACAATTTTAGGAAGATTTATTCATTAGTATCTCCGGGATGAGTAACTAAATGTTTTATGACATACGTGTTTTTATAATGTTCAACACTTGCCTTTTCTCAAAGAGCGTTTAGATCTTTTCGTAATAGTTTCAGCAACTGGGTGATGGAGGTCAGATAGGGGGTCGCCCATGTAAAAACTGGTATCCTGCTGAAGCCGTTAAAACTGAAAGCCGACCTATCAAAGTTGGGAAAGGTAGCTGATAAGGTTGGTGTTGGGTAGCAGGTGAAAAACAAAAAAATAGGAACTGTACTTATAGCTACATGTAATGTTCTAGCGCATGCCTTTCTGAAGTTTCTATTCCACTGTATAAAAGCGTGACTTTATCTAATTTAAGCGCTTAATTAAATAATTAGCTGCACGTGTCCAGATTGCACCACTCCACGAAGGCTGAGAAGATAGTGGAGTATCTGCGCGTCAAGACTAAATGGACTGTGAGGGTCGAGGTAATGGAGCCGCGCCACTACACGTACTTCAAGCCGTTCGTGGTACGTGTTCCTACGCATGATCTTGACAGGTTCCTGAAAGAAGAGCTATGGCCGAAGAGTGTTGTGTACCGCCGGTTTCCTGGCCGGCTGCGTGACATCAGTCAGCGAAACACGACGCCCATGATCCTTGTTTTAGCTGTTATGTTGTTAATAGTATAGTAAAGTATTTGTTGTGATATATGTATGTATTTTATAAATTACTTTATAAGTATTTTTAATGTTATAGTTTGTATTGTATATTCTATGGGCCCTAGTTGCTTGAATTAAAGTAATATATTATGTTACTATGTAGAAATTATATCTTTTAATAAAACATTATTTTTATTATTAAAATTATAAAAGAAAAACCAAGAAAGATAAAAAAATCAAATATCGATCGGCGATTATTGTACAACAGTTGTGCGATCATTGTTACAGTCAATGGCTTAATATCCAAGAGCCTAGAGAAACTGCTGAAAACCAGCGCTCTGTTTTGCATAGGGTCGCAGCATAATGCTTATACAGCCTTTTTGCATGGATGTGACGCATGTTCTCCCTCAACTATTTCTTATTTTTGTGTGTAATCTTTTACCTCATGTTTACTGCAAATAAACGTTTCCTCTTTCTTTCTTTCCTTCATCACCTTAGGCTTCCGAAAGCAGTATTCTTGGATACGGCTCGCAATACTTGGAGGTTGATCCTCTTTCTTGAGCACTGAATACCGATAGTTTGAACCATGTTCCCGGTACCAATGGTATACTTTTCATATTTTTAAATGTTTTTATATTAATAATATAATTTTATGTACATACAAACGAAATATTACTTATAAATTGAATTCAATGAGAAATACATTTTGCCATTATCTAAGTAATTTTATATCAATTCACCAATTGGAATCTAATACTTAGATTTCATCGAAACGGAGCTCGGTTTTGAGAAGCCGTAATCTGAAACTATTGCAAACATATTTTAGTTTCAAGTCAGAGAACTTAATTGTAGCTGAGATCTGTTATATTGAGTGTTTATTCGCATTCAGTATACAGTTGAATAAAAAAGCTAAGGGGCAGGGGACAGAGTATACTGCGCAGACTACTCTGTCGCTTGCCCCTTTAAAATTACGTTAAGTTACTATTATCATCATCATCATCTCAGCGTTAATCCCAGTCGCATCCGAAGCTATTTCAGCTTTGAAGTCTGGGGTCCGCTTTACCAGGCTAACTGCTGCTTTTGGCTAAACTTAGGTATTTTCCATGAAGCGACTGCCGTCTGACCTCCACAACCCGAAGGCGCGATATCGAAGCATTGCAGTTGGACCAATTGTTGGATTTTGAGGGCTCCAACAACCCGTAATGGCCGCCATTAGATGTTTGTATGGCAACCGGGACTAACGGCTTAACGTGTTTTCCGAGGCACGACCACACCAGTGCAAATATTCATATTCATGCATACAAATTTTTGCACTGTGCGGGGATCGAACCCGCGCCGCTTTGCGCAGCGGCCGCGTCCGCTACCGCTACGCCACGGAGGCTGTCAAGTGTTAAGTTACTATTATATTTACTATTATTTATACTATTATAACCATTTTGAAGGCGATAAAACTTTGTGAAACTAGAAGAAGGTCTATGTATTTTTAAAAGACTGAATAACAGAGTATCAGCTACTAATAAACACCGATAAAAAAAGAAACAAACAGAAAAGAAACGATCCCACAACAAAACAAGTCGCTAAAATTTTATTCTTTCTCGTTGAAACAATTCGATTCCCGTCAGCTGTTCTATTGTGAATTTTAAAACAATTCACAAAGGAATCCCGAGTAAACCGACAATATCTTCTGTATAAATTGAACCACGAAACAACGAAACAGATGGTAGGCAACGCTTGAATAATAGAGTTCATAAGTCGGAACAGGGTTTAGGGCTTTATCGTACTGGCGATTTAGGATCGTATGATTTTAGCGAAACGAGCGATGAACGTTGAAAAGTTGTACAATATTCTGATGGCACAGTAAAACACTAAAGATACACATAACGTTCACAGTGGCTGTTCTCTTCAATATGATGACAGCAGGTAAGGTTTCCAATGTGAGAAACCCTACAGCATCAAAAGATAAGGATGAAAAAAGACGATGATCCCTGAGTTTGTTTCGGCTATTTCTTCTCAGAGGTAGTCAGTTAGGAAATACCGGCTTCATATAGTTAAAAAAAAAAACATATGACGTGTAAAATTGATCAGTGATCTTACTTGCTCAGTAAACGATTTCATTTCATTTTTTTTTCATTTCAAGGCAGGAGTGACTTGATTGTCCTGGAAACACTATATAATGTGTGGGCTCATTCATCTCAGTACCGAGTTACCGACGCTTTTTCGCGTACTAAGTACAGTGAGGACTAATCTAGTGATTTAAATCTTTGTGCAGCAGGTTTTTTTTTTTAAGATAACACATCTTACTTCCAAGCATAACATTTCAGTGCCATTCTCAGGAAAATGCGGACGCTATGTAGATGGTCACTAGCTACTCTAATCAGAAACCGTAGATTAAGCAGGGTTAAAACGTTCACGCGTAGTACAGGTTCTACAAACGCCAAGCTCTTAAAACACCAGTATGATAACGCTCTTAGGTCAATTACTCCGCTTGTATATACAATCTCCTAAAATTAATCTAACGTCGTGAGACTCTCTAATAAGGTAATACATGCCGCCATTACGAGTTAACGTGACAGTAGATAAGGTAACCTAGTTGATTGCATTTTTTAATCAAAGGGATATCCAGCACCCTAATTGCGTTACACACTTTTTAACACCCTTGCTCGTAAAGCTGATGTAATTCCACCGGTTTTAAATATGTAAAGCGGGCCGTAACAAACGCGTGTGTTATCAAAGCAAATAGTTAAGTTATAGTCCATACAAATTCCATAACAGCATTATTTTCAATTTCAAGTAAATATGAAACTGATCGCCGCCGCACGACTCGCGCTGCGCGCTGTTCCATATTTGAAATGGCAAATAATAATACTAATGGCGGGAAAGCAACAGTGTGCATTCACAGATTGAGTTTATTTAAAATGAACAAAATATAAAATACTTTTTTTCTGTTTCCTCGCAAGTGTGTTAAAAAACGTCGTACGATATACGTGCGTATTGGTTATAACATGCTCGGCTCAATTACACCCTCGCCTTCGGCTCGGGCTGAAATTCCGCCTCGCTTGTTATAACCATCATTACGCACTAATATCGTAATGTACTATTTCTTAACAGTTGGAATCATTTCGAAGTATATTGCTAATCAGTGGATTAGCAATATGCTTCGAAATGATTCCAACTCCATGTGTTCGATAATGTGTCTATTGAATTGTCAAAATGCACCCCATTGCTACTGATAGTGTGTTACGCAATTACCCTGCTGTTTATCGTTAAACTGTCTACCTTATTTTGACAGCGACTAGCTAAACTAGTGACAATCTAAAATGGGTTTTCTAACTTCAAGACTGAAAACGGCTTCTATTTTACTTCAATTGCCAATTTTTGGAATGTAAAACGGTGATAATGAAAGTTGTTTAAATTGTCTTCTATCATCTTAATTTTAACCAATTTGCTTTTGTAAATAGGGTCTTGTAGTTGGACCTATTAAGTAATAATAGTTGTATTGCGCTTGCCATAATTGGCTCCGTACCACGAAAAGTATGCTAAGCAGTTGGTATTAATTATCATTTCTGTTTCCTGGATGAGATATATAGTTCTTGCTTATAAAATACTGGCCAAAGACCTCCCCAAATTCTTCAAAGAACACTTTTCCCTCGCGGAACGGCGACAAATTCTGCTTTATTCTAGTTCATTTTCCGACCCATTACATATTCTAACCAACTAACAGCGTTATAACAACAACAATATCAAAGTGTTGTTTCCAAAGGAGTCTATTTCGTAGTTTTGATCGGATAGGATAGCTCCAATTGCCCATAGAATTTAGTTGGAAGGAAACGCGTTCAGTTTTCAGACTACACAAACTTTAGCTAAAACTAAAACCGAAATCTTAAAATACATATCTTTGAATACAAATACTCATACACTCAAACTCAAAATACAAATAACTTAAAGAGGTCAGCAAAAACGTTTTGACCATATTTTATAACGATATACCCTCATCAAGCTCAGAAATTTAAGATTAATTAATTTAGAAATCTTTGATTTGTTAGCAATTAAAATTTGGGCTTAAGGTTGGAGAATAATTATCGAAATATTAGGAAAATACCTCGGAAATTGAATGTAGTAATCTAACTGGTAATATTGGTTCTTAGGAATTGATATTTAGGAATTTCTAACGAACTCTAATTATGACAGTTACTGGTATTTTTGGTTCACATTTGCGTATCCGGTCACTATACTTATGCAGGTGATTCTCTACATATATTTGCATGCATATATTTTGTATATATTAAGTATAAAGAAGTAGGTAGTGTTCCTGTGTAAACAACCGCAACCAGGTGGCACCCAGACAAGCATACTTAGTAAATTATTTTGCCACCTCTGTTCTTAAAAACGTTATTCGTATCTTAGAACCAAACATTCGGAGACATGTCACGTTTAACTATCCGCACTAGGGGCGCGCATTAGATGATGGTCCTCTGCCAAAGTTTCCAAATGTTTTCTGTAAATGGTTGGGAGGCAACATCGAAATCCCGGCCACCGTAGGCGCAAGCTTGCGGGCGGTGAGCAGTGGGCAGCTGGCCGCCCGGTAAGGACCAGGCCCGAGTCGACGGCGCGTTGTGTTCAAGAGCGCCTCACAGAGATGTCAGCACAGCGTGACGGGCACAAAGAGCAACGCCTCCTGGGTCAGGGTTGCGAGTTGGTTAAAAAAAAAACCGTGGCCCTAGCGCACAGGCAAGTGAAGGAACACGGGTGGGTTTTAGCCAGTTAAAGTCTGACACGCCCTTCCGCTCCGCCCAGAGAAGGAGAGAGAGGCCCTTTGATGATATCCCATTAAAAAAAGGTTGTCTGTAAATGTAATAGGAACGCCCATTGTGTATCCTTTATAAAATCTTCATATTTATGCACTGTAATTTATATGGTGTACATGATAAAGAATATTATATTCTATTCTCCCAGCAGTAGAAAATGTGAAGATTAGAAACTGACTAGTGACTATGCTATAATAAGTGTATAACTTCCTAATTTGGGGTTATCCTTGAACTTTCACAGCATAAAGTCATTATTTAAATTTTAACTATATTAACAGCTGCTACAGAGGAGCAAACTTTTAATATTTGGACGATGTTTTCAGCTTTCACTACGTAATTAAGATAAATTGTTTTAACTAGGCTAGGCTGTTAAAATGTCGGTCTACATCACCGACAACCTCTTATTATATTGGTCGACACTTTGGGTTAATGTCTGATAAGTATAACGTTGGACGTGGAAGTAATTAATTGTGAAGTTTGTTAATTGTTTACGGGTGTTAAAGCCCCTAAAGCTAAAGCAGGCAGCAGACAAGTTCAATGTTGGTGACCACAAAGTCCTTTCGCATAATTAGGGGAAGCATGTAAATGACAGGTATTTTATGTAAACAAGTTTGTGGCAAATGTTAATAGTGTTCTAGTGGTAACGGCCCCGATAAGAGTCTCGAGAGACGTGGGTTTGAACCCAGACAGGCAAACTACTTTATGTAATACATTAACATTATTATTATTATTAACGTTATTATCATTATTATTTGTATTTGTAATTGCTTTCGAAACTTCGGTGACAAACTTCTTGGGTGACAAACTTCAGTGAGATGCCCTAAAACGGAGACTAAATTGGTGAGAAACACCAATCAGAATAAGAATTCTCTCGGTGGCCTAGTTGTTAAAACACCAGCCTCTGAAGTAGGAGTGTGCGGTTTAGATTCCAGGTCAGGCAAGTACCAATGTAACTTTTCTAAGTTGTTTGTACTTTCTAAGTATATCTTGGGCAGCGATGATTAAAAGGTGAAGGAAACAATTTTGAGGAAACCTGGACTTTAAGTTTTAATATTACATAACAAAAAAACCGGCCAAATGCGAGTCGGACTCGCACACCGAGGGTTCCGCCGTACAAACGTAGCGGTTTACAATTTATGACGTACTAGCTTTCCGCCAGCGGCTTCGCCCGCGTGGAGTTCGGTTATATCGCGCTGTTTAAATTCCCCTCGGGAACATCAAATTTTTCCGGGATAAAAGGTAGCCTATGTTCTTTCTCAGGGTCTAAAGATTGTCTGTGCCAAACTTCATCAAAATCGGTTGAGAGGTTTAGGCGGGAAAGCGTAACAGACAGACAGAGTTACTTTCGCATTTATAATACTAGCATTGATTTAGAATTTTTCACAGTTTAGAGGCAATTAGATTTAAGAAGTGTTTGATATGAATTTCAACTTTAATATCTCTATGCGTTCATGTGAAAAAGGGTAGGTAGTAAGTTTATAATTATTAAAAAAATATTTTATGTCATGTAAGGAAAAATAATATTTTAATATTTTATGTAACTTCAAATTTATCATTTTCACAAGTTTTCCTTTATCTGTCTGTACTATAAAATAACGTTGCTTCGTGCCGAATTTCATGATTCTGAGTTCACGGGAAGTACCTTGTAGGCAAAGAGATTTAAGATATATAGAGAGGGCATGTGTCAAAATGGCATAGAAAAACTGTGATCCCATGGCTCAGTTCCGCCATCTAGTACAATATAGCAAAATTAGATCGACAATTGGAGGCACAAATAGTAAAAATGAAATAAGTTTATATAAAATATATTCAGCTATTGCCCGGTAGGTGGCCAGTGTGGTCTATGTTGCTAGATCGGATTTAATACCCTAGTATGGTTCAAATCGGGTAAATAAATATTGAAAAGTAAACAAATTAAGTGAAACTTGTCTTGTACAAACAAAAACTGTTTTAGACTTTTATTCGCTACTATTCATTTACCGTGACATCGTCTATTGGCATTTTAGATGTTTTATGCTTACGAATTATTTTAACGCTCAGTTTCTTGCGATTTTTGAGTGTAATAGACCTTTTAGGCCATAAAGCGCATTTTGTTTTGCAATTTTCGTTTGCATTTCGTTTTTAGCAAAATTATTCTTTTTACACGTTTGTTTGCAAATATTTTTAAATGGCAATGCAAAAAACTGTGGTAGGGTTTGTATCATTTCGATATAAAGTTATCGATAATATTCAAAGAAGTTACTACGACGATGTTTTGTCGCATTATGATAGCTTGAAACAAAAAATTAGGAAGCAGAATAATTATGGGTAATTTCAAGTTTACAAGTTTCTTATTTACATAATTCTTTTAATATAATAGGCGTTAAAGTTGAAAATTGCCGATTAGTACTGAAAATCTAAATAATTGCTTATTTTTTAATTTTAAAATAATTCATTTATAATCAATATATAGGAAGGTCGTTTATGCCTTTGTGATAGAACTCTGAGGATCTAGACTGCACAAACTGTGTGAAAGCAGAACTGCCTCCTGGGAAGAAAACTTCTTGTCACGTAGATAATTGTCCAAATCACGACAAAAATGGTAGTCTGCTGGAGCAAGACCTTTACCAGATACGTACGCCATTATCTTTAAAAACTAAAAAAAAATCACGGTTATTGTATGGGAGCCCGCCTTCAGTATTTATTTTATTTCAATTTGAATATATAACCAAATATTCTGTGAACATTTTAAGCATCTATCTGTTTCCGTTATTAATATGGAGCAAAAAACGGCAAAAATTCACGTTTGCTGTATGGGAGCCCCCTTAAATATTTTATTATTTTTATTCTTAGTACTTGTTGTTATAGCGGCAACAGAAATACTAACACAATCTCTGGAAATTACAACTGTCTCGCTATTACGGTTTATGAGATACAGCCTGGTGACAGACGGACAGACAAACAGAGAAGTCTCATGAATAGGGTTCGTTTTACCTTTTAGGTACCGAATCCTCAAAATCACAAAGTAGCTCGCAATCATTGTACTACATATACGTACCTACATATTTTATGAATATATTTCATTATAAATAAGTTATGTAATCTATGTACTTATCCACTTAACCGTAAATTTTATCCCAATTTTTACGGTTAAGTAGAAAAGTACTGAAATTAATAACTTACTATTTCATTTCTAATACAAGGTACCGATTCTTTTTTTTTTAAATTTGATCGACAAGTCTTTCCAAAGTAGATAACTTCTCTTTTAAAATGCATTGAGCATAATTTCGACGAATGAGACGGAAGCCAATTTTCTTCCCTACGGTCTATCTGGAAAAATCGTATCCACTTTTTCCCTACAACATTATTTTTATTCGGAAACCAAAAATAACAAAAACCTAGATAAATGAATAGTAATTGTTCATTCAATTTTGTTTATTAATATGATATGATTATGTTTAAATAGAGTTAATAATAAATAAACTTGAAATATAGTAATATTTTAAGTTTATTTAGCTATATTTTAAATGTCAATAAAATACAACAAAATGTATTCATCTTAATAAGTATTATCGATAACTAAATCGATAAACAACATTACTACATCTCTACAAGAAAATAGTAAAACTACTCAACAATAGAGGGCGCTTATTACAATAATGGAAAAATTTCTAGAACTATTTAAGATTTTTTTTAAATTTGAATTGCAGGCGAAATATAAATAATTCATAGAAAAACATTCCGAAGTTAGGTCCAGTCGTTTTACTATAACGAGATGTACAGTAACACAAAGCGCAACATGCCATATTTCCTTAGAAAATGTTTATTCTTGGTGGACACAAATTAATTACGTCCTGACGCGCAGACTAGACTGAGCGACTTATAACCAAGTCGATAAAAGTATTGGCTTACGATTTTGTTCGTGATGTCCTGTCTATTGTAAATATAATTTTAATGTCTTTGCTTGTAGGTTTTGATTCCCTAGCGTGTGACGGAAATTCGTCTAAGGTGTCAGTATAAACTGCTGTATCTTTTGATCGCTTTAACTTAGAAGTTTGATTTTTTCACTGCTTAAAGGGACAAGAGACCTAGGTATTTGGTATAAATTTCAATTTGATACCTTTATTAGTTCGTGAGAAATAAGGTAGTAAGTTTCATTTTATTAAAATATGTTTATTATATTATATAACTAAAAAAATGTGATTTTCGCAATTTTTCCTATATTTGCATTATATGACAATCCTTCATGCCAAATTTCAAGATTCTGAGTTTACGGGAAGTATCCTGTAGGTTTTGATACCTTTGCGAGTGTCGAAAATTTGTTGAAAATATCGACATATCGGCTGTATCTTTTGATTGGCTTGGCTTAGAAGTTTGATATTTTCACAGCTTAAAGGGACAATAGACCTAGGTATTTGGTATAAATTTCAATTTGATAACTTTATTCGTTCGTGAGAAATAAGGTAGTAAGTTCCATTTTATTAAAATATGTTTATTATATTATATAACTGAAAAAATGTGATTTTCGCAATTTTTCCTATATTTACATTATATGACAATCCTTCATGCCAAATTTCAAGATTCTGAGTTTACGGGAAGTATCCTGTAGGTTTTGATTCCTTTGCGAGTGTCGAAAATTTGTTGAAAATATCGACATATCGGCTGTATCTTTTGATTGGCTTGGCTTAGAAGTTTGATATTTTCACAGCTTAAAGGGACAATAGACCTAGGTATTTGGTATAAATTTCAATTTGATAACTATATTCGTTCGTGAGAAATAAGGTAGTAAGTTCCATTTTATTAAAATATGTTTATTATATTATATAACTGAAAAAATGTGATTTTCGCAATTTTTCCTATATTTGCATTATATGACAATCCTTCATGCCAAATTTCAAGATTCTGAGTTTACGGGAAGTATCCTGTAGGTTTTGATTCCTTTGCGAGTGTCGAAAATTTGTCGAAAATATCGACATAATCGGCTGTATCTTTTGATTGGCTTGGCTTAGAAGTTTGATATTTCTTATTTATTTCACAGCTTAAAGGGACAATAGACCCGAGTATGTCATGTGAATTTCAGCTTGATACGTCGACGCGTTCTTGAGATAAAGGGTCTTGACAGTGAGACAGACAGACAGACAGACAGACAGACAGACGGACAACAAAGTGATCCTATAAGGGTTCCGTTTTTTCCTTTTGAGGTACGGAACCCTAAAAATGACTCAATATACATATTTATAAAAGATCTCATTTTACGGTTGCGTGTTTCATTTTGTCCGTAGAGGCAGAACTTTTGAAATCTACCCTGGTCGTTCCCTTCATTAGTAGTACAATAAGTTTACGTTAGGATAACGATAAAGCAGTGGGAATTAGCTCCAGTGGCAAACCGACTCCAGATCCACTACTAACTCGCACTTAGTGGTGGATTATGGCCCACTCTCTCCTACAGAGAGGGGGCTTGTGTCCCAGTATTGGGATGTTTATAGCCTAGTTATTTGTAAGTCTAGAGTCAACCGTAAGTCTACAGTTAAGGTTTGACTTTGCAAAGCCTTTGTTTTGTACTAGCTAGGGCGATTTTCATAGTTAAAGTGTCAACATTGTCGAGTGGTTGGCTGTAAATACAGTGTGTGTGATTCTATTTGAGACCATCGACATTTTTGACAATATACCTACGGTAATTATAATACGGTAGTTATGAGCTTTGTTTTGTAATATTAAAATATGTATTTAGTACTAGCCGAAAGTTCGAGATTTCCTTTTACTATTTTAAATAAAAAGATTAGAGAAATGTTTTATTTTTTAAAAGTAATGTATTTAAAGTCTTTGTCAGCAGTTATCCCAGGAGCCATTAAATATTTTAGCATCTTCAAGCAAACACCAGTGAAAAGATATTTCACAGAAACTTTAGATTTCGAAGATTGCAATTTTTACAACAAGCCAAATGCTGCCCCGAGACAAATCTGCATTTTGTCGCTCATTGTGAAGGAAGCCGCCCACCTGATGTTGACTAGATTCCTCTAGCGTGTACATCAGGCATAATGTGTAAATATGAATGCTAATGGAACTATAAATAATGCTATTAGAACTTTACTCACAAATACACACACAAAAATAGCAATAGTAGCTGGTGACGCTCTATGGTTCCCGCCCTGCTTTCTGCACACATATCCAACCCCCACGGATGAAGGAGCGAGTTTACGTATGTATGTATTACCGGAAATGTATGAAATTTAGAAATTATATACAAATCCTAGGAAATTTATACAGTTCCGAAGCTATTTAAAAAACGTATAAAATACTCCTAGCAAATGTGTATAATTCATAGGAACTATATAAAATTCCAATATCGTATTAGGCAATGTATAAAAATAATGCTTTCTGTTATAAAATTTGTAAAAATGGGAATAACCATACAGAAAATAAGACACAACGTTCAGGTACTTAACAATCATATTAAAAATCTTAACAACCGTAAAATAAGCTTTGAAAACCAACTATCTAGTAACTTTTAAAATGTATTATCACAAAAGGACTTATATTATTCTTATAAAGTCAAACTTTCGTTTGCTAATTAATCAGTCTATTATTTTAAATGTCACGATATTAAAGTAAGTCTTGGTATTGTTAACCTATGTTAAATGTAAACGAGTCAGTCTATATGGGTATTTATTTTACAAGGTAAGCTGGAATGGCACTTGGAAGTATACAATTGTTTATTTGACAGACAGGCATTTTGCTGTAGTACAGTTTTTCTTGCAAAGGCAATTTTTAAATCCCTGGCCGGTTCCAATGAATTGTAGATTAGTAACTGACCGTAGTACCATCTCCATACTTGGTACATCAATATCAAGAAGAATTCTTAGACACACATTAATTTAATTAATTAATCGGAGATCGATAATGTAATTGTTTCATTCCATTCTTTGTACCAATTTGATAAAGCTCATTGGCTTTACCCAAAATTCACCTACAATATTTGAGGTATCACTACATCCTCTATCAACCTCTGAAACTGTAATTCGTGCAGAAGTGCCAATAGGGAGAGGGGGCACTTCTTTTCACTCAATTTCAGCATTTTTTCAGCCTGTAGTTGTAGGTTGTTACTAGGGTTGTAACGGAGGCCTTGTTAGCGGAGGCGGAGGCGGATGCGGAGGCAACGATTCTCACCTCCACGGATGCGAAGGTTAACTGAGGCGGAGGCGGAGGTGAAAGTAAAGGAGGTGAAATTTATGGTTAATTAAAACAAAAAAAAATATTTTAAATACGTAAATTAATAGCAGTACACTTATAAAAAAAATATTACCTTCTAGTAATGAAAATTAAGGAGAAACAAATTGTATTTGCCGCATTCTGGTATCTCACTAGTTGATTCTTGACCATTTCGCACTCAAACGCGGCCGGACGGTGGTCGAGCGTCGCAGCTTGCGCGTTATTTATTTTATAAATACGTAAATAAACCTCCGTCATAACTCCGCAAAAAATGTGCGGTGTCGGAGGCGGGAGCGATCGCATTTTCGCTCCCGCCTTCTTCTTTCTTGCGGAACTTCCGCAGTAACGGAAGCGGAGGCGAAGCTCCGTTACAAACCTAGTTGTTACTTTGACGATTATCAAATACTCTATATTTTTGGCTGGTCAGACGAGTAGTGTTTCGTCTAGTATTCCACCAGTCACCCCGTTATCCCCACGTACACATTATTTATCTCAAATGTTTTACATTTCCGATTCCTATTTAGGAAATGTACACATAAGTTTCCTAGGAAATGTGTAAATATCGTAAAAGATATTAATCTTCATATTAACTTACTGATTAAAAAAAGCTTTGGAAAACAACATTTATTTTTAAACTAGCTTTCCGCCCGCGGATTCGCCCGCGTGGAGTTCGGTTATATCGCGCTTTTTAGATTTCCCTCGGGAATATCAAATTTTTCCGGGATAAAAGGTAGCCTATGTTCTTTCTCAGGGTCTAAAGATTGTTTGTGCCAAACTTCATCAAAAACGGCTGAGAGGTTTAAGCGGGAAAGCGTAACAGACAGACAGACAGACAGACAGACAGACAGACAGACAGACAGACCGACAGACAGAGAGACAGAGTTACTTTCGCATTATAAACTAGCGCTTGACCGCAATCCCCCCTGATGGTAATCAGTGATGCAATCGTTGGTGTTAAAGCGCACTAGTCTATTAAGGGCCTTGAATAGGCTCTTAATAGTCTAGCCTTGAAGACACTCAAATTGTAGTCCAACTGAAACACCACCGCTGGCAAATTGTTCCAGTCCCTCGATGTACTAACTGTCTATTAACTTTTAAAATATTATGTTTATCACAAAATCGATTTATATTATTTCTATAAAGTGGAAAAAAAAATATTTTACACATTTCGTCCGATTTTAGAAAGTACATACGTTTCTTAGAAATTGTAGGTATACAATGACAAATTACATACATTTTCACTAACATATGTATAAAATGACTGTACCAAGGCGAACTCAATGCCTGAGGCTTTTTCAGTAATTGCTTCTATCGTTGTATATATACTTTGGGAAGAACCTCTTCAACGTTATTTATAGCTTTGAAAATCAATTGGAATTCGTCACATACTTCAAGAATCGGTATAATAATTTGAAATGTCTCAATTGTCGTCAGAGATATTGACTTAAATAATTCACTGATTCTTAGTAACAAGACGGCTCGTCATTCAATTAGAAAGATAAGTTCAATTCTGATTATTTAGGTCACACTTACTTCGTCAATATTTCGTCATTCAGATATCCGTCATCCAAAATAGACGGTTTGAAGTAAGAAATCATAGTGACAAAATTGACCCTTCGCATATACAATATGTAAAGAAAACCCTGTCCGATCCGTGAAGGTATTGTTAGGTATCGTTAACTGATTCTAATAATGCCTACAAAGCCGGGCTAAACATAAAAAATAATCCCTCAAAAAAAAAATGTTATTTCAAAAAAGCGAGGTAACGTAATGCATGTGCGGCAGGTAACCCGATAGGCATACATGCGCGGGTGAAGGGGGGCGGGGCATGCGGCACGTGGTCGCATCGCTATTCGCTTCGTCACAAATGGTGTTGTCAGCTTTTTAAAAATTACTAAGTTTCGGGGAAATTGGAATTAATTCCCGGGAAAAACAGATTATTTCAAAATTCATTATTATTGTTACTATGATGATTATGTAAAATTTTATATTATATTTGGTCAAGTGTTTACCTAACCTTTATTATCCTTATGGGTCGGACAGGGTTTTCTTTACATATTGTATTGTGCCGAAAATTTGTAACGAAAGCAAAAGTTTTCGGTTTCCACGGATAGAAATCGGAATCTACTTTAACATTAGTTTCTATGAATTCAAATAGAACCAAATAAATAAGAAAATGAACACGATTATTAAAGCGTTTTTTTCTAGGACAAATTGTCATTCAAAGAATTAGAAAAAAAATCAAATGCATTTATTCGATTCTTCTGTGAACGCATGTAGGTTTTAATTCAACAAAGACTGTTGGATATGTAGAGCAATTCCATTCAATCCTTTTAGCTGGATGTGCATTTATATTTGTACCCCTACCTGTTCGAATGGATTCAGTACCTAAACATTTTTCAGCAACTGACTTTTCTTATAGTCAAATAAGTCACATATGAAATAAAAAAAAGTAATTGTAACCGCAGACGTCCCGCTGTGCTATGTATATCTGACGACTGTGACAGTTTATACTATTATAGTCGTTAACGTTGTCTCTTATTGCCATGATTATTTATTTATTTATTAAAACTTCATGCACAAATAACAACATTGCACAATGGCGGACTTAATGCCTTAGGCATTTTCTACCAGTCTACCTTAAGGTGATGCAGAGACAATACATGGTAGGTGCAAGTATATAAAAGAGAAGTTAAAAGAGAAACACAAAAAAATATTATAATAAATACATAAATACATACACACATAAATACAAAATATAAACAGTAGAGAGAGATAAAAAAAAATATATAGATAGAAAAAAAGAATTAATTATATGTTTGATGAATCTGCCAATTTCTTGCGTAAGTAATCCCGAGCTTTAATTTTAAAAGTGATTATGTACATAGACTAAGAAAAATTTGTAATTGTTGGAGTGATCAATAAGCTATTATTATTATTTAAATACATATTCTCAACGTTTCAAGTCTGTACATTTTTTTTTAATTATTTTTTTATTTTTATGTATGTTTAGAAAATGTATTCTAGCAGGACTATTTATATAACATATTGAAATTAAACTTACGGATAATAAACGTGCAAAGCACGGGCGGCTAGTTAGATGATTTTAAATGAAAGTATACCTACATCATTATAATTTTAAGTTATGCTTTCAAGTCTTCAGCGATTACCTTCTTGTGTTATTTAACACGTCTAACCAAACATAGGATGTCACGACTTACACGGATTACATATGTAATATGTATATATTAGATCCCACGACACAGGATATCTTAGTGTGGGGTCTAGCGCTACTTATAACATATTTAGTATTTATTTCAATTTATATTTTGCTCTCTTTCGTCTGTTGGCTTATGTTGTCATCAAAATGTGTCTAAACAAATTTTATTACTATTAATATTATTATGTATTAATATATAGAACAAAGAAGTTTGTGTTTCGGTCCTGAAGTTCAATAGCTAACAATAGTCTTTTCAAGATGAATTTTTCCTAATAAACATGACAATATTTTTTTCTACTTTTCGAGCTAATTCGTTTCATCACGAAATATTCCCCTTGAAGACATCTTTCCATTACCTTAACGCTATATATTTAACGCCCGTTCATAGGCTAAATAAAATATGGTATTCGTAAGGCACAGAATTAATAAAAGTTAATTATTTGATGAAATAATAATACCGCAATTACAATTACTGTCACCTGATTCTAAAGATCTGTAGTTCCTTACGTATAAACAATCAAGAGAAGTTGCCATTGATGAAATATTTCCATCAGTATAATTATATTTTAACGCTATCCTGCTTCAGAGTAGATTCGCCCAATCTTTTTTATCAGTTTAATAAAATCTATACGGAAATAGAATTGCTGACGGTATTTCATTGCTTACTCAACATTTAAATATCTAGATTTTAATCTTTTGATGAAAAATGTGTTAGGACTTTGTAAATATAAAATACTTTTTTCTCAAATAAAATCATCGCCTGTAGGTAAGCAAAGATAAATAGCTATTAATAACACACGTCAGTTTTATTAAACACTTTTCTAATTGAATGTTTATCATTAATGTTGATTATCATGTGTAAAAAACAACGCGCTATACAGCGACGGGAATCAATTAATTAAACATAAAAATAATTGTGTTTTTGAAGGTAAATATGTCCATTGGTCTAGCGTGGATATCATGTAGTACAGGCGTAGAGTAGTCTCTCGGTGTTCTATAGGATACATTTTGGGGAGTGTGCGAGGGAATTGCATGATTTAATTCCCCCATCTGCGTTCTACCATCGGACGACCCGTCGTACGGCGAGTTCCCACCCTTACGTTGTTAAAACCACTACGATCCGGACGAAGCGTTTCACCTCTCAGTGCGCTTTACCATCAACGATTGCGTCACTGCTTAGCATCAGGCGGGATTACGGTCAAGCGCTAGTTTATAATTTATAAAAAAATAAATGAATCGAACGTTTAAGCTAGGCTCGTTATATGACGAAATTTCTTTACGCTAGAAAAGCGTCTACGTCAAATAGGAAGCCCTTTGTACGCACACATTTTTCTTGCCGCGATAAACTACGGTTTATTTGTCGTATTTATGTACGCTTGTCAGTGTTGTATGGATCATTCTGGAAACTTGTTGACGTTTTTTTTACGGCGCGGCTTATACGCTGCATCGTATAGAAACCTTGTCATGTACAAAGGGCCATAATGTCTGTATATTGCGAGTTCGGGGCTCCTAAACAGACTATGCCCATTCTGCTATTGTCCCAAATGTCCAATACCTCTGAATCTTTGACGATCTCTGTAAAAATAGCTCTGAGGCTACGGTATTCGTGGGGAACTACTGGGCTCATACAGTACAAGTAACATGATGTACGGTAGGAATGAAAATAAAACAAGACCGAAAATGTTACTAAAATAAAATAATTCTACTAGGGGCTGTTTTTACCAAATGAAATACGCAGGATAAAATTGATGCCTGATCGTTCTAGTATGCAAAAAGTACAAAGTTTATTTCCAGTACCTACAAAATTTTGTTTTTTTTTTTAATTATTATAAACTAGTGCTTGACTGCAATCCCGCCTGATGGTAACCAGTGATGCAATCGTTGAAGGTAAAGCGCACTAGTTTATTAAGCCTATTCACTTAAAAAACTTAGGAATAGGAAGGATGACGACAGTTGAGCGAGGTGATGCAATGTTAAACCCAACAACACGACAACGATGCTGCGCCAGAGGGAGATTGATCTGTAGACTCTCCACGACCAAAATTCCGACACAACAACATTTGGCGCATCATACCCGGCACACATCGCAACACAATTACTGCTCAGACCCGTCCTCCGTACGGCTTCACCAGACATCATACCGGAACACGACAAATCGCTTGGCGGCAAGACTTTGTCTGGTGGATGGTAACTTCTGCCGGCAGCCGATGTTATGGCCTACCACTACTAAATTTTACACTACTAAATATTGGCTAGCAAAATTAAGATTACCTTTATAAAATTTAATTCTTTTTTTTCTTAACAATTGCAAGTTGGAAAAAAATTATATTTTATTAACAAATCTGTAGAGGTACCTACAAACGCCACATGGAACAACGTGTCATACTGACGTCACACGAATTCTACGTCTCGCAATCAGAGTTTTCCGTGCAACTAGCGTACATAGAACTTCCCAATTTCAAGCATTGGGCAAGTGCCCACCAGACATAACACCCGTCTGGTCGGAGGATGCTCCCTTTCCTATTGAGGATGAGTGAACTTTACTCCCTGTTCCTCATGCCTCCACACTTTATCAGCTTTCTTGAAACTAGTAAACTATTCATTTATTATAGTTATACCTAAAAGAAAATGATAACAAAAGAGCTATTTTTAGCTTAAGGTCAAAAAACCTAATTAAAGTTTATAAATATATTTTATATCTAATTTTAATACCTAGCTGCTCTGGATCTGACTATAGCTTCGAGCCGGTTAAGCTTTTCCTAGACTCGAACTGAATTATTAAGGTGGCAATTTCTTATCACAAATGGAAACAATATAACAGTCTTATATAGGGACTAGTACACCTGCACCCTAATTACGTAACACACTATTGCTATCAGTTGGAATCAATTCGATGCATATTGCTAATCCATTGCTCTATGTGTTCAAAATTGTGTCTGTTCAACAACGTAAATAACACAATGAATGTTGTTGAACTGTCCAAATGAAACCCATTGCCTCTGATAGTGTGTTACGTAATTACCCTGCTGGTGTCTAGCCTCTTCGTACCTTCTAAATTGTTTGTAATTTCACACCCATTCATTTTAATCAGTACGACGTATATTGATGCTTAGTTCCAGAAAAGTCATAATTCTAGCACATTTTGCAGATGAAAGAGAAGAAATTGAAAACAAAAACAGAAACAAAGAAAATCATGGTAAAATTGTAATTCTCAAAGGATTACTTTTGTTTTTAAAGCTTTTGCAGCCATTTCTTAAAAGAAGGTTCTCAACTTTAAAGTTTTTGTATATAAAATTAAAATCTCCTTCGCATATTTTTTTATTTTGAAAATTTATTTGTGTACTTAAAATGTTATTCCAATTTTAAAAGTTTGTTCTAGGTTGGTGAAATTCGCCCTAAGTGTAATCTTTTCAGTAAATCATGTTAGAAAATGTAACTGTTTTGTGATTACACAATTTAACACAATAATAGGATTCCAACAATGTGATAAACCACCGGAAAATGGAACAGCAAAATCCTCAGAATTTTAAACATGTTTACATATTTCTTTTACGTATTCAGTGTCTTTGGTATAAATGAATTTTCATTGTGCTCTTTATAAATTTATTTTATGATAATTTTTTAAGGTACATCAATTTTCATGAAATCGTGTGTGCATCAGGAATAATGTACATAAAACCACCCAGATAACTTAAATACTATAATTACTTGCACGTTGAAAAGACGGAAAATAGTGGAAACATTTTTTACCTATTTAAAACTACACATGCCTAAAGAAACAATGATAATACTCATGATACCAATAAATCTTACCATTTCCTGGCGGTCCGCCGACCGGATTTACTTTGTAGGATTTATTACATAAGATACATACATAATCGGCCTATAATGTCCCACTGCTGAGACACAGGCTTCCTCTCTTTGAAAGGGAGTGGGTTCTAATGTACCACGCAGGTCCAACGCGGAGGACATTAGGTACATATCTTTGGTATTTTGTTCCTTAGATATGCAAGTATCCTCACGATCTTTTCTTCGCCGGGTTGAAAATAGTAATCAAGAAATCTATCTATACTAATATATAAAGCTGAAGAGTTTATTTATTTGTTTGAACGCGCTAATCTCAGGAACTACTGGTCCGATATGAAAAAATCTGTTTGCGTTAGATAGCACATTAATCCAGGAAGGCTTTATGCTATAACATCATGCTACGACCAATAGGAGCGGGGCATTTAAAAAAAAACGCGGGTGAAACCGCGTGGCGCAGCTAGTTATTTATAAAATACAATGTAAAGCATCTAAAGACAGCCTCCGTGGAATAGCGGTAGCGAACGCGGCCGCTGTACAAGGAGGCGCGGGTTCGATCCCCATGCAGTGCAAATATTTGTATGCATGAATAAGAATATTTGCACTGGTCTGGTCGTGCCTCGGAAAGCATGTTAAGCCGTTGGTCCCGGTTGCCATACCTACATTCAATGGCAGTCGTTACGGGTTGTTGAAGCCCTCAAAAGTCCAACAATTGGTCTAACTGCAATGCTTCGATATCGCTTTCGGGTTGTGGAGGTCAGACGGCAGTCGCTTCACGGAAAATATCGAAGTTTAGGCAAAATTAGCAATTAGACTGGTAAAGCGGACCCCAGATTCCAAAGCTGAAAAAGCTTCGTATGCGACTGGGATTAATGCTGAGACGATGATGACGATGTAAGGCATCTGCCTAGATTCAAACCTATGAATTTTCGAATATTGGGACATCAATGCTACTTTAGAGTAATAAAACTTTTGGAAAAGAGAAATACGATTACACACCGAAAGACTAGTTCTTATTGACAGCTGTAGTGATCTCAAACAACAGTATTGCAGAAAAACTAATAATAAACATCATTTACAAACTATTTCTGTTGCTATATTAGCGTGAACGTAAAACTTCCCGCTTTAGTAAACTTATTTACCGACTTTGTCTGCGCCGAGTTTCGGACGAATGGACTTAGCTGGGATGGGCGACGCAGCTGACTTCGATAAATTTCTTTTGCAAATTTAATTCGTCACAAGTGTTTGTAGCTATATTTTTGATATCGTCTTATTTAGAGAGTAACTTCTACTTGTAAGTTCGAAATAGTGCTTTTGAGTGTAATACAGCTTTATCTACTTATCTAAGAGCAAAAGTTAGACACTTAATGTTACTACTTAAACAACACTTATGCATACTTCCACCTTTTAAAACACAGATAGTAAATTATTTCAACGATCGACAGCAAGGATCCACCAAAACAAAGTCCAAAGCAGTTCCCCATAGCGACGACTAAATCCAACGTAGTGCGTGCGACCTGCCGTGTCACGCGTTGGTACGGTCTGTTGTTCAGGATAAACCTGGCTGGTTTAACTTTTAACTCCTTCTCAGGCTCCAGCAGTTTCTTCGACACCACATTGTAATCCGGCTCCGTACACGAAGGCAAACAATCGCAATTCAAGCCCGTCTCGTTCGTGCCCGGAACTTGCAGCTTTCTTAGTGTTGTGTAGTGTTTCGTCAAACACGTTAATCCCTCCAAGTCGCAATATCGATCTTTGTACTGGACCGGAGATAAGTGATGTGTACAGTTACAGAGATTCAGTTGGGCCTCGATGCGACATTGAATAATACATACAGAGTAGCTGTATTGCTGATAAGCAATGTAGCTCTCTGGAACTTCGTCAGGGAATCTACATTGACGTATTTCAGGAGCGATCAAAGGTACTTCCGGCTCATTCACCACATCCATAATTGAAAACCTCACTGTGGCTTCGGCTCCGTATAGCGTAGTTATTCTACGATCATATTCCATATTCCAAAAGGGTATGTCTTCGGGTGAATGAATGAATGATTCGTAATCTTGTGTTAGGGTTATTTCGAGAACACCAGCCTCAGGGTTTTTTGCGAGAGCGGATGTGGAGAACATTTTGTGATTTCCACCGACATGCTTGTTGTTAATCGTGTAACATAACCCGTACTCCGTTTGCAGAGGTTTGAAATATTTACAACAATCAATCTCTCGGCCATTCCACTTACAGGATTTAAATAGTACTTTACAGGGAGTACGGAATTTTGAGACAATTTCGGCATAATCACGTTGGCACATGGTTGTATTTTTGCAGGTTGATGTGCAACTGAAGCATGTTCCACTGAAGAATATAATTTCTGCGAGAAAACGATCATAGTTGGCACTATCGGTAATGTCGAATACCTTGCTGAGTGCCCAAAGTTTCTCGATATTGGCAATCTCGCAGACGGTTACTGATGCAAATGTTGTATTCCAGTCGAGGTAATCAGTGCGCGTCGTGAATCGTATGGTATTCTCCTGGTAGTGATCATAGTACTTGCGTATCGTAGCCACAGCGATGATCCACACGTGAATGTAAATGACGAAGTAGATGAATCGATACACGAAGTGCACATCTTTACGGACGAGATAACTGGGCCCGTGAACAGTAAGATTTTTACAAGTATGTTTCATTCTATGATAGAACAACAGAATGTGTTCCTTGATTTTACTGAATATTTTCATTTTGTGTAGCTTTATGTGGTCTGTACAAAATGTAATCAGAGTTCCGAATGGTAAGTTTGAAATAGGGTCGTTATTTATATAATGCATGGATTTAACGATCACACGAAAGGAATCCATTTGCTTAATGCTTTAGATGTTGTATATTATACATAACGATAATTATTGTCACGTAATAGAAGTTAGGGTACGACACAAAAATACAAAAAATTCGGTAGGTACTCGTTGAATATTGAATTATTAGATATATAGGTACTATAAGTAATATTGTTCAGCGCGTATTCCAAAGATAAACATATTTTGTTGCAATTTATTTTGTATCTAACAGTAAGTACCTATTATTTTTTGTGTCCTTTACACGTCTACATTTCTGTTTTGTTTACAGGCTGAATGAACCCTACTAGATTTAACAAAATAATGTACTCAATATTGTACCTACACATTAAAAAGCTCTACAAAAAAGTCGGCGATGGGCGATGGTGTATGTTTATCACTTATGGATATCCCACAATAACATTTTTTGTCATTTACTTTCTACGACAAATAGCGGATAATATTCAAAGCGATTTTAAACAATACAGCATTAATCCTTAATCAATTTAATACCTTAAATAAATTGTTGATTTGTTATAGATCTACATTGCCCTTTACAGTATATGATTTAAATGAATATTTTCGAAGATATTACAGATTTAAAAATTGCGGGCAGGAGCGGCCAGCCGGGGCGGCAGGAGCGGCGGGGGCGCTATGTTTTTTATATGTTCACAGTTTTTATTTATTGTATTAAGTATCAGCATTAGACCCGTGCGAAGCCGGGGCGGGTCGCTAGTAAATTATAAGCAAGAGTTTGAGGTACATTTTTTCTGCTGTAGTTCTTTGTTTCATAATAATAAAACGTTTTGCATACACTATACATAAATGGTGTATCTGACATCGACGCACAAACGAGTACCATGGATCCAGTACATGATTCTGAAACCCCCAGTGGTGGAATTTTTCGTCGGCTTTTTGATGATTTAAATAAAATAAATGTAGTTTTTTTTTTCACTTCAGACCATTCACAATTGCTCTACTTTTATAACCCAATAAGATTTTAAAGTAAAAATGAAATAATTCGTTAATTACATAAAAAAGCGCAATGAAAACAAAATCCTAAAAACTATCTTAGCAGCTGATTTAATAGAGTTCACATCAGGGATCAACGTCATACCTACAAACCCGCACGGCGGCATGCTTGCAACGTTCAAAAGCCGAGCCGACACTTTTTTTAAACACTGTGTATTCTGTAACCGTTCATTAACGACATAAATGACTATCATAATTTTATTAGTGGCATGCGGTCTAGCCTTTTCGCGAAGTTTGCGTTACGATGTCAGATACAGCCTGTATATAGCAAAAAACTATTTAATTTTAATTAAATGAATAACTAACCATAAGAAATCGAAGTACTCGTCCGATTCGCTGTCATTCGGAAACGTGCCCCAGACTGGTACCATTGCTACGTTGAATGGTAAAACTAATTCTTCGGCCAAAGAACGTTCTTGATTGGTTTTAATACGTCCCTATAACTAACAAGTATACCTCTTACTGCCTATTTTGTTGTCCTGAAAAAGTCTTTCGATTTCACAAAGGGCTCGTAGATCGATATGACATAAAAAAAAACATTAGTGTGGAATAGTCCCAACCAAGATAAAAGGTTAGGCACAAAGTGTACATTTAGGTTAAATGTTTTAACCGCTTATAATGGAACTTGATTATGTATTGTCTCGAAATATAAAATAAGAAGTAAATGAAAGGTTACTCCGACCTATATTCTGTGGTGTATCTCGAGGGAATGTACGAGAAATTTAATCCATTTGCAGCCTTTATTAATACAACTGAGGCTATCTCGTATTAAATATCCGCAACGGTTCGTTCCACTGATGATCCCGAGTTCTCCTTATGTACAATCTGGGGATGGCCACCGCATGATTTTAATCGGTGGAATTTCGATCTTAATTGTTATTCCGCTTCAATTTTTATATGAAAAATATAGAAAGATAACTGTGTGCCCCTGACTTCGATCGCGCATATGTTGGAAATTAAATTGAGTTTCTGGATTTTGTCCTACTTAAATCTTTACACAAAATAAACGGAACTCCAGTAAGTAAAAGTGCTCCATATAGCACCAGCCATTCGCCAGTGAAAGTTCCGTCAAAGTCGACAATTAGAAACAAAATCGAAGCAGATTTCATATCGCCAAACATACTTTCGTAAATTTTATTTAATAGGTAATATAGATTAAAAAGTACGTACTTATTAAATGCCTAATGGTGATGAAAACGCATATGTCCCGCCCTTTTATATCATCGTTACTGCTACGTGTAGGTACTGGTTCTTTCTTTTCCATGAAAACTAATTACGTGCTTACATAAACCACATAGTTGCGTGCTACAATTCTGCAATTCGAAAACACTTCTGTACTTTGTAGGCTGTACAGTAAAAACATAATTATAAAAGAAACCTTGAATGAATTGTTGAGAGGATTAGTTTAAGAGAGTTATAGGTAGTGGATCGAGCTTAATACTGAAGTAGTTCTGACAGATTATGATGGAATTGGACCTCGTATAGTTCCAGCTCGAATGTCACCCGAGTAATTCAATTTCCTCGCTCGAATCAGTCGGTTTAGTTAGACTGTTAGACGAACCTTCATGATTTATGTATGAGTTTTGGAGACTTACGGGTACTTAGATTTCATAAACGATTCATAATTGATGAAAGAGGATATTCGAGTGTTATTTCAATGACGTCGTCGAAGCTTACTTGCTTGTATATTCGAAAATAAGGTATCTTCCTTAATAAAGGAATAAAAATAAAAACTCACTCACTTTGACGCTAGAAATAGTAAATAAATGCTATCAGACAAGTGGGTGTAGGTTATTTGCCACTTTTATAGAGATAGTAGTAGTGGAAAATATGTAAATAACAGTACCAAATTGGAATTAAAATAAACCATGGGGAAAACTCGTTATAAAAACATTACATTTAACGACATGGGAACGCGTGTGTTGAATGTGTACTGGCAAAATGTTTACCCCCACATAATTCTAAAGATCGTCAAGCGCGTTCACAAAATTCTATCAAAATTCAATTACTCTAGGCTTTACAGGCTTAGTCTTTTGCCATCCCATGTTACGAGACACTTGGGTACTCCAAATAAAAAAATGGCGTTATTTGTTTTATGTCCTAGTCCGTACAAAAAACAAAAAAACAATAACCAAAATGATTTAGATGTATGTTAATTATATTTCATCTGCGTTTTATGATTGTTTATGAGGTCATTTTCAAATATAAATTTATTTTGTATTTATTTTTAACTAGCTTTCCGCCCGCGGCTTCGCCCGCGTGGAATTTGGTTATATCGCGCTTTTTAGAGTTCCCTCGGAAATATCATTTTTTTCAATAAAAGGTAGCCTATGTCCTTTCTCAGGGTCTAAAGATTGTCTTTGCCAAATTTCAACAAAATCGGTTGAGAGGTTTAAGCGGGAAAGCGTAACAGACAGACAGAGTTACTTTCGCATTTATAATATTAGTATGGATTTGTTATGTATCTACTGAAGTTTGTGTACTGCTCAAGTGCTCATATTTAAATTAGTTCATCCGTGCATTGCCGACGCGATAAACTTAACATTGATCCGTGCATGCTAACGCACACACTTAACGTTACCAATTTACCGCCCTGACGGGTTGGGTACATCTAAATGATTATCAATTTCGACCAGCTTGACGAATACGGGGTTTGCTCGAGGCCGGTAACCTTTAGTGTTATTACATGCTATATTAAATAATTTATCGTAATAAATGATATTAATTTCTATAAATTGGTTTAAAACTGAACGATCAGAGTCTGTTTTAAACTGCAGACATAATCTAGGTCAGGCTATATGATGACAATCAGATTACATAATCTAAGATGGTCCGGTTCGACAGTGCATACATTTGTCAGTAATCGTGTGTAACGAGCTTAAGAGGAAACTCTAGTGGTGTTTTCTCTATACAAGCGTATTCCGCTGTTTTCTACGTGTATAATGATTTTAGAGCATTTATTTTTTTCAATTTTACACCATGATGATACGTGTCCCTATCATTTGATTTTTTCCGAAACTAAATTAATAAAATAAAAACGATAATTCAAAATCACGAAAAATAACGCATTTTTACCGTGATGTTCAGATGACTATTAGACAAAGGTGATAAGTTTTCGACAAAGAAGAATATAATAGAAGCAAAGGTATACTTTTCCTCTAAATTTTTATATAAAAATAATTGAGACCTGTCGTGTTTTGAAAAAGAAAACTGCGGAATACGAAACGTTTTTAACTTTTGGTCAACATTTTTATAGGTAAAATCAGCCTGAGTTGCAACTGTTCTTTTCGCATTTACCGGGAGAGGTTGGAAGCAGCGCGAAGGCAATAGTTTCTTTAAATATGTATTTACTTATTTACCAAATTCCTCGACACTAGAGTCCCTTCTTAACAACTCGACGAATAAAAAAATGTACATTCGGGTAGGATGCATAAAGTACTAGGTCTAACTGCCAGATCATCACTAAAACAGAAAATCCCACATAATTTTCTAATTCTCAATAATTAAAATATTAACAACGTAATAAGGTTTTTGCTTTATTTTCTTTACTTGTACGGCCCCTTGTATGCCTACCAAAGGTTGATCCCACGCAAAAAATAATTAAATTGTCCATAAATTAATTTGGTTCGTTAAGCTTTTTGTAGGTACACGGGATGGCGTGTGAAATGCGGTAGACAAAACGTTTCATAGAGTTCTATACAACACTGACAAGAAAAAAAATGTTTATAGAAATGGCCTTTTTTCTGAGCATATTTACATTTTTTTTTAAATAAATTATAATCCAGCGCTTGACCGCAATCCCGCCTGATGGTAAGCAGTGATGCGATCGTTGATGGTAAAGCGAGCCTATTCACTCTAGCCTTGAAGACACTCATTTTGTAGTGTGACGGAAACACCGCCGCCGGCAAATCGTTTCAGTCCCTCGATGTACGCGATATAAAAGAAGAAGCAAAACGCTTCGTCTGGATCGTAGTGGTGTCAACAACGTGAGGGTCGAAATTTGCCGTACGACGGGTCGTCCGATGGTGGAACGGAGATGGGGGAATTAAATCATGCAATTCCTTTGCACACTCACCAGAATGCATCCTATAGAAGACCGAAAGGCTGGCTACTCTACCCCTGTGCTCCAGGCTTTTTAATAAATACAATAAAAAAATATGAAGACACCTCTATAATTACTTTTCCCATGGGTTTTATGAATTACAAATTCCCACGTTGTACAAAGTAGGTCAGAGCGAAGTTCGCATTCGTTCGAGGATACCAACTTAACTTAATTTAAGTCAACAAAAAGACAAATAAGCGCGGCTTTGGGTGCTTTAACTAGTGCAACCAGTAACCAAATGTTTATAAAATTAGACTTTAATTTGATAAAATTTTGTGGGTATTCTATATAACAAATAATCTGATCGAAAGGGCGTGTTACCACATACTTTTCTTATAATAGGTATATTTTAGATCTATCTACACTGTAGGTCATAAAGGACCCATTAACTTAATCAAATGTTATTCCGTGGTGCTTGGCAATCTGGGATTCTCCCAGTTGCAATAATGTCCCTTTGTGCCGATTGGCCTAGTTCTGTTCTGTCTCCTGCTTATTATGAAGGGAAGTGGAAAAAATAACTTTTTTCTTACTCCTCCGCTATTCTTTTCTGATAAATTTCGTTGCGGGACCCAAGACAGTTGAATCGTTTCTCCGGGACTCATTGAGCTTCATTGCTCGGCGTTTTTCTGGCGGTCTCCACTGTTGATTCTGGCTTTCAGGATTTGCAGTGGGTTGGGAACAGTGTGGCGGGTTTTGTAGGTCATAAAAGTAATAAATCACTTGCGTATATTCTAGATAACCAATAGTGGTCTGAACCGTAGCTACTTATCTAATACTTTCATAAAAGAATTAAGGGCGCGTATTATTACCACATACCTATTGATCCTAGATAACTTTTCTAATATCATTGTAGATTTATATACCTACTTTAAGCTATTAATCTAAAGAACCCACTGCTAGAGGCGGACCTTTTAGTTCACAGAGGCAATATAAGTAGGTAATGGCGTTTGAAAAACATGAAGACTGGATGGGGCAGTAAATTAAAAAACGCACGCACAAAGGGTCCCGTACTATTGATTTATGAAATTAAAGGATTTAAGTTATTTGTATGAAAGGTTACGTGGTATAAGCGGTTTATGATTTACGAGGTATTAAAAAAAAATTACTTACTAGATCTCGTTCAAAACAATTTTCGTTGGTAGTTTTTATAGTAATGTACATCATATGTTTTTTTTTAGATTTTTCATTTTCTTATTTTAGAAGTCAAAGGGCCATTTTTTTCCACTTATGAAGCGTCTGTCACGCAAACTATTTGGTTTAGAAAAACAATATTTTATAACCCTCGATATCATTTTTGAAGACCTATCCATAAATAGGTACCCCCCACGTATATGTTTGATGAAAAAAAATTTTTGAGTTTCAGTTCTAAGTATGGGGAGCTCCCAATATTTATTATTTTTTATTTTTGCATCAAAATCTTAATGCGTTTCACGAATACATCTACCTAACAAGTTTCAACAGTATAGCTTTTATAGTTTTGGAAAAAAAAATGGCTGTGTCATACTGACGGACAGACAGACACGACAGACTGATAGACATGACGAATCTATAAGGGTTCCGTTTTTTGCCATTTGGCTACGGAACCTTAAAAATTGTTTAACTACTAACATGAAGTCATCATTTATCAAAGCTCATGTCAAATGTCTTGATTCGGCTGCTCTCATAGTCTGCATTCTGAATAGTGTCCATGCAAACACTACGAAATAAATGACATACAGAAACTAACGGCTTTCGTGACGGAAGTTGAGCAATAAACGGACTTTTATATCTCCACGATTTTTATTAGTACTTACCTCATGTCGTGTCTAGATGCTGGTATGGCAATTTTGTGTTCTTTTCTTGATGGGTTTTTGATTTGGTTCAACCCATTCAGTGCATGAATGTTCTCTTTATTTGCTAGAATTTACGTCATTACATGGTGATGGGAATGTATTTAATGTCGTGATATATTTGACGTTTCTATATAAGCAAACTACTAAGTCCTAGTGGTCTAGTGGAAGTCGTGGTGGCTTAGTGATTAAACACCAGCCTCTCAAGTACGAGTGTGCGGATTTGATTCCAGGTCAGACAAGTATCAATGTAAATTTTCTGAGTTATATGTACTTTCTAAGGATATCTTTTACACCAATAACTGTTTAAAAAAAGGTGATGGGTAGACCTGTGCCCAGCAGTGGGACGATAAAAAAAGGTTGATGATGATGATGGTATACCTAGGTATATTATAAGTCGCAACAGCTTGCACGAGATCCGCAGTTGATTTACTGATCAGACCCTTATGACGGTGATGTGAGAAACCAGAACATTTCTGACATCGCAATCATGTTGTTACAATCGAGATTTTGATTACATTCACGATTTATTTGCCAAAAACATGAATAAAATAATATTAATTTATGGAAAAATAACCTTAGGTCTTACACAATAAAGATGAAATTATGCGATAACTTTATAAATTTTGAAGTTAATTGAATTACCATTAGGTACAATAACTTTTGTACCTATACCTATATTTAGCAGAAAATAACATTTATTTGAAGTAAATTTGTATGCCCTAATTTGATCACGACAATCACGGTAATGATATTTCATTTGTCTAATTGGATCCATGATTACGTTGCATTTTGAGGTTTTCATTAATATATGACAAAATTGACTAAAATTTTCCAAATCATTTCAATTATGAATCTATTTAATATAGGCCTGTTCGAAGTTTTAGTCAGTCTTCGTAGTTGGGGAGGAACTAACCATAGGAAGATTCTTATCCTAATCCTATCTAATATTATGTATGCAAAAGTTAGTTTGTTTGTTACGCTAAAATCGCTAAACTGGCTAAGTTCTGCGTGTTACCCTGAATAAGAACAAAGGCTACATTTTCTCAATAAGACCGAGTCCCATAGACCAGACAAGGTACGGAATTTGCAATTTAGTTTACGAAGAGCTGTCAGCATCATCATTATCGCTGAATATTGGAAGCTCTTGTAAGCCGCGCCATTTAGACGTGCTGATCGTGTTCAGTTTTATTAGGGAAAATTGCATTTACTGCACTAGTTTTGCAGTCCGATTGTTTTAGTCTAGTCTAGTCTAGTCCTACCTTTTTTCTCCTCACCCTATTGCTTCTGATGTAAGGAGCTGCTAGGACCTCGTCCAGATGAGGTTACAGAATAAGTATATGAGTACATGATGAGATCGACCCAAAACCACAATTTGCTTGTTCAGTTCAGACCCATTCCGGGAAATCGTTATGTCTGTAATAATGCGTGTGTATAGATATAGGGTTTAATCCCTAAGTATGACTTAGTTTTCGGCCAAAGTTATGAAAATTTCCTAATCTGTATCGCCTCTTCGGAACCTGAACTAAGAATCAATGACTAACCAATTGTGAAGTTCATCCTATTCGCAATGTGCTTATGCCTGGTAATCAAATTTCTCACTTTCTGTTTACCATCTACCACTAAAGGAGCATCTCTCTGCAAAGTGTAACCTCCACTCTCACTCAGAGGGGTCCCTAAACTACCGACTGAGATATTTCTGTTTCTTAAAAAAAACATAATCTTATTAGAAATTACTCTTGTATTGTCCCCACGACACAAGTGTAGCAGTCGATCGCTTAGCCAGCAAATCCATGCTCCGCCACTTATCCCGCAGACTATAGCTGAAAACATGCAGCCAAGGTGACTTCTGCTGTAGAGCCGAGGACATCTGCAAATTTGGTGCACAATTTTATCACTTTTAAGGTGTTGTCGGTTCTGTAATCAACGACGTCGTGGAAATGACAAAATCTTGAGTTTACATACAAGATATAAAGGACATTCGTGCCAAAGACAAAACGAAGAATTATTACTTTACTAGCTTTCCGCCCGGGGCTTCGCCCGCGTGGAATTCGGATATATCGCGCTTTTTAGATTTCTCTCGGGAATACCAAATTTTTCAATAGAAGGTAGCCTATGTCCTTTCTCAGGGTCTAATGATTGTCTGTGCCAAATTTCACCAAAATCGGTTGAGAGGTTTAAGCGGGAAAGCGTAACAGACAGACAGAGTTACTTTCGCATTTATAATATTAGTACTAGCTGACCCGGCGAACTTCGTTCCGCCTTAAAGGCAATATCACATGACTAATTTTTAAATTAGGATAATTTTAAATAAATAAATAGTATTATTCAATGATTCTTTATTTGGGAGTACAATCCTGGCGGTTCTTCAGACATCTTTAATGTACTACAATACTCGGAAACAACATCCATTGGCTCAATGCGAACGTCATTGCGCTATATTATATGCGCATAGAAATGCTGCCTGATTGAAATCAGTATTTGATGAATTTCTTCTTGTGCTTCGTAAATTATTATCTAGCGCTTGATCTCTGAGGTTTGCTCGACGATTTCGCATTGCCAACTGAGCCGTTTCATGGGCTGCCTCCCTTTGCTCTGGTGAGTGAGAAGCACGAAGTCGAGCCATACTAAGGCTGTGCTCTTCAAGTGCAATTTCTTGCTCTTCTTCAGTTCTTTTTTTTTGTTTTGGATGGGAAATCATCAAATGACCTCTCCCGCTCTGGGCGGAGCGGAAGGGCGTGTCAGACTTTAACCTAGACTAAAACCCACCCGTGTTCCTTCACTTGCCTGTGCAACGGCCAGTGCCATGGTTTCTTTTTTAACCAACCCGCAACCCTGTGGACCAGTCCTCGTAGACCCCGTCAAGGTGTGCTGACATGTCTTTGAGGCGCGTGTGAAACACAAAGCGCCTCATCAAAATCTGTTTCGTAGTTTTAAAGATTTAATCATACAAAGGGACATAGGGGTAACTTTGTTTTATAGTATGTAGTGAAGTGGTAAATGACACAGCAATACAATATTAGAAATTTTGAAGTTGAAGTTTGCTTTGGGGCTTTTATTAAAAAAATTAAACCGGCAGAGAGTATTTATATTCCTTGCTTTAAATGAATGCATCAACATTCAACCAGTAAGATTTTTTTTTAATATGCTGAGTAGTGCAGCAGTGTGTTTGTACAATTTTTAACAAATGAACCGCTAACTTATATTTTGACTGAGTTGTTTTGTTATTCCATGTCACGGGAACGACGGGAACGACAGGAACGGGATAAAAGTATCCTATGTGATATGTCCTTCTCCCAGTTCTTATCTACCTCCCTACCAATTTTGAGCCATACTGGTTAAGCGGTTCTTGAGTTATAAATAAAGTAACTAACACAACTTTCATTTATATACATAGACTTCATTCAAATCGGACCAGCCCTTTAGGAGGAATTCAGTGACGTACACAGGTACAGCAGATTTAGGAATATACCCATGGAAAGCATTGTCATCTACATTTGTAACAAAGATATCATACCTCTCTCTACCCCTAGAGCTCTTGTTTCAGTCTCTTAAAGTTAAATAAAAAATCTTAAATATTTATTTATTTCTATTTATTTTTTTCTCTTTTAGTTCTTATGTACAATTTTCTTTTTAAGTAACTACAAAAATTTAAAAAAACTATAAACTTGTCTAAAAACGAAAAAAAAAACTTGTGATTGCCCGGGTTTGAACCGAGGAACACCAGCCATCGCGAGTAGACCATACCACTATCGCCTACGCCACAGCCGCTATGTCAAGCCGCGCGAAATTAGCGCCCATATTATGCGTGAAATATTGCGAAAGAGAAAACTCGAAAATATGCGCTTCCCCAGACATAAAACTGAGCTAGATCAATTTCTCGTCCCCGAAAACCCCCACATATTAAATTTCAGCGAAATCGTTAGGGCCGTTTCCGAGATCACATGCTTCTTCAAGCGATCAGCGCCATCTGCCGGGCTGATTTGTGAATCTAAACCATCCAGGTCGCCACTCAAACGCATACAGAAAAATTCATTAAAATCGGTCAAGCCGTTTAGGAGGAGTTCAATGACATACACACGTACAGCAGAATTATATATATAAAGATGGATATGGATAATGGGTCGGTATCTTCATTGACGAACTTAGGAAGACTCCTGGAGAAGCACTTGATAATAATAAAGAAAAAAAAAACGTATTCAGGTGTGCGGTTATGTCAACAAAGGCTTTTAATTTCCTCATCCCGGTTATGTTGCTCTATCCGGTCGTACTACGAATAAGCGTGATGGATGTTCATCCCCCCATTTGCTGGACGTCAGAAATTTGTTAGTCAGTGATATAACTGCAACAAAATAGGCTCCCTCTAGCAGCATCGTTGGTCGTGTTGTTCTTGGGTTTAACATTGCATCACCTCACTCAACTGCCGTCATCCTTCCTATTCCTAAGTTATTTAAGTGAATAGGCTTAATAAACTAGTGCGCTTTACCATCAACGATTGCATCACTGCTTACCATCAGGCGGGATTGCAGTAAAGCACTAGTTCATAATTATTAAAAAACAGGTATCCTGACCAAACATTTACTATACTAGATAATCTCTTCCTCTCGTTTTATATAGTCAATCGCGTTATATTTAGGAAATTTAGTTTTGAACCAGGATTTATTGCTATTTATTTTCTGGTGTAAAGGAGATGTTTCAGAAATGTATGGAGCTGTAATTAACTGTTTTTAACGTTAATTTCCTATATTTTGCCTTAGTTTTTATACAGATTCAATTTAACCCGGCCAAGGAGTGCAACACAACTACTAATAAATATGGTGGTCAGCAATAAGCGAAATAAGATTTTGACAGTGACATATGATTGGCGTGTCATGTATCTAAAGCTATCGTATCTATATTATCTACCACAGGACTGCGAAAAAACAAAACATGAATTCCGAACATACGGCTCATTAAATAAACACAATCAACTCAAATCAACACTCGCCACGAACACAACGGGAAAATAGAACTGTCAAAGTCTTCAATCAAACATCATAGCCACTATCATGGCTACCTTTTAAAAGGGTTATCTCACTAAAAACGTTTCGTATAATTAATTATCACTTACTTGTATTTTTATTTAAATTAATTTAGTAGTATTTTTATGCAAATCTATTATTTTTTTCCTCTTTTTGTATATACTGTACATAGTGGTGGCCCAAAATGAAACATCTTGCTTTAAAAGATCTATTCAAAGTTAATCGGTTTTATTATTGCAAATCAATATAAATAAAACATTTTGTATTCTTCCATTTTAATTTGTTAATGCTTTTGTTTGCTTAGTTCCCGAACCAATTGTTGAACCTTTCATTTCATAATTAAATATGGTTCCTGCCAGCTAATTAATTTCTGTCAAAATTGTCGTAAAGAGAGGAAATGGGAGGAACTTATAGTAATTACCTACACTTAGAAATTCAGATGAAATTTTGAACGATTTGGGGCTCAGATATAATTATATTCTCATCTGAGTGAGTAATTATCACAATGATGTTGGATTTGATGCTAATCCTAGTGTTGTCTCTTTCACTCATACGTGTAGCTCCTTAGAAACCTCAACGCCGGTGGTAACGTGTCAACCGCATCTCCGCACTGACTGTTAACCGAGACGTTAACATGCCGCGTACAATAAACATCAACCTGTATAAGGATTACCTTACAAAGACATGTTGTGACGTACGCGTATGAAGGGTAACCACAACAGCTAGCTGTCAGTTACAACTGACTGGGTGACACGAGTTTGTAAACACAGGCGTGGCGTTTAGGCGAAAGCGTTACGGTAATTCGCCAAATTCAAAGGTTATTTTTTTTAATGTTCAGGTAGACAGGATACTGCCTATTTGCAAATTAAAAATCTAATAAAATTGCATTCTGATCAGATTGCATGGTGATATATAAGTTGCCACCCACCAGACAAGGTCTTGCCGCCAAACGATTCGTCGTGTTCCGGCAAGATGTCTGGTGAAGCTGTACGGAGAACGGGTCTGAGCAGTGGTGTTGCGATCTGTGCCGGGTACGATGCGTCAAATGTTGTTGTTTTGGGAGTTTGGTCGTGGAGAGTCTCCGTGTTGGTCTTAGGTTTAACATTACATCAACTGGCTCAACTGCCGTCATCAGTGCGCTTTTCCATCAACGATTGCATCACTGTTTATCATCAGGCGGGATTGCAGTCAAGCACTAGATTATAATTACAAAAAAAAATACATGTCCGTAAATACTATTTGTTTATAGAAATAATAGATATTTTTATAGGGTACCTAACTAACTGTTGTCCATGATTTCGTCTATGATCCCGGATGAAAATTAGTCATTGTCATCATGTGCCAAGTTTCATCTAAATTCGTTCTGTTTTAGCATGAAAGCTATATTAGTTAAGATATTTTATAACCTGGATTAATAAAATACATGTTTGAAACTATCTGTGTGCCTATCATCCAAATCCCTTCTGCTGATTTTGTGCCAATCTGGAACGCTTGCTCGAATATCTGGATGTACGAGATCAAAGGGCAACAATTCGAAAACTTCTAGAATAATTACAAAAACACTCTTTTTTATTAATATTCAATGTATAGTCTTGATTTCATTTCTATTTTATTATTACACACTATTACAGCGTATTACGCTATCAAACTTTTAAAGATTTTCAAACATTTTCCAAAATAATTTCCGTACTTTTAGCAAAACACTCAAGTAAAGGAGATGACAGCCTCCATGGCGTAGCGGTAGCGAGCGCAGCCGCTGCGCAAGGAGGCGCGAGTTCGATCCTCGCACAGTGCGAATATTTGTATTCATGATTATGAATATTTGCACTGGTCTGGTCGTGCCTCGGAAAGTACGTTAAGCCGTTGGTCACGGTTGCCACACGAATATCTAGTGGCAGTCGTTACGGGTTGTTGAAGCCCTCAAAAGTCTAACAATTGGTTTAACTGCAAAGCTTAGATATCGCCATCGGGTTGTGGAATGTGGAGGTCAGATAGCAGTTGTTTCACGGAAAATATCGAATTTTAGCCAAAATCTGCAGTTAGAATGGTAAAGCGGACCCTAGACTCCAAAGCTGAAGAACTACGGATGCGACTGGGATTAACGCTGAGATGATGATGATGATGACTCAAGTAAAGGAGATGTTTAATTTTGGGCCACCACTAAGTACACTATATTATAGAATAAAAAAATATTATTTAAAAACAAAAAACCCGCCTGCATAAAACTCTATCGAACTGAAAAGGTAGAAACAAGTTGAACAATCGCAGTTGGGGGACCGTTCTATGGAATACTTGTTTATCTAGCTAAGAAGTCCCCGAACTGCGATTGTTCAACTTGCTTCTACCTTTTCATTTCGATAGAGTTTTATGCAGGCGGGTTTTTTGTTTTTAAATAATATTTTTTTATTTCTACCTTTAACCCTTAACCTTTTTAGTTTTAACAAATTATGTTTCCAATGTTGGAAACTTAAAAAAAAAATTGTTTTATTTCTTGTTTCATCGTTTTTAATATACTCATTAGAAAAAATGTATACAACATGCAGTTTTAATATTAAAAGATATTAAAACTGCATGTTGTATACATATTTTCTAATGAGTATTGTAAATCCTCCATTTCAAAACCAATTCGATAAGTTTGGTAGATATTTTTTTTCCCCTTAAAATATGGCGTCACATCAGCTATTTTGTATTTTTTTTAATGTCACCGTTTATGACAAATCTAACGATGTCTCAAATGTGAAAATCCATTAGGCGGTTCTGGAGATACAAGATAATAAAGAATATTACATACATTCATATGTACAAGATACGCGCTTTGTGCATGCCTACGAATGCAATTCTGTTTATAATTTTGCAAAAAATTTAAACAGACTGACTTTTGTGCTGAAATTTCTAAGTGTACATTAATTATGTAGGTACGGCAACACAGGTCAAGCTACCCCAAACTGTCAGATATTTCCAATCAACATAGAGCCTTAATACCGTAGAGATAAAGTTGAACATCTAATAAGGAAATCTGACAAATCTGCTTGATGTTATGTCGTCTGTACATAGGTATGGTACTGTTTCAATGTATGTTTCTGGATTTAAGCACCTAATCATTGTTATTTTTTTAAATGCATTATCATTGAATTTTCATCTTGTTTTAGTCTTTTCAGTTGATTTTTAATTGTAGTTATCCATGGAGGTGGTTTTTTTTTTTGTTTTTTTTAATTATTATTTTATTTATGTCTTTTTAGTTAAGAAATCTTTCTTAACTAATGAATCTTTTTAGTTACGTAACCGGATTAATTCCTTCAATGCGTTTATGTCATGTGGTTGATTTAGCAATTTGTTAGGGTTAAGAGAACTGGTATCAAGTCCGGAAAGAGTCCTCACTCTACTCAAAGCAACGTAAACTTGACCTTTTGCAAATAAGTTTCTACTTAAAATTACAACTGCTTGGTCTAAAGTTCTGCCCTGTAATTTATGCACCGTCGAAACATTCGTCGCTCAATCTTGCCTTTACCACGTAAAGCATCAAATTCTGTAGCACGAGGTTGGATCCAGACTCCAATATCAGGTAGGTTCCCTGTGATACTTGGGTCATCGAGCTCCACAAATACCGCTTGTGGTAGTTTTCCTGGCTCCAACTGCTTTCTGCGTAGTGCTGGCCAATATATTCGTCGGATAACACCCATGGCACCGTTAACCAGCCCATGTTTAATATTGATGTTCCGTCTTAGCATGGCTCGAGAGCTTACACCTAATTTGAGTTGGTTTGGTATACTACCTGATTTATTGGGATCTTTGGGTATGTATTCCTCTCGTGGTTTTTGACCATATGTTTTAGGGGCAAATGAGATTGTCTCAGCACTAACATTGTATACTTTTGTGAGCTTTTCTAACTTTTCTGCCATGGTCGCGTTATATGCATATTAATATAGCAGATTTTTTATCTTTCCATTTATAATTTAAACTACACGTTATAATAGTTCTTTACTTATGAAATTGCCATTCTGCAATACTGGCAATTTTAAATAAAAAAAAAAAATCCTGTTTGGCTAATAATTGTAATTTCAAATTTATTTTATCTTAAAAACATGGAGCTCTTTTTTCCAACAGTATTCATTTGTTTATTGATTAGTGGTACATTTCCATCACATTTCAATCTTTTTCGTCATCATGGATACATTAAAAATTAGAGTAATTATGGAATATGAGTAATTTTTGACAGCCTCCGTGGCGTAGCGATAGTGGACGCGGCTGCGGCGCAAGGTGGCGCGGGTTCGATCCCCGCACAGTGCAAGTATTTGTATGCATGAATATGTATATTTGCACTGGTCTGGTCGTGCCTCGGAAAGCACGTTAAGCCGTTGGTCCCGGTTGCCATACGAACATCTAGTGGCAGTCGTTACGGGTTGTTGGAGCCCTCAAAAAGTCCAACAATTGGTCTAACTGCAATACTTCGATGTCGCCTTCGGGTTGTGGAGGTCAGACGGCAGTCGCTTCACGGAAAATGTCGAAGTTTAGCCATATCAGCAGTTGGACTGGTAAAGCCGACCCCAGACTCCAAAGCTGAAAAGGCTTCGGATGCGACTGGGATTAACGCTGGGATGATGATGATGGAATATGAGTACCGTTGTGGTAACAACGCGGCACAAGCGGCAGGCAACATCAACGACGTTTACGGAGCTAACACTATAAACCAACGCACCACCTGTTATTAGTTTGCTCACTGCCGTTCTGGGAATTTCGACTTGAAAACTGAACCTCGCAGTCGTCTGAAGACTTTTGGTCGACAATGACGAATTGAAGATGATTGTGGAAGCTGATGATACACAATCTACGGCTGAAATAGCAACAGCTTACGACAAAACAAACAAAAAATACAAACTATATTGGACCACATGCGTCGAATTGGTAAGGTAAAGTATCTTGCCAAATGCGCGAGACGTGCCTGGCACCGCTCAACAGACAAACAAATGAAGGAATTTTAAAACACATTGTTACCTGAGATGAAAAACGGATTCTATGTGATAACCGCAAGCGCTCAGCAAGTTGATTAGATCCTGGTTCAGCACCTAAACAATGCCCTAAACGAAATCTTACCCCTAGAAAAGCAATGGTCCCTGTTTGGTGGTCTAATCGGTGTGATTCATCACAGTTTCTTACCAAACAGGATGAGCATTACTGCAGATGTGTACTGTGAAGAACTGAACACAATAATGGAGAAACTGGCACACTCCAACCAGCATTGGCCAATCGCTCCTCTCCGCTGCTCCTGCATGACAACACGCGACCTCATACCGCACAACAGACGGTCTTTAAGTTGCAAAAAATGGGGTTGGAGGCTCTTAATCATCCGCCCTACTCACCAGACCTTTCGCCTACAGACTACTACTTTTTCCAGAATTTGAATAGATTCTTGTTGAGAAAAAAATTCTACACCCAAGAGGTAGTTTAAAATGCCTTTGAAAAATTTGTTGCCTCTCGTCCAGCAGATTTCTTTAAGAATCAATAAACTGCCACTGCGTTGGCAAAAATACATTGATTGATGGCACTTCAATAAATACAAACAAAAAATACATGAAAAGAATTCCTTTACATTATTTAATATTAAACGGCAATTTTATATTTATATAAAATATATTTAGAATCAGTATATTTATTATAATCAGTGATTAAAATCCTTCATTTTTATACCCAACTCGATATGCTCGGTAGAAAAAAATATGCAATTCTTTTTTTTTGTTCCATTTAGTATTAAGTTATATACATATTTAGAATCAGTGTTTAAAATCCCTCATTTTGATATCCTACTCGATATGCTTGGTAGAAATTTATTTCTTTATACCTCACAATATGGCGTCATACATCCGCCATTTTGTTTTTTTTTAAATGTCACCTTTCTAGTAGCAGTTGGGCGATTAAGGCAATTCTAAAGATACCTCAAATGTGAAAATCCGTTTAGCGGTTCTGGAGATACTAGGTAATAAAGAATAATACATACAAGATAGGAGCTAAAAACATAACCCTCCTGGCAGTCGGGTAATAAAAAAGGAAAAGAATAATAGATTGTCATAAAAAAAATACTACTAAATTAATTTGAATATTACTATTCTAAAAGATAATATACTATTCTATTCTATTGAATAAAAGTACAATTATATACCTACATATGTATAATTAATTACTTGAAAAGTTTGTAGTGAGATAACCCTTTTTTAAGATAGCCATGACAGTGGTTATGCCGTTTGATTGACGACTTTGACAGTTCCATTTTCTCGTTGTGTTCGCGGTGAGGCATGATTTCAGTTGGTTCTGTTTCGGAGCTTTTAGTAATGGACAAACCGTCGTTATTTATGCCTCTTAACACCAATGAAACTAATCTAGCTGCACTAAAAGTTTACCAAAGGTATGCTGTCGTATGTTTGAATTCATTTATTTTTCGCAGTCATATGGTAGATAATATAAATACGGTAGCCTTAGATACATGAAATGTCAATCAAACGTCACTGTCAAAATCTTGTTTCACTTATTGCTGACCACCATATTTATTTGAAGTTGTGTTGCAATCTTTGACCGAGTTAAATTGAATGTACATAAAACCTAACCCAAAGTGTAGAAAACTAGGTAGTTTCCTACATTTTGTCTTAGGTTTTCTGTACATTCAATTTAACTACGCCGCTAGTAACGCCGCGCGGTTACACCCGCGTAGGTTTCGATATGTTTTTTTTATATGCTCCGCTCCTATTGGTCGCAGATGATGTTATATAGCCTACAGCCTTCCTGGATTTATGGGCTACCCAACGAAAATACATTTTTTCTAATCGGAGCAGTAGTTTCTGGGATTAGGACCTTTCAAACAAACAAAGAAACTCTTCAGCTTTATATATCCATACTAATATTATAAATACGAAAATAACTCTGTTTGTCAGTCTGTCTGTCTGTTACGCTTTCCCGCTTAAACCTCTCAACCGATTTTGATGAAATTTGGCACAGACAATCTTTAGACCCTGAGAAAGGACATAGGCTACGTTTTATCCCGGAAAAATTTGATATTCCCGAGGCAAATCTAAAAAGCGCGATATAACCGAACTCCACGCGGGCGAAGCCGCGGGCGGAAAGCTAGTTGCTATCTAGATTAACATAAAAAAAAATAGTTAACTATAGTGTATACTGATGTTTACATTAAGTGTACATAGTGCTGGCCCAGGCTTCAAACATTTCTGAAGCATTTCCTTTGTTTTATTACTAGTGCAGAAAATATCTCTCTGTTCATTGTTTTCCGAATAGTCATATTAAATCCACGTGTATTCATTTAAAAGTAATATAAACAGAATGAACTGTGCATAAAAGAGAACACAGTCAGTGTCCTGAACCATAGTGACCTACTTCCAGATGACGTACTGTGTATACAAGGAGACTCATTTTCATTGAGCCTTTTTTATTTAAATGGACACTGCCTTTCCATACTTGTTAACACTGTAATTAAAAAACAACAAGGCAAGTTATTTTTAAAAGAGAAACCGTGAAGTTACTGAAGAAGCTCCCTATTGGTGGTAATTACCAATTGGAACCATACTCCTAGCTTCAGACGTTTCATAAATGCCCTTGTAAACAAATATTATGATTTTAGTATTGACCATGACTAGTTTTTTTCCGTATAAGCATGTTCTATACAAGGTAGCAGGGAAATTGACATGCAAACTGAGATAATGAAATCATTACTTGTACAGTATTCTAGAATCCTAGAGCAGGCATTTTGCACCGGTTATAAAAAAAAGTGATGTTTCATAGTTTATGTCAGACCTTCGCGATCGAATGGAACTGCAATTTTGTTTCGTTTTTAATAACCGACGAAAAAATACAAAGTGATGAGAGGGCAAAACATAAGTAGATATGGGAAAAAAGGAGATAATGCTCGGTAGTTGAAAATGTATCACTACTACATATTTAGTCTACGGATAGCCATAGACATAAACATAGGTTTAAGGATCTGCACGGAACCATGCGATGCATCGCATATATAAAGTATCGTTTTGAGATTTATATATTGCTTCTCTAGTCACTGAGTGACATGTGTACTTAGGTAGTGGTAAAGGAGTTTTTGTTGGTTGTATTTACTGAGAAAACAGTAGTCGTTGCGATATTTGAAAACAAAACTGTCGTACTACGACAGTTTTGTTTTCATCAAGAAATATTTTACAATTTGTTGTTTTTAAGATTTTAAAGACAAATAAACATGTACAGGAAAACACTTATACATATTTTGCTAACTGATTCCAGGGTTAACAAAGGTTTAGTTTTGGTGAATGGAACAACAACACGGCATTCTTATATTTTTTAGAACATCATTCATTCATTTTACTCGTGGGGCTTCTCCTGTATTTTACATTTCTATGGTTCAGAATCCATGATAATAGATTGCCAGTCGATGTCCCTGCCATCCTATACAAACAGTTGAAAATATATAAATCAAATTATATATTAACATATATTTTCTCAAGGGCTTTTTTCTCAACTATGAAGGAAGTTATGTTGCTACGTCATAACTTCCTTCATACATGAGGCATCATTTTAAAGCTTTTCTGGACTGCTACATGGAAAAAATATAAAGTTACTCATATTTCAGTGGTTTTTCAAATCCCGCCCTCGACCTATCCATCCTCTATCGTGAACATCGAGCGTGAGAATGTGCGAATAATAACATAACAGAATGTAAGAATATAACAGTTTGCAGAGTCTTAGTGGGGCCCAGGTAAGTACACACTGACTTTATCGCACACTTTTGCTTATGAAATTATTGTGTTTTTATGTGATATATTCTTCTATACATGCATTAAGTTCTCTTACATATGTATAAATAATAAAAGACAATTTTACATGCAAAACATAAAATCTATGGTTCATTTATAATTATTAGAAACACGTTGGCAACTTAAAACAATATTTTGTTGGAAGTTAGTGTGATTAAATGTTCATTACGGTTCATTCATCATCATTATCATCTATCAACTAGATAACGTTTACCTCCCCATTAATTTTGATGCATTTCGCCATCATCCAATAATATAGGAAGGTATGACATATGCATAATATTCATAACTCTCATCTACCATTTTGGCCTGGCCCTAGAACTTGGAATTATTACGAATTACCTGAAATTGATAATAGTTAATAGCAACATGTTTAACTTTTACAGTTACATATAAGCTTATGTACAATATGTAAAGAAAACTCTGTTCGACCCATACGGATAATAAAGGTTAGGTTAGTACACGATCAAATAAAATATGAAATTTTACATAATCATCATAGTAACAATACTAATGAATTTTGAAGTACTTAATCTTTTTTTCCGCGAATTAATTCTAATTTCCCCAAAATTTGGTATTTAAAAAAAAGTGATAACACTATTTTAGAGGGTATTATTATGAGCGAATAGCGATGCGATCGCGTGCCGCGTGCCCTGCCCCCCTTCATCCGCGCATGTATTAAGTTACCTCTTTTTGCAAAATAATATTTCTGTTTTAGCGGGTTTTTTTCTTTCAGTTTAGTCCGGCTTTTTAGGCATTAGTAGAATCAGTTATTAAAAGACAACAATACCTTCACGGATCGGACAGGGTTTTCTTTACATATTGTATACAACACATTTTTTAATTTCCATAAACTTAAATAATTTGGATACGGATACTTTGCTGAATTTAGAAATTCTTAGCTTTTTTTCCACAGTTTTCCGAAAACCAGTCAATTTTACACAACATTTTGATTTTGAGAGAATAAAGATCAGCAAAACTATATATTATAAAATATTTAAGCAAATTCCCAAGTAAAGCCGTAATTAAAAATTGGTTTATTCCGCAGTTTGCAATTCGTTATTCAACCGCGATGCTAAACTGGCAACTTTATTACTAGTTCGCGGCGGCTGAGCATTGCATTATTAAGGCATGGCTTACTCCATTTACCTATGTAATGTTTCGTGGAAACTGTTTGCGTAAGTTAAAATAGCACAACTATTTTGCGGTTCCCGTGTTATGACAAACTGTGTTGTTCAAATAAACAGGAAAAGCAAACAACAGACTTTTTCAGCCTGCGAACGTTCACATAATGAATTTCGGTTTCTAGTGCACAGATTCCTCAATCACACATAATCTGGTAAAAATATAGCGCAGCCAGCAGGTTTCAGCGGATTTTAAACAAGTTATGTCTCCAGCTGCAATTTACTTACGTCTGCCTTTGGGATGAATACGTTTTTTAATTAATTCAGCGCTTTCTGATTGTATGTAATCAGTCGGTTGGACATAATATCAATATTCACTTGATTACGTGCATCTGGTGCTTTGTATATATAAATTACGAACCAGCAGTTATTGTTTATCTTATTAAACTGACAAGGCTTTTTGGATATTCATATTATTGCAATAGCAAATTTCAAAATTTTTAAAAGGTCTGTGCATCAATATGAAGTCTTAAGGTATCACTGTTTAGGATGCTCAATTTTAGCGATAAACCTGTCATAATACAAATACTACTCGGCAAATTATATTTGTGTTAATTAAATTATCATTGGTTTTACTTTAGGAAAGTTGTCCCCTAATTTCTCTATTCACTTACGTTTAATAAGGTACAAATGGAAAGTTGTGGTAGGGACAGAAGTTACAGAGTTCAAAATACAAGTCCCAAGTTTTTGTGTCCAGGGATTCATTTAACAGCGGTCTCCAACAAAATAAACTTTTACCAAACATTCATTAGGCCTTCAAGGGAATTACTTAAACGGAGCTTGAAGTGGATCAGAAAAGCGATAAATTCTTGATAGAACAGAATAGAATACTGCTTATTAGGTATACTATTTAATTGACAGATTCATCAAACATGTAATTTTTTTGTTCTGTTTATATTTTGTATGTATGTATTTATTACATTTTTTTTGTTTCTCTTTTAACTTTAATATCTTTGCACCTACCATGTTTTGTCTCTGCATCACCTTAAGGTAAACTGGTAGAAAATGCCTAAGGCATTAAATCCGCCATTGTGCAATGTTTTTCTTTGTGCATGAAGTTTTAATAAATAAATATATATATAAATTTTACAAATTTGCAATGGGCAGTCTTGTCGCTAAATGTTATCTTTCAAAGATGGGAAAGGGAATGGAGACATACGTACTGTAGGTAGTCTTAAGTCTATGGTTCGGGTGTGCGGTGTGGTTGGTTTTGTAAGTGGATGTTAAAAAGTTAATTGTAAGATTTTTAAGTTGTCATTGTCTTTGTTTCTTATGAGACGCGTAAACTTCTTGATAGCAATATAAGTTGAATGTGTGCGAGCCAAGAGGATGCTAGTAAAAGTAACAAATAGGACCGGTTGATTGTTAATATGATTTGCAAACGGGCGGCGCTCGCAGCAATTTTGTAAGGAAAAGCTATTTCTTTTCATTTTTCATGGATATAATTCTCATACTAAGCCGTAAGCCATTTATTCAATTCTTGGATCACTAATAGAGACTACATGTAGGTAAGTGAATATAAACAAGGTCAAATAGAAGTGTCCAATTATAGGAGACCAGATCATTTACTTATTATCTAGGTAGGTTCAAGAAGTTTGAACAGGATGAAAATATTAAAATAAAATATACATATAAATTTACTGAAATTTTTCAAACATTTATCATCTAAACCTTTGTTTCATTCGTTTAAAAAATGACGGATACTAATAACCCTTAGACAAGTGGTCATAAACGGGAAGCCTTGTGCAATTTTTCACTTCTCGCTGGATAGAGCACTATAGCGCGAAATACGTCCTAAAAAACGGTAGTGTAACAAAGTGTTTTGCTCTATGTAGTAACGGAGGTAATCCCGCGGCGAAACCGCTGCTGCGGTTGACCTACAAATTGCATTGCTACCGAGAAACGAGATTTGACCAGCAAATTGAGAGGGCCATATTCAGCTCATCAAATGAATACGCCAACTCTTTATACTACAGACAGCTCTAAATAGTTGTAAAAACGATCAAAATTAAATTAATTGTTATAATAATTGTAGTTACAGATTGATGCAGCGTTTTGGAACACAAATTGTAGTCAATCAAATTAATTTTTGTCAATGAATACCTACATATATATATTTTCTGAATGTATATCATCATCATCATCATTATTTCAGCCGGAAGACGTCCACTGCTGGACATAGGCCTCCCCAAGGATCTCCACGACGACAGGTTCTGCGCCTCTCGGATCCAGTGGTTTCTCGCGACCTCAACAGGTATGTATATACTCAGTTTAAAATATGGCTCATCGAGTCATACTGACAACATCGGCTTTATAATATCATCTCTATCACCAAAATCTGCCTATGACCTGAGTTATAGCCTTTGTCAACAACCCGATATAAAATACTAATTTAAATAAAGCATCTTCTCTTCACAAGCAAAGGTATCGTCTTCAATTAGATTTTAGACCAAAAATAATGTTATACTAGTCCGTCATATTAACAGTTTTAATATGACGAGTAATATAAATAATACAAAATTATGTGATGTACCCGGTGTTAAATTTTTCTCTTTGATTTATGGAAATACTTTCTCATCGGGCTTGTATTTACGGAACGTCGCCGTTAATGTGCCAAACCTTTACCGGCGTTTATATATCGTTAGCGTCATTTCAAGTCAAGGCACGATCTCTGTGCCCGGAACTGTAAACGTACTTTTGCGTGAGAAGGACTCTTATAAGATAGAATCAAAGATTTTGTTTTTTTGCTTAATTATTTACAGAATTTGTATTTACTTATTAAATACGGAAGTTCTAACTCTTTACCTACCAAAAGAGTGTTACTATAACTAGAATTTAAAATCTAATTGTTACGAAAGCTGTTTCATAAAATTTTCGCATTTGACTTTCCACAAAAGTTTAAAATCAAAACAACCCGTAGGATGTTCATTGTGGTTTAAGTTTGATGCCACCTGCCAGCCCCGGGGCATTTCTGCGTGGAGCCAGCGAAATAGAATCCACAAAAAAAGAACACAAAGGAAGCTAGCCTGATTCCAGTTTGACGTTGGATCGTGTTCCGATGTGACGATTTTACACTATACGGGAGAACTCAAATAATAGGCCTTCTTTTGTGAAAAAGACGTGGCTCGTGAAATACTGACATTGTTCCACTCTGAAGTGCGAAGTAAAAAGGAATGAGTTGGAACTGCAAAGCACCTACGCGTAACGACTTACATTTCAGGCTATTTCGCTTAGGGCAGGTTGATCGTTTTCTCGTGTATCGCGTACGAGATTTAATCGAAGAGAACAGGGCCAGTAAAAATTTGCAGGTAATTTGTGAAAGTTTTCGATTCTCGCTTTAACTTTTCGCGTTGCGTATTGGAAAATTGTTACTTATTCGTTTAGGAACTTTTTGATTTGTTTTGATAAAAATTTTCTCTGATCTGATGTAATGAACCCATACTTCAAGACGTCGCATCGCCTCGAAGTTTTTCGGTAGTCGAGTGTTTTATTGGTGATACGAATGTCCGGACTTCCTTTGCACGAAGTAGGTGTTTACATAAACTGGTCATTCACTTCTCTAGACGATATGGTAAGTTTATAGCTTACTGTAGCCACAACCGGCTTTATCAAAATACGTTTAATAGGTAGTCAAATATTCATGGTATGGCAGGGTTAAGATTTGTATTATTCAGCTCAGCACATACAGTATTGTCTAATCTACGTTGCACGGGAATTATCCAATGTGTAGGACTCTATGTATTCCAAATATATCTCAATGTCAAGTCAAACTGTCAGCTGCTGCAGTGAAACTCAATTAACAGATCGTAAATGAATTGTTTGGGAGTGTTTCACTATTGTACAATGAAATATGTTACGTATTTCACTGTTTTGTATTTAACCTAGTTCGCTAGTCAATATAATTTTTATAGCCTAATAGTAGCTGTGAACAATTATTCTATAATTGTTCACAGCTACTATTAGGCTATAAAACAATTATTCTATTCACTCACCTGTTTTGACTAGTTTGAATGTCACTTGCTGTTGGTTCTTGAGCTGCTCATTATGGGTCGGGTGTGTGAGTTCTCGCAGCGCCATCTCGACGGATGGCTGTTGCTGCATGGCGGAAGGACGCGGCAGCGTCGGCTCTCTCGCTCGACTCAGCCTACGCAAGAAACTAACTTTCTTCGACTTAGAACCTGTGAAAAACAGAGTAAATTCAGTGTTAAATCACATGCAGCATTCATTTCTGAAAATCATTAATTAATCAATTCAACAACCCCCACACAGTTATGTAAAACCTCATGGGCGTGATACGTGCCTAGTGAAGCATTAATGCTGTTATTTCGCCAAGTAACCATGCTTAATTAATGTGACGATACGGGTTAGTCGAATGATCACGCGTTCTCAAACTCAAACCGCACTCTCATTCAGAACCTTCAGTGAACGAACGTGGTGGTGTTGGCGTCGGAGGCGTAGAGGTGCGAGCGGAGTTCGAGAGCGAGCTCGGCTCGGACTGCGGCCGTGGTGGGAGGAGGCTCAGCGTGGACGCTGTAGGTGTTGGGAAGTGCGCAGCCGACACATCTGACCGGCGATCCGGTTCCGGAGTTGTAACTCGGATGTGTGCACCAAACTGCGGTGAGTTCGCAACTTCAAACAGTGCATCGAAGTCGCGATCGAAAATGTTCTTTCTTGAGAACGCTGGAGTAGGAAGGGGAGCGGGCAGTTCGAATTCATCAGGAGCGGGGGTTCTAACGATTTTGCCAAATTCATTGTCCTCATGGCGGCCGAGCTTCTTGAGCAGCTTCGCTTTAGTGCGCTCGCGCAGCTTGGGGCGCTCGAGCGACGGCGTCGGCGATGCCGGCGCGCGCTCTGGGGGCTCCGGAGGCGCCGTTTTGAGGTGAGTGTCAACGCTGGGTTTATTGAGGGTGGGGGTGCGGGGTGGGGTGATCGAGCTGAACGGCGCTCGCGGCGGCGGCCCAAAGATCAAGTCAAGCGTAGGCCGCTGCCGTGGCCGAGGCAGCGATTGCGAGCGGTATGTCAGGGAAACTACTTCATCCGCAGGATATATTACGTACATCCCTGGCGAGACCGCATCGCGCAGGCCCCTCGCGCCCTCCGAAGAGGTTTACGCGCGTCGATTTGAGCTACTATTAAGATCTAGTGGCAAGTAACTCTCTACGGTATTTTATTATCCGTTACAGTCGGACTTGAGAAAGGAACAAGTTACAAAGTTAACGATTGGAATGTTTTTAAAAGTTAAGTTGCCTTTTGCGTACTACAATGTAGATTGAAGAACGATTAAGGAATGTGTTATGGAAGGGATCTTGAGCCATAGTAGGTAGGGTAGAAGGGTTTCTTCATGTACTGTCTGCCAATTCCGAACAATGAATCTTCAACCTAGAAGAACAAAAAGTATTGCTTATTTACTTGAAGACTAACAGTCAATATAGCTATTATGAAAAACATGGAGGAAAATTTGTGGAAAATAAACTCGCCGCTGGATTATTTTGTTTCGTATTCATGTTTGCAGCAAATAGTACAAAATCACAAACAATGTCTGAACACGCAGGGCTGACATACGCTGACATGCGTATACATAAGTACGTAATGTATGCAGGAACCAACAAAGTTTGAATTGTGATTCATTTAGTCACCGTTTGACTAAATGGATCACAATTTAAACTTAGTCGTAATAAATTATAAAAATTATCATATTTTTCATGACTCGTGAAACTGAAGTATTCAACCTATGTTGGCATTAATACAATCATTCCAATAACATTCAATTTATTTTCATAGCAAATACAAACTAAATAGTTTCAGCAGTGAAAGGTATTGACGGAAATTAAATTGGTTCATTTATTTACATTCAAATTGTTTATTATGTGTACGGTACCTTTATAATTAAAATGCTTTAAATATAATAATTTATGGCAAAATATCATTATTTAAAGCACTTTCGATGCGCATTTTTAAGGTGCTGCTCAAACGTAGGATCATTAATCGCTCAGTTTTATATCACACATGTATTAATACGCATTACAAGAATAAAACAACAGCGTTTAACTATATTATTAAATGCCCAAAGAATATACTTTTTCAAAATTATTTCATAAACAAATTAATATCATGTTTAATTAAATATTTACCTCACAAATTCTCAAAATTTGCTTTTAATCTATAATATTCAATATAAAGAGAATTGCCTAATAAAGTATTTCTCATTACATCAAAAACATCAATAAATAAAAAAAAATAATTAGATGCGAGCACATTTTTATTTATATTTTTTGTTATCACGTTTTTTTAAAATTAATATTGTTGTTTGTGCCGTTACATGTTGCTTATTTGATTTAACTAAGTATTGTTGAGTCATTACTTACACCATCGCAGGGCCCACAGCTCCTCTGTAGCCCCCAAGATGGACTCTTCTAAACGACATCTTTTACCAGCTAAAACCTCCGCTGTGTTTCACCTCTACCTATGGCTAAGGTTCGAAAGAGTAATCAATTAGAATTATTCGATCAAAGATTATTTTTAGATCTCAGGCAACTACATAGTAAACAACTGTCACCATTAATATGAGAGACTTGATACTAATTAACACCCTCCGTGGCGTAGCGGTAGCGAACGCGGCCGCGGCGCAAGGAGGCGCGGTTTCGATCCCCGCGCATTGCAAATACATGCAGGACTGGTCGTTCAGAAAACACGTTAAGCCGTTGGTGCCGGTAGCCATACGAACATCTAATGGCAGTCGTTACGGGTTGTTGGAGCCCGTAAAAATTGAACAATTGGTCTTACTGCAATGGTCGTGGAGGCCAGACGGCAGTCGCTTTAGGGAAAATATTATCGAAGTTTATCCAAACCAGCAGCTAGACTGGTAAAGGGGACCCCAGACTCTAAGACGAAAAAGCTACGGATGCGACTGGAATTAATGCTGAGATGACTATGATGATTCGATTTAATAAACACCAAACGCGTCGCCGTTATAAATAATTGCATTGTTGCCGTGATGCATTATTAAACTTATCATAAGATCGACAAGTCCCTAATGAACTCAAGTTTTCTCTCTAAACAACGGGGCATGTAAAATGTAGATATACGTCTAAGGAGTTTAGCTAGAGTGTAAACTAGGCGGAAACTTAGACAAACGGGTCAAGTATCACCACAATAGACGAGGGGAAGCAAAGTGAAGGAGCTCTCAAAATTTTTCCACAAACGTGGCTATTCTCCACAGATTCATTTAAATTTTCCTTTGCTCACGCTAATAAGGGAATGCTTTGTAACCACACGTTTTAACGAGGTCCGGGTATTCATAGATCTAGGACTTTTTATTTGAGTTTTAAAAATGGAAGTTTTCGTTTTTAGTCTGCTTAGGTAGAACTGGTGATTTATTGATAATGGACTTTGATCTAGAACACTTGGCACCTCTATATTTTGTATGTTTTATTTGAATACTAATCCTTTTCTGTATGAGAGGAGACCTGTGCCAGTTCAGTCTTTATAGAATGTTAGTTTTTTTTCAATCACGTAATACAATTGACGACACCTTTAGTTTAACAAAATATATAGGATCTATAGGATGCATTCTGGTGAGTGTGCAAAGGAATTGCATAATTTAATTCTCCCATCTCCGTTCCACCATCGGACGACCCGTCGTATGGCGAGTTTCCACCCTTACGTTGTTGACACCACTGCGACCCGGACGAAGCGTTTCGCTTCCTCTTTTATACCGCGTACATCGACGGACTGGGACAATTTGCCAGCGACGGTGTTTCCGTCACATTACAGTTTGAGTGTCTTCAAGGCTAGAGTGCTAGGCTCTTAATAAACCAGCGCGCTTTACCATCAATGATCGCATCACTGCTTACCATCAGGCGGGATTGCGGTCAAGCGCTAGTTTATAATTTAAAAAAAATACAATAAGCTCGTAATAATTCAAGCATACTTGACACTACCGTATTCACATATATACTTAGGATTCTCATCATTCATATCATACTCACATAACTAAAAATGGACACGTCATACATCCACACACACACACACATACACATCCACATTCATCCATATACACACGCAAACACACCCCACGCTCACACACACCCACATCCACACGCACACACACACTCACGCATACCCAAACGCACACAGACATCTATACACACACACGCACCCACTAAGACAATGCAAACAACACACACGATTCTCAGTCACACACATACATTATCAACCTACGACACAGTCATTTTATACTTACTTTTTTTATCTTTTTTATTTTTATTTTGTTTTTTCTACTATTTTCACTTTTTGTTTATCACTTTTTCATTTACTATGTTTCAAATGCAATAAGTATAGTAATATACACACATCAAAAGTGTCTAGGGATCAAGCATTTTTATGCGGATTTCTTGAGATTGAGATGTGGCTTTGTAATAAATTTATGATTTTATAAATTTATATGGATCCTTTTTGGTGCATTTCATAATTTGAATCAGGAACTGTGAATCAAATTCGAGTAAAAGATGAAAATCAGCTGTCAATATTTTCCCTATAAAAACATACAACGCATTGAAGACATTATTAGTGCTACTGTTTCCCTACTACTGATTAAAACCAACGTTATTATGGAGCGGCGACGTCATTTAAGCAGGGAAGAAATGCTCAGAGCCGTGGGAATGATAGAAGCTGGTTCCCGGCAACGTACTGTGGCTTTAGCTCTGAATACAAGTCAGAGTGTTATCAGTCGACTTTGGACACGTTACCGAAGCACTGGTACCGTGGCTGAGCGCCATGGAGGACGGTATCGCTGCACCACACGGAGACAAGACCGATACATTCAAATCTTAACTCGAAGAGCTCCAACAATAACCGCCATGATGTTAGCCGTGAGGCTTCATCACTCTTCAGGGAACTTAATTAGCGACCAAACAGTCAGAAACCGCTTGCATGAAGTGAACCTTCATTCCCGAAGACCGCTACGGGTACCACCTATAGCAATGCACAATCGTAGGATTCGATATCAATGGGCTCTTGAACACAGAAATTGGGCAGAAGAACAATGGCGTTTCGTGTGCTTTTCTGATGAGTCTCGTTTTGGTATGAGACCGGATACAAGACGTATACGACACTGGAGAACCCCTGGACGCCAACAGCGATTAAAATCCTGCCAGGAAGTCCATCCTTATAGTGGTGGAACCATCATGGTATGGGCGGGTATTTGGATCGGCGGAAGAACTGAGTTGATTTGGATCAGAGGCAACCTCAACGCTCAAATTTATGCTGAAACGATTGTATCAGACGTCATCGTTCCTCTACAAGTGCAAATCGGTCCCTTATTTCAGTTAATGCATGATAATGCACGACCGCACACCGCAAGAGTTGTAAGACAGACTCTCGCCGCAGCTAACATCAATGTCCTGCCCTGGCCTGCTCAGTCGCCAGACTTGAACCCGATTGAGCATGCATGGGATATGCTACAGAGAAGAGCTCTGCCGAATATGGAGGGTATCCAGTCGCAAGAAGACCTTTTTTTGTTGTTGCAACGAACATGGGCGGCCATTCCACAGCGTGATTTGGATGAACTTATTTTGAGTATGCCAAACCGATGTTCTTGTGTTGTTAGTGTTCGCGGTAGAAACACGGATTATTAATTGTTTAAGTTACCCAATAAAATTTTAGAGAAAACTGTTATTTCAGTCTTTTTTTCGAACTTTTGTGTTAGTGGTTCAAATGTCAAATATCCCTTTATTAGGAAAATGGCAAATTTCTTTATTAATGCAAAGGTGACTTGGTTTATCGTTACTGTGACAAACGAAAACACTTTATTTGATGAATCCTTAAAGAAAATTTTAATTAATATCAATCAGGAGAAAAGTTATTGCAAAAATATATGTTGATCCCTAGACACTTTTGATGTGTGTATTTTCCTGAACAATATCAGCTTACCAGCATCTCATTCTAGTGGCAGAACACTGACTCCTAAGTCACAGGTAATTCCTAGTTTGGGAGTCAGGGTTTCAACTTTTGTGCGCCTTTAATTTTAGCTAGATATGAAGCTTCTCTGTAATGTTTTTGCACCAATAAAAAATATTATTATTATTTTCTGACATTCACTTTGTACTCGTAAATAATATGTCAGGATAAGCGTTATGGCAATTTACAAAATTTCCTTACTACAAATAAATTATAAATTTACCTATTTAATCTCAAACAACATCTAAAGCAATTAGACGGCCAATGGACATACCTACCTACGAGATATATACTCGTATGAGTCTCATACTGTTAGCGGCATTTTAATGGCGGCTCCAGTTTTGTTAGCAGTCTCGAGTGGAGTTCCTACGTCACGTAAATAAAGATTCGTATACAGGGTTCAACGAATGGCTTGGCGGTTTGCCTACGAGATGCTTTTGCGAAAACTGAATAGCGGATACAATATACTGCTATTTATAATTGTTGTTTTTTTTTTTTTAAATAGCTCGCTAGATCAGATTACTACAACCTTGAGTTTAAATATTATGAAGACATGCACTGGTTGAAATGTAAAAAATATTTGCACTCGACAGCTTTTAGAAGTAGGTTTTCAGATCATCCGTGCATGAGTCTGAAAAATAAATTGGACTTTAACGTGCGGAACTTAAAATGCGATTTGAAATATATATTGTTATATCTATATTTATATATAAAGCTGAAGAGTTTCTTTGTTTGTTTGAACGCGCTAATCTCAGGAACTACTGGTTCGATTGAAAAAAAATCTTTTTGCATTGGATAGCCCATTAATCCAGGAAGGCTTTAGGCTATAAAACACCACGCTGCGAACAATATGAGCGGAGTTTAACTCCACGCGAACGAAGTCGCTGGCGGCCGCTAGTATGTAATATTTTGCAAATTCGATATGAATTTAAGAGTTATGTTATGATGATAGTAAAAGATACTATCATATTGACGTCATATCAACGTTACTAACTGACGTGTTCCCAGGCACTTGATGGGTTAGGTACGAATATAATGTAAATGAGTACAGCAAAATCATAATTCACAATAGCGTAATATTTTGTGAACACTGCAGCCATGAAACACACGTGTTGAAATATATGTGTCTTGTTTCATAATAAATCATTTTCAGAATTACTATGTACTTATTATAACTTCTGTAGCCAAAAGCAACATTTGGGAACATTTGAAGGTCCATTAATGAATTGCTTAATCTTTTTTCTTCTTAGGAAATTCATTAATGATAATATGATATACATACCTACATGATATAAAACATATAATAAAATAATTCCTGTAAGGTAAGGTGACTCATTCACGATTAAAAAGTTGCCAAATCTTATGTAGAGCTACAAAATCTTCAAAAAGGCACACTTTTTTTTATTTTTAGCTCATCTTGGGGGCACACTGGGCTACTGCCGTGTCACTACAATGTCGAAAAGAAATACTTAGTTCCATTAACGGAATGTTCTGACTTGGGTGTAATATTTAATTTAATAAGTCGTAATAACAAGATTAAAATAAGACGATTTTTTATAAATTCATTTCTTTTAAAATGAATAAGAAGTTTCTTATACGAGGGTAAATCACTCCGTTGTGTAACGGGTTACAGCGCCAGTGTGTCTGGCTTCCCTTTCTCTCACATATACGGCAGCGGTAGACTGACTTTTCCCCTCTCTTCTAACTCACAGCGGTTTTTTTAATCATTATAGACTAGTGCTGAACTGCAATCCAGCCATTGTTGTTGTAATGCAATCGTTGATGGTAAAGCGCGCTAGTTAATTAAGCCTATTCACCTAAAAAAAAACTTAGTGAATAGGAAGGAAGACGGCAGTTGAGCGAAGTGATGCAATGTTAAACCCAACAGCACGACCAACGATGCTGCGCCAGAGGGAGACTGATCTGGAGACCCTCCACGACCAAACACCCGACACAATAACATTTGGTGCATCGTACCCGGCACACATCGCAACACAATTGCTCAGACCCGTCCTCCATACGGCTTCACCAGACATCAGTATCTGTATTTCGGACAGATGTTTCTCCCTCAATGTACTCAGTGTTTGTATGATTTGGTCTGATGGTAAATGTTTTATCTAATTAATTTTATTTTAATTTTTTTTTAAATTAATTTTAAATATTCCTTTCTCGTCAATCTAATATATGTACAGCATATATAATTCCACCCCATATGGACATAATGTGTATTTATGCAAAAATTAGAGTGATAATAGGAAAATAAAACATATTTCAAAGAGTATAGAGATTAAATAGAAGGGAGATATATGTATATTCTACCCCCTGTAACTCAGGGTAAGAGGGGTAGAGCTTAAAACTGATAAAAAATTGGTTGTATAATGATACACGTTATACAATATTAAGGTTTTGGGTGTTTTCAGTGCGCGCCTCGTTGACGGACGTCAGACGACTCCTGTCAAAAACAAAAGAGCGCGCCTTATTTCAGAATGCTCTATGCAAATCTATTCGAATATGCTGCTAGAATTTCTAGAAGCTTCCTTCAAAATAATGAGGCTGCCCGGCCATATCAGCGAGTTGAATGAAGCTTCTAGTATGTTCTAGAAGCTTCAACTCGTCGCTTTGACCTGGCGGGAACGGTTGCAAAAAGGTTCGCAATATAAGGTTATAATATAAGAACGGAGTAGAAGTTATTGCATGGCTTATATTTTTTTTTCTACAAAAAATTGTACTTTGCTAAAATAAATAGTACTCAATTAAAGTAAACTTTTCGTACTATATAGGTATAACAATGAAAAAAAGAATACTGTTCACCGAATTTAACAATGAATTCGTAGCGCAGTATACTTGCGAATATTCTCGCTTATGGCTTTTGTTCCACTTATACAGCACGTCATATTATTTTCGAAACAATAAAACATGTCATCCGGTTTAAACATATCTATCTACATACATCACTGTGTTTGATTTCACATACTTACCTACGTGTTGTATTTCAATATAACATCTTCATTCACGAAACTGTCGGAATATTAATTATGATTACATTAATAAACAATTTCTCAAGTTTTGGTTATAATTACAAATTTTCATATTTCTATTTAAACAATTTCTATGGAAGTTGTAAACGCGGGTGCCAAATCATTGAATCATAACTTCTGTAGAAATTATTTTGTAATTAGAAATCATTTGTACATAAGCTTTAGAGGTTGCTTTGATATTTAATCATGGAATTATGTCAAATATTTGATGACTGTGTGCACAATATCATCAAATATTTGAGTCATACGAAAATATGTAACATTCGTGGAAACCAACATAAAAGCAAATATGAAATCAAACATAGTAGTTTATCAAAATTAATAAATTCCATTCCAAGTTACAATTTTATAAAATCTTTTTGCAAAGCTATAAAAGTGAAAAGGTCAAAATATAAACGAAAATACCAATTCACGTAATTAAAAACATTCAAAACCTAGTGGCAATCTAACCTCAGCGACAATTAATGTCAAAACCTAGTTGCAATCTAACCTCAGCGACAATTAATGTCAAAAACTTGTCAGAAATGTACATTTTTCCGGATTAAGAAAGGGATTATACTGTCCACGTTCCTAAAATCCTAGAATTACCTCTCAGACTCACAGCGTCCTATTAGATGTAAACAAGTGGCATTTCCTGACGAACATCTCAAAATAAATGTCATATTAAACTAAAATAAACTTTTATTTGAGTCAGGAATAGAAATGAACTCGGTTCCGAAATAAAATCGTTCACTGCACGAAATTAAAATTTTAGATGTGAATCGAAGTAGGTCATTGTGTGAATGTAAGCAAACGGATTTGGAGCCCCCTGTACCTACAAAGAGATGAATGAATTTGCACATTTTACATACGCAAACAGTTTTAGTGGTTTTGTGAATAACAAAGAAAGAAATATCATCCAGAGTGTTCGAAGATCGTAATCAAACCATTTGTACACGAAAACGAAAATAAATTATTTACCCTTTTTGTATTATTAGAATTTTTGAAGGTTTTTTTTTCTGAACGAAGATTGTTGAGAAGAAAGAGCTGTACTTGGAAAATGGAAACCCCTTAACATCTCAAGAGTCATTCCAGCGTTCAACAGGATAAAAGTAATGTAAATTTTTCAAAACAAAGTCGGTATAACGGAGTGAGAGCTACAATTTTTCACATTGAATATTGTTGACGAAGTAAAAAGTGCACTAGTGGTACGGGATCCGGTTGCGGATGAAAAGGTCGAGTGCTTCTCCACAATGGAACGCCCTGGTCACGAGACTACCCTTTCCTCATTAGTATTGCGCAAAAATTTGAGCACGAAACCAAAAATCTGAGCAAAAACTTTTCTATTGCGAAAGTTTGGAACGCTTATTGAACCGACAGGAATTTTAAGCAAAGTGATACTGAAAAACTTTTAAATAATACACTTATTCTTTTGTTATCTGAGCTTAGTCTAATATTGTTTATTAAAGGCTTCGTATTTATTAAAGATTTGTCTTACTTAAAATCAGCGACAATTAGGTATACGAATTTATTTTATACTAGGTATGAATATTTTTTTTTTTAAATTTATTATTTATTTATTTAACCATGTACAACTATCATCACAGGTGAACCTAAAACGATAGTGTAAGACTTAAAAAATATAATGTAACTATAAATTAAAAATATCTATAAATAATTTTACACATCATGCACCAATGACCTCTAAGTTGCATTATGCAGCTCGTGTGAATACACTCAGAGTACAGCTACAGATGTCGATGCATTAATATCAGTCACTTTGCTTGTAATTACTTTAAAGGTAGGTATTACATTTGTTGTTTTACAGTTTATACACGTGAGGTTAATGGCGCTTTTAGTGAAACCAAAACGCAATACATTGAAATTCGCGGCTTGCGTAACTGTACATGTGTTCAAATTCAGCTTCACAATTGTATTGTATTGACATTTGCCAACAGTGAAGTGCAATTTGTTCACTTTTTAGTCAATCTGTTCAATCAATACATTAAAACCAATTTATGTAATTAAAAAATCCAGTCTTAATCTCATCTCAATGGCAATCAATGTCAATGAATTGTCAGAAATGTTCGAAATTCAGAAGTCTTGTGTCCTTGACCTTCGCATTCTAATTTCAAAGAGTGGAACGTTCTTAAAAATAAGAAACTGTCATCAAACTTTAACAGTTTAAGAAAACGGGCTCGATTAGAAATAGGGTGCGTGTTAAGCCCTATAAGTGTTCCCTCATGAAAATGTAACAAATTTTTTTAACACTTATGATACTGAGATTATTAAAAAGCAAATAGAGTGGTACCCTACGTCCGTATGCTGATCTGAAGAACAGTGCATGCCTCCGCGAAGACGTCTCGGCATTTCATTATTGCGACTGAGACAGGTCAACGTGACACCATCTTCAATACGTAGACTTTGGCTGAGCTTTTATTTGTAAATCGCTTTTTATTAGCCCTAGTTTGGAGGCTGAGGTTCGAGAGATGTTCTTGGAAACAATTTTTTACACAGGTAGGTTGATTTTTAGTTACGATATGGATTTGGCTAGCAATATCGTTTTGGCAGAGATTACTTAATAAAAAATATAATATAATATCACGCATGTACTTCCTGAATACAGAAGTGTACGAATAGTACCCTCATATATGAAAGGCAACGCATAGTAACAGGGATGTTGGATATTAATAATAGGCGTTACACGTGAAATTGATGATGAATGAACTAACTAGGTATGTAGTATAGGGTAATTGGCTTCGGCCACGTGTATGTTAGTCGCACTGTATAAACTTTGCTCACAATTCTTAGTTCCCAGGAAAACGTGCTAACGCTAATTAACATCCCTTACAGTACATAAGTTCAGTACCGAAAATTAAAGCGAAACTAACTTACTACCAAATATTAGGTACTTCAAATATAGGATTTTAGCATTATCGTAGCTCATCGTTTTAAAGCCGAGGACACTTTTGGTAGCTACAAAAACTCTCAAATCCTAAAAGGATATTATGGACGAACAATTTTTTTCTCATAAAAGCGTCTACCTGTAATAAGATAACGAAAATAAAAATGTTGTAATATGCGGGGGAAGCCCTCAAAAACACTTCACATCTTATAATCTCTATATTTTTCGAGAGTTTGATCTCCGTGAAAGTGACAGAGATAATAAGACATTTGATAAAATAGGTCGCGGATAATTCTTAATCCGTAAAGTAGTTCTTTCTAAATATTTTTATGATGGATGATGATGATGATGATGTTCCTGACCGATTTCGACCACGGCGACCACTTCGACTCTTAGACGATGATTTGGCGCTCATGCGCCCGAAGATGGCTTGTGTAGCCTATCTTGGCGGCGAAACTTCGTGCACACTGAGGGCACGTAAGCCCGCCATCGATGTAGTTGTATGTCATGGCAGGAGGTGGACGAGCCTTTAATTAGTCGCGTTGGCATCGAGGTCAGCTTTGCGCTGCCCCTCAAACTCGCGTACTTGTTCGTACACCATTCTGCGCCAATCTGACCGTTTTGCTGCCAAACGCTCCCATTCAGAGGGTTCTATATTGCATCTCTTCATGTGCCGTTTTAAGACATAATATGATAATTGTAATGCAAACTATTCGAATAATCAATTTCTTTATCCATTTTATGCAAGACTAATTTTGATATGTAAACAAAATCAATTTACAGTAAAAGTTAATTTGTTTGAAAACGCAGCTAATAAAATATTTAAACATATTTCTCTTCAATTAAACGACACAAAGATTATGACTTTATCTTTCGCTAATGACCTAAATAGCTGACATTAGATCAAAAATAAACCGGTATTCTTATACCAAGCCCTTGACTTGGGTTGCAGCGCATGTTATTTTTCAGTACCACAAGGTCGTATGTCACACGCGTTTTTGTAAAGCTGCGTTGAGGAAGTAGTTAATATTAATGACAGTATCGTAAACTAAAGGTAGATAAGAGGAAAATAAGGTAGATGTAATTAAATTTGTAAGTTAGGAAGCCATTTAAATGTTGAAATCTTGGTCTAGATGCTGACTAGTGTCATGTAATACTAAATTGGTCATATAGATATTTATTAGATATTATTCCATTTGCTTATCTATTCAAATATTAAACTACATTTTTTAATATTCTTGAAACTAGTTTAGATAAATAGTATCTTCTTCTTCTTCCTCCCAGCCTATAGAGGTTCACTGCTGGACAAAGGCCTCCCTCAAGGCTTTCATTTCATTGGGGGGCGTTGCCATAAGTAATTTGTTATTCCACAGGAGAAGCGCTGCTGCCCGCTTCCTTGATGAGAGTTCGCTTAGTCGCAAACAATATAAAAACATATTAATATTTTTAAAATATTTTCTCTTTAAACATATATTATGTTTCAGTTATCATGCAGTACAGTAATATAACAGGAAAGAAAAATCCATTATTACATTGTTATCGTACGAGGCTAAAATTACATTAAATTATAAAACGCTGCAAATGTTTTTATACTCAACACACAAGAAAAAGGGTATCTGGTTGCCAATATGTATCGAGGATGACGATCAAATATTTCCTTATTACGTTTCTATATTAGATTGGTCTTCGAATACTGACCCTGATCCCTTAGAATTGCAGGTAATCTTGTCGTCTGATGTCCAAACTTTAATTTCCTCATATTATGTTGATTTGTATGCAGTGTATACCTACTATATTATATTTAGTTTTTTGACAGCTGTCTTAGAAGTACATATTCCACATTACGTAAAAGAAATACAGATATATTAGTTAATAATAAATATACGTAACGTTATTTTTTGTATATGCGAAACCCGAAATACATGTCTAGTATTTTTAAGTAAATAAGTTCAAAAAAATATCATAAAAAACCATGAAGTTATGAGCTTGTTATCTTACCTGGTTGTCCCAACAAAAATATGGCTAACTACCACTCGCCCGCCGGCGGCGCAGGGGCGCCCTGTCTCACGCGCCGAGTACTATGACCTAACGGCAACTGAGTTGTGCACTCGGTAACCACACCGCAATAATTTCTAAATGTATTTGGGAAAAAATATAACATGTTGTAAAATGATTGGAATCGATTCAGCTGCTTATTCTGAACAAAGTATATTCTGGTCTCGTATATAAAAAAAAAAATAACGTTGTATATACATCCTAATCGTTGTGAATTATCTTATTTGGCTTTTTACATATATACTGCCGTACTTGTACCAATTAATCTCTCTTCTTTTCTCTTTAAGAGAGGACTCTAGTGTCGAGGAATTTGAAAAATTTGTATTTGAAGAAACTGTTGCCGCCACGCCGCTTCCAACCTCTCCCCGTAAATTGGGAAAGGGACAGTTGCAACTCAGGCTGATTTTACCTACAAAAACGTTGACTAAAAGACGTTTCGTATTCCGCTGTTTTCTTTTTCAAACCACGACAGATCTCAATTATTTTTATATCAAACTATAGAGGATGAGTATACCTATGCCTCTATTATTTTCTTTTTTGTCAAAAACTTATCACATTTGTGTAATAGTCGTCTGAATATTGCGGTAAAAATGGGTTATTTTTCGAGATTTTGAAATATCATATTTCCTTTATTTTTATAAGTTTTCGAAAAAAGTCAAATGATAGGGGCGCGTATAATCAAGGTGTGAAATTGTAGGAAAATAATCATTGCTCTAAAAGCGTTATCCGCGAAAACAGCAGAATACGTTTGTATGGAGAAAACACCACTAGAGTCCCCTCTTAACGTGTCTCTGAAAACTTTTGGTTGCTACTGCAATCAATGTTTACCGAATGGAGAGGACACACTGTACTTTTAGTTGACACAATGTCTCATAGACATTATGTCAACTGTAAGTACAGTGTGTATAGCAAGCAATTGTAGTATACAATAACCCTCCTGGCAGTCGGGTAAAAATAATATTCCAGTACATTCATTAGATTATAGAAACTTTAATATTTCAAAGTAAATTGTGTAAAGAAAACAAAACAACATCAGCTCATCAATAAATTAAGAATCTATTTATAAGTTATTTGAATAAAAAGATAAAAAGTAATCATAGCAGACATTTTTTATTCATTTTTAATAAGCTTAGAAAAATAGTTCATTGCCACTTTAAAATTGTATTCTGTTATAATAGAAAAAAAACCTCCGAGTTCACTCAAATGTTAAACGATATTAGCAAAGCAAACCGAGTGGTCGGACTTTTTTTTTGTTGGTAGGGGAAATCATCAAATGACTTCTCCCGCTCTGGCGGAGCGGAAGGGCGTGTCAGACTTTTACTGACTAAAACCCAACCGTGTTTCTTCGCTTGCCTGTACGACGGCCAGGACTACGGTTTCTTGTTTAACCAACCTGCAACCTTGACCCAGGAGGCATCGGTCTTTGTGGACCCCGTCACGATGTACTGACATCTCTTTAAGGCGCGCGTGAAACACGACGCGCCGTTGACTCGGGCCTGATCCTTATCGAGCGGCGAGGTGCCCACTGCTCACCGCCCGCGGGCCCGTGCCTACGGCGCGGTGGCTGGGAGTTAGGTATCACTGCTTCGTAGATGGAGGTGACGGCCTGCCATGCACTCTCGCTCCGGACCAGGGCCTGGACCAGGGTCGGACGCGAGAGATCGCCGCCGATCGCCGCTACGAGGACACGGCGGTGCTCTACCCAATCCGGGCAGACCTCCACCGTATGCTCCACCGTGTCCTCAGAGCAATCCACAAAATGGTGACACCCTGGCGTTTCCTCCCGCCTAATACGGAACAGGAACCTCCCGAAACAACCGTGTCCGATGAGGCCTGCGTCAGGTGGAAGGTGAGGGCGCCGTGGCGCCTCTCTAGCCACTCCTCAAAGAGGGGACTTCATATGAAAATATCAATTACGAAATTAATGGACGGTCTGCGTCGTAGAATCACAGTGACTGATTAAATACACCGAAGAGTATCTCTCTCTTGATTTTATCTTTTCTGGTGAAATAAAACAAACAGGGTGGTACTATTGGGCCTCGAAATCTATACTAATGCTAAAGAGTGAAAGCTGAAGAGTTTGTTTGTTTGAACACGCTAATCTCAGGAACTACTGGTCCGATTTGAAAAATTCTTTTTGCGTTGGATAGCCCCTTAATCCAGGAAGGCTTTAAGCTATATAACGTCACGCTGTGACCAATAGGAGCGGAGCAAACTAAACCACGCGAACGAAGTCGCTGGCGGCCGCTAGTATCTAATAAAGGGAGATCAGAGTTTCATCAACGTGTGCATAATTCACATTCTCACATAATATGGTTAACATAGGTATATGATCTTTGAAAAATCAGTAGAGATACACGCTCGAGGCTTATCAGAGGATTAAGGAATAGAGTATTCTGGGTACTAAACTGGCAGACCGGGTTACTACTACAAACATCCGTTCCACAAAAAAAGTAACTAATGTGACTTGGAAAGCAGCGACGTTTAATGGAATTGGGCGGGACATATCTGCGGTAAGTCAGACGATAAAAAAAAATTATTACCACTGCTTTGATAATAACAACATAAAATATTAATCACTAAACTTATAACAACTCAAGTGTTTCAGATAACCTCTGGCACCCAATTTAAGAGAAATCAATGAGAAAAATAAGACCCAATCATCATCATCATCATGATGCCACTCGAGTACCCATCGGGCCCATCAAGCATCGGTCCTACGGGCAATGTGCCCTGCCCACTGCCACTTTAGTGTTGCAATTCTTCGGGCTATGTCGGCTACTCTCGTACTTCTGCGAATCTTCTCATTCCAGATTCGATCACGTAATGAAACCCCAAGCATAGCCCTCCCCATTGCCCTTTGAGTGACCTTGCTTTCTTATAAGGCACATTGTTCGCGACCACGTCTCAATTCCATAAGTCATCACTGAAATACCCCAGCAGATCCAATAGGCTGCTTTTAATGCACGGAAATAATGGAATGAGCTGGGCTTCTTCAACATGTCCTGTTCTGTAACAGCTTTAAACAGAGAAAAGTGAACATAAAGTAGAGACGACTTTGCCCTACAGTGGGACATACACACAAGCTTTTAATAATAATGATAAAAGCATACGCCTGACATAAAATTAACCTAGGAAACACATAAACATCGGAACGTAAAATAGAGTAGGGAAGTGTCAGGTCATTAGTAGAGGGAACAGGTTATTGCGCCCCATTTCCCACAGGACATCGGTTTCCCATACATGAGTCGAAAGCTAGATTGCATTTGTAATGTGTTTCCCGATTTGCATGTTTCCCAGCAGACTACACAATTATCTGCTTGCTTAGTTATTATAATTATTAATGCAGCAATAAATTCTTCTTTAGCAGACAATATTAACGTTTTGTTAGGTAACTTAATGCGATTCTGGAAAAACAGTTTGAAAAATAACGGAGAACCGGAGTACTAAATCTAACTAATGTTAAATAAATGTATTTAGTAACTTCTCTTTTAATTCTGAAAACATTCCATCATATTTTCTCAACCCTTTCAGTTAAGAAGATTAGGTATAATTCATTAGTAATTCAAGCCAACTACTAAGTATAAATATGAATCACGGACTTGTATTCGTCGAAATTCTTAGCGTCGAGCATTGCCGAGCAGTTCTGCTCAACTTTGAAAGTTCATTTTAGCTGTTCAAGAAGTTTGCATGACTGCAAAGGGAGTAAAGTCAGACTTGAACTTATAAGTTTTTGTTTTTCATTATTGTAATTAAATCTTCTTCTGTACACATTTAAAAGATATCGAACAATTTTTATGCTATAAATGGTATCGTTTATCCAAATTGTTTTTCAAATAATAAACAATGATACCTATACACAGTAGTGTATGAAAACACGTAGGACTTTCTACTGAATCGGCAATATAATTGAATTGAATGTTTCTTGTCCAAAATTTTATTAACAAACATCACGATGTTTGCTAATAAAATTTTCTTTCGATTAGGCATTTAGGTAAACAAACACACCTATGGAAGTTTTTTTATGGACTTGATAATGTCAATTCTTGGTTTTTATTTCTATGAGTGGTAAAAACACGGCTTTCGTATGATGGTCGCATTAGCTTAGCAGTCTCCCACACACACGTCATAAAGCGAAATCTCGAAATCACAATCCAGACTTTACGTTACGAGTTAGTATTTGTATTTCGAACTTTATTGAGGTTAAGTCAAAGTTTTTAATAAAAAAGTGACAACTTAGTACCGAACTAAGCTGTCGTTTTTATATAAAGAACTGTGTTTCTATAATGGTTAGGTGCATTATTCAATTTACCATTGAGGTGGTTTAAACCTGACCTAAATAAAATACATGTTTTGTAATAACAGGATTTATGTTTTGACAGTAGACAAAACAAACAGTTGAGTCTAATTGAAAACCTAATCCATTTTGAAGTCAGTCAAAAGCTATAAAAATAAATATTGGCAACAAGAGAGGCTATTTATACCAAAAAGAATAAGTAGAAGCTTTGTAAAGTGTTAAGTGACCCAACGGGAAGAAATTTTAATTTTCTATTCCATATTATAATATAATCTAAAATGAGTAAATACTTTATTGAAAGCTAAACATAAGGTGTTACCAATACAGAAAACTGCAATCATAGGAACATAATAACGATAATCATATTGTGGTAAAAATTGCAGTGTGCTGTGCCGGTCGCTGCATGCTTATGGTCAGGATACCCGTTGAAGCTGTGGGTGCTGGCTGGGTGTCGTCGCCAAAGCTTGCGAGAGTGATGATGATGATGACGTCACGCTGAAGTTGCTGCACGAAGGCTGCGCTGACGTTCATGCTCGGGGTCACCAGTGTGGTGGAGGCATGAGAAACAGGGAGTAAAATTCACTCATCCTCCATAGAAAATGGAGGATCCTCCGACCAGACCGGTGTTATGTCTGGTGGGCACTTGCCCGATGCTTGAAATTGGGAAGTTTTATGTATGCTAGTTGCACGGTAAACTCTGATTGTGAAATGTAGAATTCGTGTGACGTCAGTATGACGCGTTGTTCTATGTGGCGTGTGTAGGCCGACCTTTACAATATTAATATTCTGAATCCTTACCGAAAGAGATAGGATAGCAGGGAAAATCTGTGTTATATTCTATGTGGGAATATAATGTAAGCGCATTAGATCATTCTACGAAAATAGGAAAACTGGGTTTAGCCCGATTTTTTAGATACTCAGACTTCTAAGTACTACCCGGATTGTCTTTATATGGCTTCATAGATCGAGGACGTGATTTTAACGCCTAATAACGTACATTACCTATCATTTTCTGAAATATTACTGACAGATTATGGTCTACACAATTGGATTGTTTTTCCAATGCCATTCCATTGACAATGACAGCTGCATTGAAATCTATTTGCAATTGTTGCTTGTACTTTCTTTTCGTCAGGTTTTTTTGAAACTGCAAAATGCAGGCCGCAGTGAATGATGTAGAAGCCGCAATGGGATTATTATGGATATTGATTGAAATGAAATGAAATCGTTTATTAAGCAAGTAGGATCACTGATCACTTGTACACGTCATGTTTATTTTTTATTTTATTTTTTTAACTAGATGAAGCCGGCATTTCCTAACTGACTACCTCTGAGAAGAAATAGCCGAAACAAACTCAGGGATCATCGTCTTTTTTCAAGTCCAGACATTAAAAATGAAAATGTTTACAATAATTTACCTTATAATTACGCATATTGCTTAAGAACAATGCTTAACAGAGCGAGCAGCTCAGTCCCAAGCTTTTTGTCTTCTAAATAATCTGTGATTTTATAATACCCCATTTTGCAAAGTTTGGCCTTTATGTGGTTCTTAAATCGTTTAATGGGTAAGTTTCGAATGTCCATGGGAAGCTTGTTGTATAAGTGTATACATTGACCCATGAACAGCAAGATTGTGTTTGTTCCTGGTATTTATATTATGAATATCGCTTATTTTCTTAAAATTCGAGATATTTTTATGAACATACATAAGATTTTCAAATATATATTGTGAAGCTACAGTCAGAATGTTCACCTCTTTGAACTTTTCCCTAAGAGAATCTCTAGGACCAAGGTTGTAAATGGCTCGAACAGCCCTCTTCTGTAAAACAAAGATGGTATTGATGTCCGCACAAGTTCTACCCATAAACAATCACATGTAAATTATTGTATTTATCTGCATCAGCAGGGTGATTGCGTTATACCCTATTAGTAGAAATGGGTTCCATTTTGACAGTTCAACAACATTCAATGCGTTTCTTACGTTGTTGGGCAGACACATTTTTGAACACATGGAGCAATGGACTATCAATCATGTGATTCGAAATGATTCCAACTGATAGCAATAATGTGATAGCAATTAGGGTACTGGTTAAATATATATAAATATTGTTTGTTTGTTTGGTCGCGCTAATCTCAAGAAATACTGGTCCGATTTGAAAAATTCTTTTTTGCGTTGGATAGCCCATCAATCCAGGAAGGCTTTAGGCTATATAACATTACGCTGCAACGAAAAGGAGCGGCGCATAACTAACTCGAACGAAGTCGCTGGCGGCCGCTAGTTTCTAACAAATAGGAGGGTAACCGTCCATCCGCTCTCACAGAGAGTTAAACTGCATCACGCAATGGGGTATAGTTGATAATGAATAGGGATGTATCCAAGGTATGAGAATCAAAAAAATAATTAGTCCGTCTAATAGACAATAAAAAAAATTAAGACCCGTATTTTTTATTTTGTCGAAATTACCAAAAACTACTGAGATATAGCGTATTAAAGTTACGGAGTGAGGGCTAATTATGTCACGCCGTGGTATATTTTGTAGCACTGTGTGACGCCATGCAAGATTTCAAATCAACATATCTTCTTAAGTGTTTGATTGAAAGAAAAAATAAAAAATACGTGTTCAATATTTTTCATAAATCTGTCTGATGGACATTAAAATATTTTGTTGGGTACAACCCAATTAATTTCTTTGTTACATTTCTGTGATTTACATGTTCGATGGATGATAACACGGAATAGTCATCATCTCTTCTTCTGTGGAAGATAACAAGCGCATGAGCTATCGGTGCCGAAAACTGACACTCACTAATCAGAGCTCAATTTAGGAACCTTCACTCACATACCAAAGGCTGTAAAATTTATGTGTGTTATAAAACGTAAACGAAGCATCGCTTTTGTGACTTTATTATGGTTGTAAATGACAGTACGGTACATTAATTCAAATTTCAATGTTACGTTTTTGATATTTGAACCAAGATTGTATGGTGAAAGATGGTTTAATAATCAAATTAAGGAGTCAGTTCTTATTACCAGCTTAAACCTTCTTGCAGATGTAAGAAAGGAATTAATTTATTTGATTTCAAAATGTATTTAAAATAGATTATTTACCATCTGCCTAACCTTTACTTAAATATATTGGGTTTACAGGACGGGGGGGCGGTACTCCCCCTGGATATCTCGCAAAACTTGTTTGAATTCCCGTAATTACTAATCAAAGTACATATATACAGGGACTTAAAACAGGACTATTTTCATCTATTTGCCTTACACACTACACTACAAATACCTCATGTTTCAAGTAGATGTGCTTGTGCCCCCCCCAGGCCAGAAGCTGAGTACGCCCGTGCTGGGTTTAGCTTCGAGTCTAATACTCAGCAGCTTACGGGAAGATGCAGCAAAATATTTTACATACACAACCCTGTTTCTGTTGTTCAGAGACCGGCAGTGCCGGATTTTCACTCGTGCAAAACAAAAACAAAATCCCTTTGGTAAAACTGGTTGTCAGATTTTCCGTCTTTTGACGACATTTTAAGTCTGTCAAAGATTAAATCATTATAAAATAGCGACTCGCCCGGGCTTCGCACGGGTGCAATGCTGATACTAAATAATAATAATGTAATCTATATCTCTATATCTGTAACTTCTTCGAAATTATTCATTTAAATCATGTACTGTAACGGGCGATATCGATTTATATTAAATCAACAATGTATCTAAGTTATTGGATAAGGATTAATGCTGTATTGGTTACGCTAATGGTTATTGTCTAATTTTCGAAACGATTTTACGCTTCGGAAATTTACCAGTATAAATACCGAAAAAAAAGTTGTAGTGAGATATCGATAAGAGATAGACATACACCATCACGGACATTTCTGTAGATCTTTTCAATGTGTATAATATTTAGTGCATTATTTTGATAACTCTCGTAGGGTTCAGCCTGCGTTTCACTGCAAACGTGGAAAAATGAAATTATTTACCACATCACATTAGAGACCTCAAAAATATTAGTATTTCTTCACTATTTCATTGATGTTATTTTACATATAAATCTTGCTCTTTAATCACTCTATCTATTTTAAAAAACCGCATCAAAATCCGTTGCGTAGTTTTAAAGAATGAATCATACATATGGACATAGGGAAAGAGAAAGCGACTTTGTTTTATGCTATGTAGTGAAGTCATAATATTCGCAAGTTGGTAGGTACATAAGTTTTCACCGTGATAGATTACTACCAATTTCGGTTTCTCATAGTGTTCCACGGTTTGCGTAAACGTCAGTCCTAAATCAATGTAGCAATCGTAGTAGCGATAAATAAATCAACTCAAAGTCAGGCCATTTAACGTCTTATTTTATGTTCCTCATGTTTATTTTTCTGGCTCGTTACTTCCTCTTCGTCGGGATCTGCTTCCCGTAAGTGTGTTACAGTTGAGTGAATAATAATGATCGACTGCCGTCTAATGGATCACTTGAGAACTAGCGCTTCAAGGCGCTTGACGTTGGTTTTTAGGCGAGCGCATCAGGGTAACCCGCTGAATTGAAGTCATCAGTTTTTGTAATTGCGATCAATAGGTATCAGCTAGTATGTTATTCTACATATGACAATAAATATACTTGCTTGTCACTATTGTTGTCACAATTGGAATTCAAACTTTAATTCACAATTTTAATCTAGGTATACATGGTCATATTAAATTAGCTAGAGATACCAATATCTTAATGAGAAATAAATTTGATGACTTATTGTGGGGTCGACGATCATAGTTAGTGAAGATACTTGTTACCTATATCAAAACACATTTCTTTTGTCTAATCTTCAGAGAAGTGATTGATATCGATATCTCAAGGCGACAAAACAAACGAAAACAGATTTTATCATCTAATATTGTTAAAGTACCATCTGTCTTTGACCTCTTAAAAATACATCAAATCTTTTATTTTACCTTATTTAGATACCAATAGGTGCCCATTACGTCTGATTAGAAAATAAAACACCGTGCTTTGCACCTTGTCCTTGAACTTTATTATATGCTTCTATATCTTTTTTTTTATAAATTATAAACTAGCGCTTGACCGCAATCCCGCCTGATGGTAAGTAGTGATGCGATCGTTGATTAATAATCTAATCTAACTTAATCTCAGGAACTTCAAGGCTAGAGTGAATATACTCAAATTGTACTGTGACGGATGTTTCCGTCACAGTACAATTATGCCGCTGCTGGCAAATTGTTCCAGTAAAATTGGCAAATCAAAGGTAACAAAGAAAGTAGAAAGACATTTGTAATTTCATTCAATGAAATTTGATTGAACTCTGCAGAAAAAAAAATATGAGTTTAATTCCACCAAATGTTATGAATGAAAAATATAAAATTGGAATTCATATAAGAGTCCATAAAAAAGGCTTTTGGCATGGTCTGAACATTTGGTTGAAGTTTATGTACCTACATTGTCCGGAACAAGTACATAGCATGAAACTAGCTAGCAAAAGCTGAAGTTTCCATGTTATAGTAGCTACTACTCAGCAGGAGTCGAAGAAAATCTTTTATGAACGTCAAAGGCTGTTTCAAGATAAGTACCTATGTTAAGTATTATTTTCGTAAACGTTTACAGTTTCAAAAGGAACGGGATGGAAGTAAGAAGTTTCATTTTTAAGAGAAGCGACAAAAAGGTCATTGTGTTTTGTAATTTGCTGATAGCGGGATTGTATACTTAATGGAGCGGATTTTTTTTTATCTAAGTACATAACAAAGAAATTGAGACGATTTATGAAAAAAATTGCGGCATTTCTAAAAGCTGTACGTTTTTTCATACTTAATATTTGACGCTTAGCTTCAATAGTTAAATAACTTTTGAAGTATACTTATGACAGTTTGACATATTCAAATTTATACTCTATGCAATAAAAAAAACTGTTAAACCGCAATATTTATTCCTCAGATAAAGTTGTTTAGGAATATTGAGTTTCGACAGTTATTGAAGAAGTAACTCTAAGTTAAATTATTTTCAAGACAGCATTTTTTTTAACTGTTCGGTGGTAGGCCATAATATCGGCTGCCGGCAGAAGTTACCACCCACCAGACAAAGTATTGCCGCCAAGCGATTCGTCGTGTTCCGGCATGATGTCTGGCGAAGCCGTACGGCGGACAAGTCTGAGCAGTTGTAAAATATATCGAAGTTTAGCCAAAATCAGCAGCATCATCAGCTGAGATGATGATGATGATGATGATGAGTATTTTTGAACAGTGCGAGGAATATAAATATATCAATGGTCCCGTTTTCCTTTTTGCACAAATAAACTAAATTTAGATTCAGTGCATTCGTGTCTTTCAATTTCAACATGAAAAGGACAGAAGACATATTTTAGTCTAGCCTTGTTAAATTCGTCAGCGCCTGACGTAAGTGGACATATTTTTTGCTGCCATGTTTTTAACCATGTCTATAAACATGGCTCATATTTATATTGTTCCTCTCTTTCTTATTTATATGGCTTTTTGAAGCTAACGTAATAATCTTAAAATTTATAATTTTTTTACCCAGGATGAACACATTATCCAGTACTTCTACCCTTTTATACGAAATTCACATCAGCATTACTTATATTGTATTTACATTATAACATGTTTATTTGCATGATTAAATACCTGTAAGTTCACCTTATGGAAACGTGAGCTTCAAAAGAATGATATTTTCTTTGTCACAAGAGTATTTCAAACAAGATTTTAATAAATATGCATGCACTCATGAATATTAAAAAACATATTTTACACCTACTATGATTTGCGCATCATCCCCATGTGCCTAGTATTTTCCCAACTATGTTGAGGTCAGCCTCCATTCAAACCATATACAGCTGAATATGAGTATTTCACATAAGTCCATATCATTAGATAACCACACCCAGTACCCAGTACTCCAGCAAAACAGTTAACGGGTATATATATAAATTGGCGGTCGCCAGCGACTTCGTTCGCGTGGAGTTAGTTATGCTCCGCTCCAATTATTGGTCGCAACGTGATGTTTTATAGCCTAAAGTCTTCCTGGAGTAATGGGCTATCCAACGCAACAAGAATTTTTCAAATCGGACTAGTAGTTCCTGAGATTAGCCCATTTAAACAAACAAACAAACAACAAACTCTTTCGCTTTATATATTAGTATGGATATATAAATGCGTTGGAGGTAGATAGAAACCCTAAATTCTGACAGCTTCAGACTACCCTCCTAACGACTTTCCGAGATCTACGAATCACAGCCGGCACTAAAGGCTGAAAGTGCTTTCTGAGACACCCATCGACACACCGATCGCTCTGTGCGGCTCTTAGTTATTATGAAACCTTTCGCCCCTCTACATATATTGTGTATATTGGTACTGTATATATAATAATAATAAAACTAACGAGTAAACGTAAAATATCTATGGAAATAGTACACTATAGACTACCTACATTATTTCTCTCTCCTTTCCTTCCATCCAAAAGTTGTCTGTAAAAGATCGCCCTTAGCGATAAGACTGCCCATTGTGTCACCCTTTGTAAAATCTTTATACCTATTTATGTCCTGTAATATATACTGTATATTGTATTCTATTCTAACATAGATTGTGGGAATAAGAAAATTCACGCGGTTGAAGTCACTGGCAGTAGATATACTTATTAAATTATTTTTATAATTGCGTTGTGGTTCGCTACGTCGTAGATCGCTACGCGCTACGCCTTTACCCCACTTCCAAAAAACTCCGCACAGCGGAGCCTACATTGCATTCTGACTACCGGCGTTGCCCGGTGCATAGGTTGTATTAATCCTAATTAATATTCCTTTGCCTCTCTGTACATTGTTACTCTGTTGTATGAAATAAGGTATTAGTGTGTTACCGGGTGTCATGATAATTATTGTAGTGTAATAATTGAATTATCTCCTACGAAGCATTTCATATAAATAGGGTGATTAAGGGTTTTGTGGAAAATTAATTAATTAAACAAATGACATAAATTCTAAACCTTTAAGTACATAAACAAATATGTTTATTTACTATTTATTTTATTCAATCAAAACTTTTATAGAAAAAGAACAGTAAAATATAAGTGTTGTCCCATGGTGGTCTCACGAATTCAGTTCCTGACTTGTTAATATTTTATTTTCCTCTAAAAATAATCGAAGGCTCTAGGAGTTTTGCTGAAATACATTTGACCCTCTTTCGTCCCTGTGGGTCGAAATACGGAAAACACTACACGTTGGAGTGTGTCTTCGCATGAAAAATGCATTTCTACTAACCTAATATGTAGGCTCGGAGTTTATCCAGACTTATGATTTAGTACACATACAGCAAAACCACTATTCTTTAGCATATAAGCCTTAGCTTCAATTAAGTTGAAGGAACAATAAAAGTTGCATTGTCTAAACACCATTTAGACGAAGCAAGTCATCTGTTGCATCAATTTTATTGTATGCCATAGACATTTAAATTGCACCGTGTAAATCAGTCTGTATACTTTACCCTTCGTTATTTTTGCCGCCCAAACTATGTCTCCAAAATTACTTCGACTGAACCAATGATGAAGTAAGTAGGTACGACTAAAACAAAATTACTTTAGTTTAGTTAGAAGATACGACTTCGAAATTAAAGACTGATTTAGACGGTGCAATTTAATTTTCTATGGCATACAATAAAATTGATGCAACAAATGACTTGCATCGTCTAAATGGTGTTTAGACAATGCAACTTTTGTTGTTGCTTCAACTTAATTAAACCCATAGACAATTAAATTGAACCTTGTAAATCAGACTTAATAATTATATTTGTTTTTCTTTCTGTCTATTGGAAATTAGGGTCCAAACCCTCGAACCCGAGTCCGGTTCGAGACCTCATACCTTGTTCAATTTAAATTCAGCCAGCTGGTTACCAAATATTTCTTTGGTAACAGTTACCAGTCGATAGCGTTGCCGACGAATTTTAGTTATGAGAGTGCCATATTATAGTTTTGTTATCATATATAATTGTATAGTTTACTAGCTACGCGCCACGGTTTCATACGCGTAGGTTTCGATATGCTCCGCTCCTATTGGTCGCAGCGTGATGTGATATAGCCTAAAGCCTTCAATGCGAAAAGAATTTTTAAATCAGATCCGTAGTTCCTAAGATTATTGCATTCAAAGAAAAAAGCAAACAAACTCTTCAACTTTATATATTAGTATAGATTTAGTATTACAAGTTTATTTTATATGAAAAAAAAAAAAAACGCAAGAAATAGATAATCAAATATAGTGATTTAATTATCTAGGTTTTTAACAGCAAGTTTTAAGTAAAAATCTATTTAATAATATGGAGCACTTTACGTTTGTGAAGTTCCTAATTTAATATAATTTTCTATTCATATACCTAACAAAGAAATTATAAAGGCAAATGTTGTTAACGACAATCGTACAGTGTATGTATTTATAATTTTTTAAGAAATCGACTTTTATTCCTTTTATTTGAAGACGTTTGTGGTAGGTACGAAAATACGTAACTGAGACAACAAATTGAGCCCATTATAACAACAATAAATTGCGTTCGCTAAGCCTTGTTTGTCATTTTTTCCCTTTCTGACTCAGTATGGGCAAGAAAATGTCTGATCATCGTGTTTTCGCGATGAAATCCGGCGATTAATTTGTAACCACATAATATGTTTTTTCTTTTATTATTGGATTAATTATTTCACGCTTAATTAAGAAGGTAATCTGGAGCCTAGATATGTGCCCATTTAATGACAATAAGTTTTCCCCTATTATATATGATCTAAAAATAATTGGCGAAATGTCTCTACCTAATGCTCCTACTCCTGGGCCACCTCTCGCTGAGAGGGAGTGACGAGGCGAAACGCTTCATCCGGATCGTAGTGGTGTCACCAACGTAATGGTGGACACTCGCGACAGGACACATGTTTTCAAGTTTTGTTTCTAGGACATGCTAGTTTCCTCCCGATGTTTTTTTTCACCGATCTGAGAGCAGTGGTAGGCAACAACATCAGCTGCCGGCATAAGTTACCACCCACCAGACAAAGTCTTGCCGCCAAGCGATTCGTCGTGTTCCGGCATGATGTCTGGTGAAGCCGTACGGAGGACGGGTCTGAGCAGTTGTGTTGCAATGTGTACCGGGTACGATGTGCCTAATGTTGTTGTGTCGGGAGTTTGGTCGTGGAGGGTCTCCAGATCATCCTCTGGCGCAGCATCGTTGGTCGTGTTGTTGGGTTAAGCATTGCATCACCTCGCTCAACTGCCGTCTTCCTTCCTATTCACTCAGTTTTTTTGAGTGAATAGGCTTAATAAGCTAGTGCGCTTTACCATCAACGATTGCATCACTGCTTACTATCAGGCGGGATTGCAGTCAAGCACCAGTTTATAATAAAAAAAAAAAGTGGTGATGAAATTATTTTCACAAAGCACCTGACGAAGTTAACAGTAAAGTTATATGTACTTTCTAAGTATATCTTGGACACCAATGACTGAAGTTGAAGGAAAACATCTTGCGGAAACCTGGACTTTAAGTCTGAATTGCTAACCTGCATTGAGAAAGCGTGGTGATTACGCTCAATTCTTCTCCGTATGAGAGGAGAGCTGTGCCCAGCAGTGGGACGATAAAAAGGTTGATGGTGACATGACCTGACGTAGTTTGACCCTACGACCTACAACTTGTAAGTCGTGGTCGAGGATCATGGTGAACAGAAGAGGCTCCTTTTGTCGTATCATTCTCTTATTCAAAAATAGTGTAGTTTTGCGCTCTATACCAAACACCTTTGCAAAATACAGGCGTAAATTCTACTATGTTATGATTATGCAGAAACAAATGACGGAAAAATTGTAAACACGACGTGATACGTTGTTGGGTACAGAAGATTAGTGTGTTTGAGCAACGGATATTTTTCACAAGACTAATAAAAAGCAGAGAGTGTGTCTTGTGTCATACGTGAGGAAAACATTATTGTGTAAGTGAGTACGATAAAGTAAACTCTGCAGCGTTAAAACAAGGGTAATATAATCCTTACTAATATCACAAATGTGAAAGTGAGTTTTTTGTTCCGTTTTCACGCATATAACTATGTTCAAGGCATTCTGCCAGACGTTCTAGACGAGCAGCCTGTGGGCGAACTTTGCCCTGAAAGCCTACAATGCCTTGCGCGTCCAATTTAATAATGTGTTCAGGGCCCTGTTTCGGCTCCCTCGATATTGCAGTGCATCCGATATGTTTGCGGACGCAAGTGTAGATGACTTCTATGCAATTATGCGTAAAAAAGTTTCGTCTGTGGTGCGACGAGTACCGGGGAGACCGAATAACGTTCTGAGGATGATTGACGACAGAACCTTCATCGTTCTGCTCAGTAGGTTCACAGGATTCCCTGTGTTGCGAGACTGATGAGCATACTGAGCTGGGTTGGAGTGTGATAATTGTGTGTATGGGTTGTATTAATTGGGTACTAACATAGGTTAAGACTATTGTTACTAACACAGTAAATTGACATCAGTTATCTTATAAATAAATAAATAAAAATTATTGAACGAAAAAAAAAATCACCCAAATGATGAAATTTGGCACACATATAGTTCATAACCAGGAATAACACATTGGATATCCTGATATTTTGACATGATCGAAACTCTTGCGGGTGAAACCGCGGGACGCAGCTAGTAGTAAAAATGATTCTGTAAGCTTGTTTTTGGAAATAATCTCATATTAGAGTAAAAACGGTAGGCAAATTAAAAAATAAATGTTGTTTGGAAGATTGAGGGAGACCCAAACCCATCACACTAGCTATATATTGGACTGCACGGTAGCGCAGTGGTTAAGCTATTGACTGCTGCACTGCGTGTCGAGGGTGTGATTCCCGCACGGAATTAATATTTGTACACAACAAGTACAACAACAAGTACAAGTAGTTGTTCCGGGTCGGACTGTTTGGCTATGTGAGTTTATAGGTTTATAAACGCACCCACGATACAGGAGTTTTTTTTTACTTCATCTAAATACTAAACTAACCTAAACTAGCGCTTGACGGCAGTCCTACCTGATGGTAAGCAGTGATGCAATCGTTGATGGTAAAGCGCACTAGTTTATTAAGAGCCTATTCACTCTAGCCTTGAAGACACTCAAATTGTAGTCCGACGGAAACACCACCGCTGGCAAATTGTTCCAGTCCCTCGATGTACGCGATATAAAGGAGGAGGCGAAACGCTTCGTCCGGATCGTAGTGGTGTTAACAACGTAAGAGTGGAAACCAGCCGTACGACGGGTCGTCCGATGGTGGAACGGGGATGGGGGAATTAAATCATGCAATTCCCTCGCACACTCCCCAAAATGCATCCTATAGAACACGGAAAGGCTGACTACTCTACGCCTGCGCTCTAGGCTTTCGAGACCAACTCGAGTTAGATCAGGGTCACCAATCAGCCTCTTCGCACGTCTCTCCACTGAATCCAAAGTGGCCAGGTGACACTTAGCAGCACCAGCCCAAATGTGGCTGCAGTACTCCATACACGAATGGACCTGTGCTTTGTATAACATTAGAAGCTGCCCAGGTGTGAAGTACTGCCGGACCTTTGCGACAACGCCAAGTTTCCTGGCAGCCACCTTGGCTTTGGACTCAATGAACCGCCCAAAGTTAAGGTTCGAGGAAATCTCAACTCCCAAAAGCTGAAGGCGGTCGGAACACTCCAAGGACACATTTCGAAAAGTAGGAGCCAAGGTGAACGGGCTCCTTTTGGCGGTGACACGCTTGTGTTTTGGCGGCATTGAATGCTACAAGATTGGCATTGCCCCATTCGGAGACTGCCTGCATTGCAACACTCGTTCGCTCAACCATGGCCTCTCTTTCGGAACGGATTGATTCCCTACTAGCCCAAATTCCAAGAGTAGGGCAAATATATATAAATATTCTTTATGAAGTAATAAAGAAGTAGAAAGGAGAAAGGGTGGTACTTAGCCCATAGTAGTGGCACAGCTTAGGCTAAAATAATAATCATTAGCACAAAACCTTAAATGTCGTGTGTTACAATAGGAAATGAAAAACTAACCCTGCATTTACCCTAAGCCGTAGAGAGCCTTATTTATGACATAATCCGTTTGTATAATGTTTGACTTACGTAGCTTTGTTGAAATGAACAAACATAGTGTAAATTTGGGAGACTGAGGGTAGTTTAACATTACATGTAGGTAGGTACTGGCCTACATGTAATGTATAATCCATTTAACTTAGAAAGAAAAAGCTTCTATTGACCTTCTAAATGTCCTGTCTTCTCGACAGTTGGATGTTAGTTACTTATGTTTAATATATGCCTACCCAGCTCCAAACCACCACTACACTACACGAAGAAAATTCCTAATGCATTGTTGCAAAACTAAAGATATTACTGTAATAACTGTGTAACGCAATTACCTCGTAATTCGTACTTAGACATGATAGGAGACTACCTAAATGCATTTTTAGATAAATCTAGCATTCCAACAAAACAGCTACAGTCAATTTGCAATATCATTTCTGTGGTTAACATTCACGTAGCAATTTTTCTAATGACTTGCAGTTTGCAAAATTGTAAGAAGATATTAAAATTTCGTTTCCCACTACCATTTTCGTCGCACAATTTGACAGGGTTCGTTACTTCCTTCAGGAATATCTTCCAAAGGCAATATTGGAATTGGTACCTGGTGTTGACTCCTGAGAATTTGAAATACTTCGCAGTATCTTAGTTGCTAGTTTTCCAAAATACTTTTTAGTATTACAGAATGGACGTGAACGCCGGTATCAAACGCAAGTTTTTGAAATTGGAATGCCGAATACCGCAATAGTCCAGAATATTCGTATTTATATGTAAAATTTGGCATTTATAATAAATAGTAGCAAAATATAACTTTATTTCAGACTTGAATGTTGTGTAATTCGAAACATACAAAGAATATAATTAAGTGTATAATTGTGATGTTTAGTTAATCAGAGAACTGAACTTGAGCGTATCAACAAACCCAACGGATGATCAAAATCAATCTTAACCGCAACCCTGTCACGTCAATTGCTAACAAAGGGTACTCCCATTGTTAGCGATTGAGCATGACGTGACAGGGACCATGACGTATAGATCATGGAAACATTAAGTACTCTTAATGCATATAATAAGGAAGACCCTATACATGTAATAAGGAAGTGCCTATTGGATGTCAATATCAGGCCTCTACGCCGTAGTTGCTACAACGAGCTATATACAAACGCTACCTGTTCCAATAATTCTTAGCAGATCATTTCCTTCGATTATTTTTAGTAACCAAGAAACAGTTATAACGTGTATTTTTGTTTGTTAACAGATATGAGTACTAACGTTAAAGAGCTTGTGGATTGAATCTTATAAAAAAAATCCATCATTAAGATTTTCCTCTTCATTTGTTTCAGTTATGGACTCTAGTGTCATTGTAGTCAAATTCCTTTATATCTATATTTGTAATGTAATAGTATAATTATAATTTGCAAACAGTTGCATAAGTAATTTAACCCGATTTTAATTATATATGTGGCCTTTTAGCCCTAATTTCGGAGTCAGTACCTACTATTATAAACTAATTAGCTAAAAATAACCTCAATACAATTATGTATTTGTGTCTTTATAGAATACGAAACTGAAACTCAAAACATTTATTTAAAATTAACCAATTACAGAATTTTTATTTGAATTATCAAGAGATCAGTCAATAGGTCAGAAGAAGTCAGTTGCCCATTCTAAAGCGAAGTAGGTAGAAGGAGAAGAGGGTGTAAGAAATTCAACGGAAATTCTTTTAAATCAAAATGTAGGAATCTTATGTAGAACGTTAAAAGTACCAGAATTAAAACATAAAAAGATGGGTAGGTACTTTGGAAACAATTACATAAAGAATGACGGTTAAACATTCAGTTTCAAGTTACCCCAATTGACTACCCCAAGGGGGTACATTCCTAAGAGCAGAAAAATATGCCCACGTACCGTGTGTTTATTACGAATGAAGGAATTCCCAGAGCGCTTCGCTAATGAAAATTTATATGACGGTCAGTAATACCGATGAGACTCGTCTGCAGACACCCTTCGACCTTAATGAATGTTTGTTAACTCTATTTGAAAAATTACCCTTATTTATTAAAGTCATCCGTGCGAAAAGAATAATAGGAGAGATAACTCAAGTAGTAAGTGCCGCTTAGTACCATAAATCGTTCAAGTAATGTGTGCAGAAATCCTTTGACGTTACGAAACAGAGCCAAGCGCTGAATACATTCCAAGTAGAAGTAAGTACAACCAATTGGTAAAGCTACATTTAGCGGTAATACGAGTATTCAAGAATGGGAATGGTGTAGTGAAATTGGCAATCTATCGTCTGTGAACACTATAGGAGCCCATTTCCTCAACTCGATTCGTATTTCCTCGTGAAGATAAGTAGATGTTCCTCTTTATATTTCGTTAAGGCGTCGTAATGTTATTAATATAAGTATCTCTGCAGCCATACAAGGTGTCTTAAACCTTTAAGGTTTTAAAGCGCTTCAAGCAATTTAACAAGGAACTCTTAAGAATCCATTTTTGTACATTGTTGGTTAGTTATTCATAATATGAACTTGCGCGATGCATGTAGAGCAACAATGCAGGAAAAGTTACTTGTTACCGCAGAATACTAAATAATAATGCTGCTCATATAATGTTGGTGGTTTTGGTTTACAGGTTGTGTAATTTATGCATTTGCCAGAATAAAAACCACGCGGTTAATTAGATATTTATTCAATGTAGTCGCATACCTTTTCATCCGTTATTGCAAATAATTGTGCAAAATACGTGCAAAAATTTAATTGCATTTTTGGTCTCCCGATTCAACCAGTGTTGACTTTATTACAAAATCAACTGTTTTTATGGTGTTCTATTTTAACACAATATATTTTCTCTCTATGTGTGTGTTAAATCGTGTACTCGTCGAGCGTAGTAGTAAAAGAGCGAGCGATCGACTCTCTGGAACAAAATAAGTCGTAACTTAATTATCATGTAGACGCCATCAGTATTGTGTGAGCTTACGTTGCTCAGTTTAGAGACCTTTTCTCGTGATTTAGTGGAGTGAGCGCAAATCCAACGATTTAAATCTTTGTAATAGATTCATCATTATCATCATCTCAGCAACATAAAGTCCACTGCTGGACATAGGTCTCTCCCAAGGATTTCCAAAAAGAACTGTTGGACGCGGCCTGCATCCAGCGCTTCCCTGCAATTTTGGTCAGGTCATCCGACCACCTAGTCAGTGGGTGTGTGACGCTGCGCTTGCCGGTACGTGGTTGTGATTCAAGAACCTTTCTGCCCCATCGGCCATCGGTTCTACGTGCTATTTGCCCCGCCCACTGCCACTTCAAAGAGCTAATCCATCTGGGCTATGTCGGCGACTTTAGTTCTTCTACGAATGTCCTCATTCCTGATTTGATCAGGTACAGAAACACCTAGCATAGCCCTCTCCATAGCTCTCTATGCGACCTTGAGCTTTCTTATGAGACACATAGTGAGGGACCACGTTTCTGATCCATATGTCATCACCGGTACACACATTAGTTAAAGACACTAGTAGAAGACAGGCATTGAGCTATTTTAGACGAGAAAACACTACGGAGCTTCTTGAACGCTGCCCAGCCGCTTCGGCTGGACGTTCTTGAAGCTGGAACTATCGATCTGGATCAGCTGTCCCAGATATACATACTGATCTACAGCTTCAACGATGGAGCTCCCAACATAAACCGGTGATGGTGCAACATGGACATTCAACATGACATTCGCTTTGTCCATGTTCATTTTAAGGCCCACCTGTTGGAAAACCCCATTGAATTCATTGAACATGATACTCAAGTTTTCCAGCGACTCCGCCGTAATGACAACATCGTCGGCAAATCGAAGGTGAAGACGAATTGTAATAAATTAATAAACGTAATTAGTTAAAGTATTTATTACAACGGTATTTTTTATTGCTGTGGATCAGCACTGGCCCAATGGTATTGGCCCCGACAGACCAGTCGTCGTGAAACCAAATCAACCGTCGTGAAAGAAAATATACTTAATCAAAAATTCAAACACATATGACGTCTACCAACCCGCACTGGGTCCGTGTAGTGGATCCCCATTGCTTTTTACTAAGAGGAGGCCTGCGAGGTCATGCAATGGGGATATTAACGAGTTTACTATGCAACACTGTGTAAGTCGATGTTTACACCGTAGGTGTAATAATACGTATTCATATTATAATATTTACAGTACACCGGTTAAACTTGTCCCAAACTTGACCGACATTTGGGCCGTTCTTGGCCGTCTAACAAAATGTGTGTCAACGCATCGCGATCTTCCCGCTATTTTGGCAACTCATTATCTATCCGTGCCAGAGGAACCTCGACTACAGATTCTAAGAATGCCCAGACAGAAGCGTTTAAATAAATCGAGAAAGCACGAGCAATTATGAGCTGAAGCTACTTACTAATCGATTTTTTTACGATAGCACCTGTCCAATTTTTATATACACGTGAGCTTTCTAAAACACACTTAACAAACAAAGAGTTTACAATCGACAATTTAAATTATAACGCGTATTTAGACTACTCGAAATATGTTGCACTAATCGATTCTACTCTAAAATTCTTCTAATAGAACTCTTTCTCATTACTACCTATAGCTTTTAGTTCTATATTATTATGTCCGCATCTGTAATTTTAAATATTTATTAAAACCACAAGAACCCGTCGGATGTGAAAAGCATGGTACCGGTCGAAGTGGAGATGATTAGGGGAGGTCTATGTCCAACAGTGGACGTTATTCTGTGGAAATGATGGTAACAATAGTAATAATATGGGTCGGTAATGTCCTGAACAAAGAAAACTTACAACCCATAACTAAATATAAGATGTAAGTATCATTTTTGGGTAAAAAGATCAAGTATGTGTACTGTTCTACGCTGATTCTCCAACCTTTTGTTTCGTCGCGACTAGTTGAACAGAATGGCTCAATGCCATTCAATAAAGTACTGTTAAAAAAAAAAAATCTGTGTAGTACACCATTAACAGGTACATATATCAAATGTAGCAAAGGTAAAGTTCGCCAAGAATCGTTTGACGTTGTGGCTTTCTGGTTACCGGTATCAAGGTCCCTTTCTATAGAACATATTCATTGAATCCTACCTCACATTTCATGCTATGATCACTTATTCCTTTATAGATACATTCAACAGAATCTATTAATATATTACTTAGGTGTAGCGTTATGGACCGGTCGACTAATCAACATGTTCTATTGATGTGACCATCTCAATAGAGCTCCTGTAAAGATTCGAGGACGACAGAATTTGAGGATCTAACACATACTACGAGAATCACGTGGAATATCATCTGTGCTACTCAACATTTTCTATTGATGTGACCACCTCAATAGAGTTCCTGTAAAGATTAAGAGAACGATAGAATTTGTTAATCTAACACATACTACGAGAATCATGTGGAATATCATGTGTATCATAGTGTAGTCAGAGTAGCTAGGGAGAGTGTTTGTCAATAAAATACGACATCAGTACGAGTTGAATGCGTGTAATGCGCTGTCAAAACATATGCTAATACATAATATATAACAATTAGGTCGATTTTGCAATCCGACTTGACAACAACAAACATAATGCTTAATATTAAATTAAAAATTAATATTAAGCATTTTGAAATTTAAAATTAAAAAGATGATGTGTGTGTGTGTGTTGCCTAGGCTTACACATCATGTTTTATTAGATTAACAATTTTTTCTCCGAAAGATTTTCTGTACTTCTGTACATATAGGTACCGTTTTCTGAAGTCATTTTAATCGCACTCGATACTAACTATCGTGACATGTGATGTGTTCACATATCACGATAGTTATTCATAAGTTCTATATCCTCAAAATCATTAAAATAAACATAATCGAAGATATCCGTTGTTATTTACGGATGGAAGAAGCAATGTTACAAGGGTGAAACGCGTACTAAACAAGGAGTTGTTGTTGTTTAAATTTAAAGAACGTCTAACCCAGTCTAAACCTAAACAATGGCTAGTTTTGTGATATTGATTTTTGATATTTGGTTTTGTGATATTGATTTTTGATTTTACTCAACAGGTCTCTGAAGCATATCTAAGATTTTCTGTGGTAAAACCATAATTATTTTTAGTATTTATATGAACTAACCAGCATCGATTCTTGTATAAGCTGATATGTGAGCTAATATTTGTCAAGCATGCAATAGCAGTGTAAAAGAAAATAAGCCTGTTAATTTATAAGAGCTGAAATCATTTGAAGACATTTCCGTCCATTTCACGATGTACGATTTTATTAAACACACCAGACACGGGGATGGTAATAAATGTATAAACGATTTTATTTTTTGTACTTGAATGAGATATGGGGCAACTTCAATTGCTTTTCTTTGCAGAAACAGTTATGGATAGCAGGATAACATTCGTCAGTGAATATACATGGTTCGGTGGGATATAGAGATATGATGAGAAAGACAATGTTCTTAAAACAGGCTTTTTTTAATTCAGCTAAACAAAGAAGACTACTTTATTTATTTTTAAGAGTATTTTATGATCACGATCGTTTTTTATCAACTGACAATTGAAAATTCTCTTATTTCGCCATATTGTTGTCGCACGTAGCTGTGTTACTAATGTTTCTAAAACATTTTGTATTACACGTAGCGGACGCGGCCGCTGCGCAAGGTGGCGCGGGTTCGATCCCCGCACAGTGCAAGTATTTGTATGTATGAATATGAATATTTGCACTGGTCTGGTCGTGCCTCGGAAAGCACGTTAAGCCGTTGGTCCCGGTTGCCACATGAACATCTAGTGGCAGTTGTTACGGGTTGTTGGAGCCATCAAAAATCCAACAATTGGTCTAACTGCAATGCTTCAATGTCGCCGTCGGGTCGTGGAGGTCAGACGGCAGTCGCTTCACGGAAAATGTCGAGATTTAGCCATATCAGCAGTTGGACTGCTAAAGCGGACCCCAGACTCCAAAGCTGAGAAGGCTTCGGATGCGACTGGGATTAACGCCGGGATGATGATGATGATGATTAATGTGGTATGTCCTTGTGAATTTGAATAACAACATCAAAGTAAAATGTTCACATTCCCAACATTTTCCTATGGGTCCGTCCTTCGCTTCTTACGGTGAGAATAGATACCCAATTTATAAGATATTTGCAAGATCGTCTTTTGTAACGTGTAATATTATTTTTTTATTATAGAAACTGTTATTAAAATCGACCACACAAAAGAAATAAACGCGTTATATTTGTAGATATAAAATTATAATGCAACGGAGCACATGTCCACAATTTACTGCCCTAGCCACGTTAAGCACTTTATATCAAGAAATACCTGCGTGCAGGATATATTTATGTGCGAGCAATTTAATTAACACTCATCCAACTATTAAATATCAAGACAGAGAACTTTGATGTTTTATGAGCAGGATAAAATCGTGCCAAGAGCAAGTCGATGGCACACAGCGTACCGCAAAATATGTCATCTAATCTGATACTTTGATATACATAACCTACAAAAATTTATATGGATACCAATTTACAAAAATAACAAAATTAAACACAGCTAAAACATATTTTTTAATTGTTTTAAAAGCCTTGAATAGGTAATTATGTTTCTCGCTTATCGGATCAAAGTCGTTTAAATATTGTCGCACGCCCAAGTTTAAAGAAAACGTTTTAGCCAATGTAAATTTATGGCACCTCATTATGAAAAAGCAAGTTTTTGTCGCTTCGTTCGCTTTCACTTGACGATCGCCAAAAAAGGGATTGTGAAAACAATTGACCGTCTAACTTTGGGCATAGGAACCTTATTGAAAGTTTTAAAACAAAACCATTTAACGGTACGCGTATATTCAGAATACATTAAAAGTTGAGTGAAATGTGTGAATACTCAAGTGACATTCTACACGGTCGGGCGGTGCCGTGATCCCAGCAGGCGTGAACCGGAGGCGAGAAGGCGGCACGGTCGCTCGTCGCCGGCCCGGCCCGCATGCGTCCCGTATTAATAATTCCACGGCACGCGTACTACTCATTAATAAGAAATTACGAAAAGTCAGTCAGCGTGTTCGACACGGAAGGTTTACTTTACCCCTTTTGTATGAATAAAAGGATAAGAAAACACGTGGCCAGTGTTGTAGTTTCCTCAACAAAGGGCTACCAGGCTACCTTTTAATTTTAAAGTTTTTTCTAACAAAATACCTATTACTTACCTCTGGATTCAGTGATAGTGCTACTTAGGTAGATTTATCTTTAAGTGATTAGTGTTTATTTTGGTAACAATTTTTTTATTGTTCTATTCAATTAATAGCTACCAGCATTTACTAAACGTTCGTTATAGGAGTAAATATCTTCAAGTCGATGCGTATTAAAATAATAAAGATTAAAGTAGGTTTAAAATTGCCGATTTGTACTGAAAATTTAAATTGTTTAATTTTTAACTAATTTATTTAATCAAAATAGTTACCAGTATTATCCATAGATTGCTGCTGTCTAATAGACTGCACAAACTGTGAAGGCATTTTGTACTGCCTCCTGGGAAGAAAACTTTTTGTCACATAGATACTTGTCCAAATCACGAAAAAAATGGTAGTCCGTTAGAGCAAGATCTGGCGAATACGAAGGATGACGAATGGTTTTGCCCAATGGTTTTGAATGGCCTTTACGAACTGCAGTTAGAAACCATCACGTGACCAGCACGTGGTTTCTCGTGCTGTATGAGGTCTCGCGTTGTCATGAAGCGATAATGGTGAAGATCGATTCGGGGACCGAGTCTGCGCTGTTTTACTGCTAGTTTTGCCAACATTGTTTGAAGTTCGGCACAATAGACATTTGCCGAAAAAACTATAGTGAATATCTATCACCACGCTTAGATCACCAAACAGTTACCATTGTCTTTTTATTGGTAAGTTTTGCTTTAGGACACTGTTGTGGCGATTGACCTGATGTCAGCCATTGCATTTTTTTTACGATTATTATGAAGAATCATCTTTTCATCACATGTCACAATTTGATCCAATATTCCTTCATTTCTATACCGATTGAACAAGGCAACAAAAGTTTCAGCACGCATTACTTTCTGCAGATCAGTCAAATTATGAGGCACCCATTATTCGTAGTCCGTGGCTCGTTCTTCAAGTCGAAGTTTCCATCACGAAAGCGTTTACCTATACTAAAATCGAAAGGTGCGTTCATTGGTAGACCCATCTCCAAACGTAACTTTGATATTTCGGGCTGTTTCTGCCACGTTACTTCGGCGTCGGAACTCGTATTCAAAAATCACTCGAATTTCTACAGTAAGTATCCATCTTTCTTGTCTAAGTTGAATAACAAAAACAATTGAAAGTCGATATTCAAATGTGTTCCATTTTTTAAAAGAAGAACATCATAGAAACCACTTGAAATAAATTTTATTCGAAAACCTCAAACCATGAAGATTCTATGTCAATTCAAAGAACGTATTGCAATGTAAACAAACTGGAAAAGCAAACCAAAACAATAAATAAAGCCGAAATTAACTATACACAACGAATTTTCAACGAATATATACAATACAAAAAAAAAAAAATGTAAACTAAGTGCAAACGATACCGCCCACGCCATTGTTGACAAAGCTTAGCATTTGCATATATTTTAAGGTCAAAATAATGTTTAATTTGTAATATCTACATATAACAACCGATGATTTCACCTCAAAAATCATGCCGACCGATGATATGTATGGACCTTTTTGTTTGTTCTAAGGTGGAAAAATTGTAATGGACTATCCCTCCGCTCGGGGACGCGGAGTATGGGCCTACCTAGCGTACCTACCTAATAATCTTGAAAGACAAAGGAAACTGGTCTCCACGACACAGGGAGGTTGAGAGGGACTTAGGGAGGTTGGACTAATCTTGTGTTGGAAAATTTCCTCCACATTAGTCCAACCTCACCATGTCCAACAATCAACCTCTCTACAAACTTTACATTGCATCGAAATATACCTCAGCATAAATGGAATAAAAAAAACTTCATGTTATTTTTAGTGTTAATTTGTTTTATTTCGCTCTTAGGTATTAATTATAATGAAACACAATATGGTTCTACTTTCTCGAGTTCTGAAAATAGAATAAAGGCCAAGGAGCCATGTCACAAATATTACTAAAAACTTTTCCTGAAAATAAAAACATTATCAATAAGATACCCAGTGATTATTCAAATTTTAAATTGCAATTTAAATATAAATGAGGTTTGTTTGTGGGATATAATTATTTGTATAAGGTTAGAAATGAAAGAGTAATTTAGAGCTTTGCTGTGTGTTGTCTCTGAAACTAATTTTTTATAAACTTTTGAACACGCTGCAGCTGTACGGAGAACTTACACCGGAAAACACTCGCAAGCAAACCGGTGAGTTCCATGCTAATTTAAAACATACCTGCATATTCTAAATTAAAAATAAGTCTTTGTAGTTCAAAAGGTTTTTGCTTTCTATTTAATTTAAAATAATAGTATTTCTATGTACCTAAAAATGTAAATTACTCATCATACTAATAAGTCTTTTATAAAATATGAAAGACACTAGTTCGGATCTCAACCTCATTTAAATGGCAGGATATAAGATTTCATTTATGGATAAGGGATATTTAGATGCAATGTGAAATTTGTACATATTAAATAATGTAATGTTTATAAGGTATTGATTGTGTGTTGTACGCATTAAACAACACAATATACCAGGTCACTTAGAAAGTATTGCGACAAAAAGTTTTATGTGTGAGAAACTGGCCAGTTATAATTTATTTAAAAAATATGTTTACTTATAACTAATAATTTCCGCAGAGGCCATTGATCAAGTTGATGTTGAATCTCACCTTGAAAAAGATGAAGAAGAAGAAGGTATGTTCCAAATTCAAAACTTCCCTCCATATTTTTTGCGAGCTAATTAAAATTATCGTGTCTCTTTGAAAAACGGATTTGCGTCGAAACCATTTTCATGCTATGATATTTTACGATTTCAAATATCGCCTAAAGCCAGACGAATCATATGATAGACTTTAAATAGCATTCATGGATGAAGGCCCTGCTAAGGAAACCTTGTATCGGTGGTACAATGAACTTAAGCGCCGTCGACTTACTTTGGAGGATGAAAAAAGAAATGGTCGGCCTTTGACGGCTGTTACAGAAAAAAACGTAATAGCAGTGAAAAGTTTGATCCAAGACAATTAAAAAATTACATACTAAGAAATTCAGCATAAACTGCAAATCGGATCAGGAATTCTTAAAAAAATAATACATGTGCATCTTCGATTGCGGAGGATAGTTTCACGTTGGGTGCTGCACAATCTCACCGATGCTCAGAAGCAGGCACGGGTGGAATGGTGCCATGATATGATTGACAATTTTTTGAAGCAGGCTTGTATCTGCGTATTTATGACATCATTATAAGTGACGAATCTTGGATTTATCAACACACGATTCAGAAACGAAGCGCCAGTCGACGGTTTGGGTGTTTCAAAACGAATCAATGCCTACCAAAGTGAAGCGATCTAGAAGAGGGGGTTAGAGTTTGATCGCGAGATTTTTCAGTTTGACTGGCTATTTGGTATCAATTCCTTCACGAAACCAAAGAAACATTCACACAAAGCAAAACGCTGAACTGAACTGAAGTATACTACCAAATGCTTGACAGAAGTTTTCTCTGTTGTGAGCAACAAGCGACCAAACACAGGGCTCCGCGGGTTACTTCTTCACCACGACAATGCGCCCGCCCACACTGCATTCAAAACGAGGGACTTCCTGGACAGTAAACCGGTCAAGCTCCTGGGTCACCCTCCTTACAGCCTTGACCTAGCACCGTGTGACTTCTTCTTATTTCCAAAAATAAAAGATCAGCTCAAAGGGATACAATTTTCGTCGCCGGATGATGAGCTGTCAGCGTTCGAGCATGCTGTAAACGAGGTGTTTGCGGCGGACTGAAAAAAGAGTTCCAAAAACTGGTTCAGGCCCATGAAACTTTGTATAGAGGCTGGTTGAGAGTAATTTGAAAAGATGTAATAAAAATATATGTACCTTTAGAATTTTTATTTATTACCGCCAAACATTCTGAGTGTCTGACTATATACCACACCTCAACATACAGTTGTCAAAGAGCTCAGTACAAACGAACCTTGATTGATAAAAGATTGGATTATAGGTTAGACTTGTGAAGTAAATATAACATTCGCCATTAAAAGGCGATCTATGGCACACGTTGATCAATAAAATATTTTATAGCAGCCGTAAACTTGCGCTGTACCGACAGGCAGATGTGAAGCATTTAGCGACTTTTTAACTTTTCGACTTGCACCTACTAAATACATTATAGAGCTTGTTTTTATTTTAATTCCTTTTGCAAACATTTCCGCTTACCAACTTTTTAAATTTACCGACAGAATTTCAGCAGGTAAGCTAATGATCATGATTCTATAGTTATTAGGTAAGCACCTAATAGTATGTGCTTATCTAATAACACTCTCTGTCGCTCTCTCTCTCTCTTATTGATATGAAATATTCACAATCAACCCATAATATTCCGACTACTGGGACACCGGTCTCCTTTCTGTAAGAGGGATGGGGCCGTAATTATTTTTATTTATTTATTTATTTGACTCAGGCAACAAAGGCCCATGATAAAATACGATAATACTATACTATACCATATAGTAAAAATAAATATAAAATACTGTACATATTTAACTTTATAAACTCTATATAAAATTAAACTCATACACGATTATTTCGGCGTCGTGTATTGCGCTGTGTCAGGTATCCGGCCACGGAATCGCCGGAAAATAACGCCTTTCGGCCAAAATTCTGGAGACATGAATTTCTCGAGATTCTCAGTTGGTACTCCCACCACAAAGGAATTAAAATTCACGGTGTGACGAGACTCCAACCTCGCAACCCCAATCAGTCCCAATGTGGGTTGGGAGATATCACATAACCCAGTTTCTTCATGATATCGTATTCGCCGTTTTGAGAGCCGTGGTGAAATTATATTCACACAGTAAGTAAAGCGGCTGTAGAGAGCTAGAACGTACAACTCATAACACGGTCGTTACATTTCTGCTTCTGAAAATGTTCAGCGACAAAAATGAGGTAGAAAACATCTTACACAGCAAAGGAAAAGTAACCATGCAGAGACTGTATATTTGTCCGCTTTTAATAAATATACGTACACGTTTCCTAAATCTCTGTCATGTGTTTTTTTTTTTCATTACATCATGCATCCTATAGAACACCGACAGGCTGACTACTCTTTGCCTGTATTCAAGGCTTTTGAGACAGTTTTTCAATTAGCCTCTTCGCACGCCACTACACGGAATCCAAAGTTGCCATTCATATAAAATTTCGACATTAATTCAATATTTTGTCACATGATTCTGATTTAAAAGAGTGTCCAGTAATCGTGAAGTTTCTAGTCGGTGCTTATCCTTAGCAACCTCTCCCTGCTCCCTAATGACTGACGGACAGGCACTCTTGAATTGTCACATTGTCGTTCTAGACGATTCAAGAGTGCCTGTTATTTTTTTATCTATATCTATACTAATATATGTATATATCTGAAGAGTTTGTTTGTTTGACCGTTGGATAGCCGATTAATCCAGGAAGGTTTTAGTCTATATAACATCACGCTGCGACCAATAGGAGCGGAACATATTAAAAAAAATATATACCGAAACCTATGTGGGTGAAACCGCGCGGCGCAGCTAGTTTGTAATAAATTATATGAAGTTGAAGATGAGTTTAAGTTTGAGATTATGTATATGATAGCTAAACGTAAACTTAGTTCAAACTTGTACATTCACAATGTATGAAACGACGCCGTTAGATTTAAGTTTCAGCCAAAATCTAAGAGCGTCGTTTCATACATTGTGTATACCTATAAAGAAAGATCCATTCAGCAAATTTTATGTAACGAAGTGTCTCCCTTTTTGCTCAAGAAGTGTTTCGTTAAATATTCGAACCACGAAAATATTCCGAGAGCACAGATTCCAATGTTTTTATTTACTTGTTCTGGGAGAGAACTTTGTTTACGACTGTTTAAACACACACAAGTAACAACGGTAAGCCTTAATTTTCCTTACATTTAGCAAAGTCTAAACAAGTGTCCGAAAATGTAAACAGTCGCACTGAGGACCTGGTTTTAAATGAGGACATAGCGTGCTATGGAATACTAAACAACCCTCTAAACCTAATAATATTACTTGCAAATTGAGGACATAGGAGATTCTTCATAACACGTGATCTTCGCGAGTTCGCGTCCTACTTAGCAGCATTTTTCAGTACTGCATGACAATACTGCATTTTTCTCTTTACAGAAATATGTGTGAAAACGTTGACACGTGTTTATATGTATATTACGTGATGATATCGCTAAAGAATTTGCATATACAAAGATGTGCTCTCAGAAGCGAAACTTTCATGAAAAGGAAAATAATGAATTAATGAGAAGTGTAAAAATAATTGAGTATGTAACCAGGCCTATTTATCGCTATCATAATAATGTCCAACAGCAGTTAATCAAATTTTCTATAAACTGTAGCCCAACGTTACTGAGAACTGTGTTTAAGCAAAAGAGGAACGTCCTAACACTACCAGCTGTACACGTCCAGAAATCCGCTGTCTGAATCAACCTCTTTATCCAGCTGTCCAAGAAGACCCTTCTTAGGTGTTGGTTAAATAATATTATTATTGGGACAAAATTTTTTTTTTTAAATTTTTGTGTATAATAATAGGCAATAAATCAGCATTACAATAGGTTTAACCCTGTGCCCTAAACTAGGCTAGGCCTGTATCTTAGGGGGCAGTGCGCGGCTAGAGGGTATGCATATTCTCTTTATTTTGGTAGATGTTCCAGTGGACCAGCAAATTCTTGAATTTTGACCTTGTGACCTTGTTTACTGTTAATAAGGAATTTAGTTACAAAACTCCTTAACAATAAATAAGCCAGTGATAGTTAAAAGCTTTGTCGTCTCCAAGTTTGAAAGAATTTTAATTTCTTTGTTAACTAAAGGTTAGTAGGTAATTGATTTTGTTAGCCTTTAAAAGAAGATACTATTTGTAATTACTTTAGTAGACAATTTAACTTTTTAACCTAAGTCGAGTATAAAAGATAGAATTGCAGTAATAAAATAATTTCTTTGAGGAGTATTAAAGAAATTTGGAGGGTTCTGGCTAAAAAGGAGAGTTTTACTATATTTTTCGACAAATTTCAGTGGATTTACGTTAAAAATTGAAGCCTTGAACATGCTTTAGGTGAGCTACGTCATAAAATCTGATTTATTTTCGGTTCGCACGTTGACTATACTATCGGCCTTATAATCCTGTTAAACTCTTCCAGCCGGCTTATTCCAGTAATCTGCATGTAGAATTTTTATTTGAGAAGGTACAGGCTTGTTAACGACTATGATAATAAAGTAATTTTTCTTCTTAAGGTTTAAGGTATTTTTGTATGTTAGAATGAAAATGACGGGTCGAAAAAATGCCATGCACGTGCTATGTGGGGAAGAAACTTGTTTGAATTAATTATTATGATAGTTATGAGCAATAGAAAGAAATAATTAGAGCTACAAATAATTATTATCAGCAATAGCTAACAATAATTGTTTACTAACATTATATATTTTTTACTTTGTGTAGTACCACATCCCTACTAAAGCCCGTAAAAAATAATAATTTATATCTCCTTTATTTCATCTAAGTACCTGTAAATTACATTTTTAAATGTTTCTCTGAACAAAAAGATACATGTAACATTTAAAAATATAAAAAAAACTACTGGTATCGGAAACAGGGTCCGAAATACCCCCCCGAACTACCTCTAGAACTACCTCTTTCCGAATCAAACCCTTGAACAAGATGCCCAAAGCAAAGATGCCAATTCAATATGATTATTATTGTTTCTTGACTTCTACTTATAGCTTTATTTATTTCAAAGTATGTTAAAGACTTCTAGAACATAACCCCAAATATGATATGAAGCACATCATTATCATTATTAACCTTTTTTTTTATCGTTACACTGCTGGGCACAGGTCTACTCTCACACAGAGAAGGATTGAGCGTAATCACCATGCTTGCTCAATGCGGGTTGGCGATTTCAGACTTAAAGTCCAGGTTTCCTCAAGATATTTTCTTTCACCTTCAGTCAATCACCACGCTTGCTCAATGCGGGTTGGCGATTTCAGACTTAAAGTCCATTTTTCCTCAAGATGTTTTCCTTCACCTTCAGTCATTGGTGTCCAAGATATACTTAGAAAGTACATATAACTTTAGAAAAGTTACAATGGTACTTGTCTGACCTGAAATCGAACCCGCACACTCATATTTGAGAGGCTGGTGTTTTAACCACTAGGCCACCACGACTTCTCACTAAAGCACCTATATATAGCCTATTTGCAGTAGGACATGAATTTGATCCATGCCCTTATAATGCACTAAACCAACACGTACAACTCCATTGTTACATTTCAATTTGCAAAAACGTTTAAAATTTACATACTATCAAAGGTTAGCGATCCAATTCAGTTGATTGGTCGCATTGTTTGTATGAAACGAGTTTATTTACGACTGACAAAATTACGTGCTGTAATAACCTTCAGTAATGACCGATTGTTGCGGAATTCTCATTCACCTAAAGTTATGAATATCTCAAACGATCGCGACACGTCTTGTTATTGTCTTGTAACGAACATAATAATTATGAAGGAAGTTTGTATAAACACGCAGGTATAGCTGTTTTATTAGTTCATTCTCCTTTATAGTTTTGAAAATCCAAATGTTGTAGCTTTGGGTTTCGAGAGGCTAGTCAGAATTGATTGATCTTGTACTGTTATACTCTTTTGATTGCGAAATCATGTATAGAAACTAGAAATTCTGATTTTTCAAATACCTTATTAATGCATGATATACATACATTAACTAAAATTAACCGACTGAAAACTTGTTCAAAATATTATCCATACTAATATTATAAATGCGAAAGTGTCTCTGTCTGTCTGTCTGTCCGGCTTTCACGCCAAAACTACTGAACCGATTTTGATGAAATTTGGCACAGACAATCTTTAGACCCTGAGAAAGGACATAGGCTACCTTTTATTACGGAAAAATTTGATGTTCCCGAGGGAAATCTAAAAAGCGCGATATAACCGAACTCCACGCGGGCGAAGCCGCGGGCGGAAAGCTAGTCAACTATAAAGACGACACGATTGGCGCAATGGCTAAGCGATTGACTGCTGCACTGCGTGTCGCAGGTTCGATTACCGCACCGAACAAATATTTGTATGACCTACAAGTACCTAGTTGTTCCGGGTCTGGCTGTTTGTATATATGAGTTTATATGTTTGTAAACGCACCCACGATACAGGAGAAATTCCTAGCGTGGGGTAACGTTTTTAAAAAAGAAAGAAGGACTATCTCAGACAAAACTTCAATACATATTGGACTCAAATGTTTGAGACAGTTGATTTTTTTTTTCGCGATAACATTATTTCCCATAAATACTGTTGTAAATTTTGCTCGTCTATACTTACAATTCTCAGATATTGTTGAAATTATAAAAAAAAGTTACAATAAGTGTTAATTATCACTGAAAGTTGCACTGTGGCAGTGAGAGCGAGAGATAGGACGGAATCTAGGCGTCGCAAGTCTCTAGAAGGCTCGTGCAGCCGCGGTGCAGCGCTGCTCTCCCATGCCTTCAAAAAAAAACCGCTGCTCTTTCAGCAGGAATTATCCCTAATAAATATATATGGACACGTTCGAACCCCGCGCAGTGCAAATATTTGTATGCATGAATATGAATATTTGCTTTGGTCTGGTCGTGCCTCACAAAGCACGTTAAGCCGTTAGTCCCGGTTGCCATACGAACATCTAGTGGCAGTCGTTACGGGTTGTTGGAGCCCTCAAAAGTCCAACAATTGGTCTAACTGCAATGCTTCGATGTTGCCTTCGGGTTGTGGAGGTCAGACGGCAGTCGGTTCACGGAAAATGTCGAAGTTTAGCCATATCAGCAGTTGGACTGGTAAAAGCGGACCCCAGACTCCAAAGCTGAAAAGGCTTCGGATGCGACTGGGATTAACGCTGGGATGATGATGATGATGAAATATAGATGGACACGTAGCACGTGCGAATCAACTTTCTACAAAAATACACAACATGGCAAATATAGATATAAAAGGAGACGTAATTATCTTTTCAATTACTACCACCTACGTGCAATAGACAATTGCTGATCCGCAAACGTAATAAAGAAATCAATCTATGTTTCGCCGAAAATAGCAAAACTATATTTTAGTAGACTTGTTTTTCAAGTTATTTTTATTGAATTAGAATAACCTACAAGACTGCTTACAGCTGCTTGTACTTGTATTATATGTCCTTTGCTATTATAGTTCGATGCGTCACAGTTCTGGTAAAAAAACCGGCCAAGTGCGAGTCGGACTCGCGCACGAAGGGTTCCGTACCATTATCTTTAGAAACAGAAAAAAATCACTTTGTTGTATGGGAGCCCCCTTAAATATTTTATTTTTTTTATTTTTAGTATTTGTTCTTATAGCAGCAACAGAAATCTCTGAAAATTTCAACTGTTTAGCTGTTTTGTGTGTTTACAGTTCATGAGATACAGCCTAGTGACAGATGGTCAGACGGACAGCAAAGTCTCATGAATAGAGTTCCGTTTCACCTTTTAGGTACGGAACCATAACTATTGAATCTATAATAATATATAAAGCTAGAGAGTTTGTTTGTTTGTTTAAACGCGCTAATCTCAGGAACTACCGGTCCGATTTGAAAAACTCTTTTTGCGTTGGATAGCCCATTAATCCACGAAGGCTACATAACATTACGCTGCAACCAATAGGAGTGAAGCATAACTAAGTCCACGCGAACGAAGTCGCTGGCGGCCGCTAGTTTAGAATAATATTGAGCCGATTATAGATTATAGAAGATAGCCGAATAATTACAGAAGAGCTGTTAAACAAGCTTGAGCGCTTGCAAAACCTGTGCATTCGCTTTGTTTTCGGTCTTCGAAAGTATGATCTCGCACTTTCACAAGGAAGTCAATTTGCTCCCAAACCGCCTTCGCTGGAATACTAGAATTTTATGTCTCCTTTTCAACATCCTACACAACTCGTCTTATCCTTCCTACCTACGTGAGCGTTCTTCTTACACGCCGTCTAGCACCACTCCGTGTAGATCACACCTAAAAACGACTTACTATTCTTATTCCTTCTTTCTCCCTGCTGTAAGATTGTAGAATTCACTCCCGCCTAGCATTCCTAATTAAAAGACTATTTCTATAGTTAATCGTCGATTAAAAAAGATCTTTCGTCTATACTGTGAGAATTTGTTAATTGTATACAGATTTATATATTTAAGTATTATCTATTTATTTAAATTATCATCATCATCATTTCAGCCGAAAGACGTCCACTGCTGGACATAGGCCTCCCCCAAGGTTCTCCACGACGACCGGTCCTGCGCCTCCCGCATCCAGCGGTTTCCCGCGACCTTCACCTTTATTTAAATATGCCTAAGTAATTATTTTTTTACTATATTCTTAGCTACATGTAATATTATTACTTTTAGACTTAACACATTCATGTTTTGATCTCCTCGTTCTTACACACTGTTGTTTTTATTTTTGATTTAGGTACTTGTCCTTTCGTAGGTTTGCTGGGAGAAATTTCAAAAGAAACTAAGCAGCACCTTTCAACTCAGATCTTAATTTCATCATGTCCTTTTCTACTTTATTGTGTGTACATAAATAATAAAATAAATTCACAGTACGGTGTCGCGTTGCTCCTGTCTGCGGTATCTTCTAATGTTTGATTAATACACATTAGACAGTTATGTAAATGAAAATATCACGTAATTTATAAAGACGTCACGTGTGCAAAGTCATTCGGGACGCTCATATTGTCCAATTAATTACTTTATTATAGACTGTAAATCGAAATAACATTAAGAAACCGAAATGATGGATCTTATGTAAATATAAGTTAAACGTCTTTTTGAATATGTTTCTATTTCAATTTTCAAAGAAGATTTTATTTACATAATATAACTAACATACTTAAAATAATAATAAAACATATGAATAACTAGGGTAAAGAATCATCAAAGGGCATCAAAACATGTTACCACCTTTTTAGATACTTTCCCCGCTAATATAGATAAATATAAGTAGTATATAAGTAGTAATATAGATAAAGGTAAATAAAGCTGATAAATTTTGGGATGCCATTATTTATTTATTTATTAAAACTTTATGCACAAACATTCCACAATTGCGGACTTAATGCCTCAGGCATTCTCTACCAGTCTACCTTGTGGTGATGTAGAGACAAACATGGTAGGTGCAAATAAATTAAAATTAAAAGAGAGAAAAAAAAGTATTAAAGATATTATAATAAATACAAAAATACATACATACAAAATATAAACAGTAGAGAGAGAGAGAGATAAAAATTATAGATAGAGAAAAATAAATAAATTATATGTGGGATGAATCTGCCAATTTCTTACGTAGATATTCCCGACCTTTAACTTTAAATGTGTACTGACTTGTCAACGTCCTGATATTCTGAGGAAGATCATTCCAAAGGAAAACCGCCTGGACAAGAAATGAAGATTTAAGAAAACCAGTGCGGTGAGAAGGACATCGTAGAAGACAATTATTGGAAGAACGAAGATTCTTATTATGCGCAGTGAATAAATATTGAAAATGAGAAGTAAGATAAGAAGGAGAACAGGGTTTGTGTAGGAGTGAAAACAAGGTCGTCAAGGCTCTTAGAGCTCTGCGCTGCCTGATGGGTAGCCATTTTAAGATGGACCGGTGAGTAGATACATGATCGTACTTGCGAAGATTAAATACGAATCGAATGCAGTTATTTAGAAGTCGGTCGAGTTTATTGAGTAGATCTGCATTCAGGTCGTAATAACACACATCACCATAATCAATAATGGGGAAGATAAGGGATTGAACAAGCATTGCCTTTATATGTGAAGGAAGAACATTTTTTAGCCTGTAAAGCGACCGCAACGTCCCGGTGACTTTTTTGCTCACACTTGCAACCTGCTTACGCCAGTCCAGGCAAGTGTCAACATGCATACCCAGATCCTTGACGTCGGAGCTGAACGGAATGACTTTGTCATCATAGATAACCGGTGGCACCACTAAGCCACTCAGCCTACGCTGACTAAAAGTACTCCCTAATTATGTATATATTATGTCCAGGGAGATGCTGTGTTAACTTCATTTACGCCTAACAACTTATTGCATCAGCCACGAACATGAGAACTGGCCAATCTATGCTGACCATTCCCAGGGTATCAAAAAATACTAACTTCTGTTCTAAATTGTGTTTTTTTAATACTTCGCACGTGGCCTCCGTAATGGAAAGTTTGTCAGTGGTAATTAGTGTTTTGTTATTTCAGTTTTAATATTAATAATTTAGTTTGGCTTTTAAAGTGAAATAAAAAGACTGATTTCATGTCATGACCGGTTTCCATAGACGCGGCTATCTTGACTGAAAGATCATCTTCTAGCCTCTTTTAACCATGATCACCATAACGACAAGCGATGTGGTGATATCAGCAGCAGTACTTTATTATTAGCAGAGGCTGGTTTCCTGTTTTTGACATAATCAGTCTACTCTTAGGCAATTTATCATGATCATTATGGCAGTTTTGTTCCACAGATGACCTGAAGATGTTCCTGTAGTGCTAGCATACTCATCTGTGGAACAAAACTACCAACTAAGACTTATTTAAAAGGACAATTTTTACTAACCATATTTGAGTCTCTCAAGTATGAGTGTGCAGGTTAGATTCCAGGTCAGGCAAGTATCAATGTAACTTTTATAAGTTATATTAACTTTCTAAGTATATCTTGGACACCAATGACTGATTACAAGTGAAGGAAAACATCTTGAGGAAAACTGGACTTTAAGGTCTGAAATTGTCAAGCCGCATTGATCAAGCGCGGTGATTAAGCTCAATCCTTCTCTGTATGAGAGGAGACTTAAACCTTCTCTGTATGTGTCCAGCAGCGGGACGACAAAAAGGTTGATGGTGATGATCAGATTTAAGTCTTGCCTCCATTTAAGTTTTCTAATTTGAATACTTAGGCCTCACATTTTATTATTAGTTCTTTGTTGGAATTTATTTACTTCACACAGTTTTATAATTATAGCTACGTTCGGTTGCTTGCCTGGTGCCTACTAATGTCAGAACTAAGCATAGTCTAATATTTAAAAACTAGTTAGACTAGTACGCTAGCCAGTCCCGAGGTGACGCAAGCAGAGACGGGAACGGCCGTGTCGCGGCCCCGGGCCAAGAATAAAGCGCCCGGACCCGACGCAGTTCCAGGCCGAGCTGTCGTCCTGGCTCTGAAGGAGTTCGAGCCCCAGCTGAGGGGGCTGTTCACGGCATGCTTCGAGCAGGGTCAGTTCCCCAGTGTGTGGAAGGAGGTGAAACTGGTCCTGCTCAGGAAGGAGGGGCGTCCTGCCGACTCGCCGTCCGCGTATCGGCCCATAGTGCTGCTCGACGAGGCGGGCAAACTTTTTGAGCGTATAATCGCAGATCGCCTCGTCGGCCACTTGTGCGGAGAGGGGCCGAACCTGGAAGACAACCAGTTCGGTTTTCGTCGGGGGCGCTCCACCATAGACGCCATCATGTATGTGAGAGCCCTGGCGGAGGATACGGTGTCCCGGGGTGGGGTGGTGTTGGTGGTATCTTTAGACATTTCCAACGCCTTCAACACCCTACCCTGGAGCTGTATTAGGGAGGCCCTGAAATATCATCGGGTGCCTCCCTACCTCCGCCGCATAGTAGGGGCTTATCTGGAGGATAGATGCGTCATCTATCGGGGACGTGACGGTGCCAGTAGGCTGTGGTACGTGGGAATCGTGCGGTCCATGGCCCTGTATGGGGCCCCTGTGTGGGCGATGGACCTGACGGCCGGAACACTCGCCATTCTGCGCAAGCCGCAGAGGGCGATGGCCGTCAGGGTCGTCTTCGGGTATCGCACGATTTCCTACGAGGCGGCTTGCGTCCTGGCCGGATCCCCGCCCTGGGACCTAGAGGCGAAAGTACTCGCGTCATTGTACCGATGGCGCGAGGAAGAGCGGACACGGGGCTCCAATCCGGCGCAGCGGCAGGTCGCGCTGCGCCGAGAGGAGCTCCGTCAGGTCCTGGTGGCAGAATGGCGGCAGAGGCTTATGCGCCCTACCGCCGGTCTCGCTACCGTCGAGGCGATCCGGCCAGTCCTCGACGACTGGCTCGGGAGAAGGCACGGCTCCCTGTCGTTCAGGGTGACGCAGGTACTGTCGGGGCACGGCTGCTTCGGCAAGTGCATACCTGCGTCGCTTAGGAAGGGAGCCCGACGCTAGGTGCCACCATTGCGTCCAATGCGGGGAGGACACGGAGCAGCACACGCTCGCCGAGTGTATAGCTTGGGAGGAGCAGCGCCGTGTCCTCACAAATGAAGTAGGAGCCGACCTGACGCTGTCGGCAGTAGTGCGGAGGATGGTCGGTAGCGCAGTGTCGTGGGACGCGGTGGTGTCCTTCTGCGAGGACGTGATGTCGCAGAAGGAAGCTGCGGAACGGGAGAGGGAAATCTCAACTCCCTTCCCGGGCCGCAGAAGATGCACCGGGCACCGAAGAAGGGCGGATAACGCCCTCTTCCGCCCCCCATGAATGAGTCCAGGGGCGAGGGACATGGGGAAGTCCCCCCCCCCCCCCCTATTCGATGGACCCCGAGGCGGAGGCGCGCGCGGGTGTCGGCGCGCGCCTCTGAGGCGATGCACGGGGTAGTATAACATCTAAGTACCCCGTGCAGGAGACGGGGCCCGGACAGACCGGGCCAGCACGAGAGGGTGGGGCCGTGGAGGAATTTAGACCCCCGCGGCTCCACGCGCGCTCGTGATAGAAGAGATACCGGGGTGGTTTTAGTCAGTAAAAGTCTGACAGACCCCGTCGCCCACCCCAGGGCGGCGGACATCCTATGAGGATTTCCACACCGAAAAAAAAAAAAGTAAGCTAGCCTGTGCCATTTAAGTTTATGTATATGACTGTGATTTAAACCGTTCTTACTGGAGACGACTTTAATTAATTTCGCTTGTATATTATACTCCCCTTGATTGAATTGACACCGCCTTGCGGAAATCAGCACCATTGCGGTCGGACCCAAGTATAAAGACACTTTCTACATTTTCCGAAACATAAACTTTATAAGAAGAATATATTGGAAGGATGAGTACCAGACTGCAGTAATGTTCATTACTGTGAGTGGTGAGCATGCGGGAATCTTTAAGAGTAGGTGTGAAGGAATTATTGGATTTTTTTTTAAATCAAAAATCTTAGTTTCATGTGTAAGTCTGGATTTGTGTGTAAGATAATAGTTTAGTCTCTTATAACCGTATGTATACTATTATACATTAAATAATCCAATGTTGATGCATCTCAATTAATTACCCTTTCAAGAGAAAAAAGGGTCTACATTTGTTATGTCATGTTTTAATTACAAATTTTCTAAGGAATATTATTATGGAAGAACGCAATACCACATGATGAGCATTAGCTAACCTAATAATCATATCTTATGGATTATGGACTTCATAGTGCCAAGAACTACATTGATGGTCGGAAAGATTGTAAACAGACTCGCAAGCTGCTTGAATAAAATCGAAATCTATAAACACTTCGTGGCAATACCGCCAAGTTCTAAGATCACAGTGTTGCAGATACATTATAACGATGTCGGTGATGGATCATGGACACTATCTACATGGAGTAACAGCAGCAAATAAATAATAGCAGTAAATTTCCTATTTATACATAGTATTATACACACCTTTTGGGCTATATTCTCTAAACAATAGTGGAAACCGTATCAAAATCACCCAGACGGACAATAACAGTGATTTTTATTTTTATAGTAGGTATGTACGTAATAGAAGAATAAGAAGACAAAAACCGCTTTGATTCTGTCCAGAAAAAAATTCATCTTGAGACCATAAAACTGAGGGCGTATTGTATTTTTGCGATGGTGTTTTGTTAAATTCAACGATCCTTTCTTTTAGTAGCTCTTTTGCTATGTTGATAAACATCCATAATTCAATATACTCACGCATAATTAGAAACTTAGATCACGTGCAGTCAATTTTCGCTAATTTGTGATGGATCGTTTGCGATGTTTCTTAACATAGTTCTTACAAACCTTCTTCTTCTTTTGGAAGGTCCTTACTCGATTGAGTCGATCATATAAAGGAGACGTGCTCGTTACCTATATTTTAGTAATTTTCCCCTTTATCTCGTCGTATCATATTCTCTTAGCCACGGGCCGCTGTAAAAGTTAGCATGAAAATTTATATGATGCTGTGAATAACAGAATTCGGTAAATATAGGCAACTTTACTCAGTCGGCTAATTATAGCGTCTTAGAAGTACAAAAAGATGAGCACACTAGATATTTTTACATTTCACGTGATATATTTTAACAGAGTGACTTTTCAGTAATTCGGTATTAAGAAACCAGCTTCGTTAAATTATATCATTTGAACTCATGTTTTTTTTAAGTCCCCTACAGGCTCCTTGAATTCTATGAGATAGTATTTATTACTAAAACAAACCGCTGATTAAGGATAATAAGGATCATTAAATTTTCATTAATTAACAAATGTGACACCTATTTCAATAGCTTATCACTTATTTTTATTATTCATTACAAAATTGCTTGGAACATATGGTCTTTATTATGGATAATTTTATTACCCAACCGTCACAGTAACGACACTAAAGATTGGCACAGTGCAAAAGTGTCGAATAAAACTGTAAAATACTTTAAAATATTACTGCACCTGTACAAAATCAAAATTAAAATCGTCATCGAAATTACGAATACTTTCTACGTCCGAAAAAATAAAATAAAAACAATTATCATGACTTTCATGACGCTTAATGCCAAAATTATATAACGCTAATTTAGTGTGTGGTGTGTCAGACGGGCCAGCAATTTGGAGTTGGGCCTTGGCTCGTGTTGGTGACAATGAACGCACAACGACTCATTGGCTAAATATAAGTGTACCGGCCCACCTGCGGCCGGGGCTTGATGCTCAGCTGTTCGTGACGTTCTCTTGGCCGCTCAGCGGTTTCCTCGTGATGACCTTTAAAATCTTTAAGCGCCGGATGATTGTCTGTCTTCCGGATTGACACCAGGATTACATTAAAATAAGAAGTGAAAATCTCTCGGATTTTTAGATCTAACCGTTCTATTTGTGATCTTCCGTCCGCTTCTTTGAGCTTCGCTGTACGAGTTTTCTCTGTATTTTTATTACAAAAATTCTCGTCAGTCGTTTCGTTTAGCTGATAAATGGATTTACTCTACAACTACAAAGAAATTGTTATTCTAATTTTTTCACGTAACGCTCAGATCAATCTAACCCTAAACGTATATAAATAACACTGTCTCAACAGTTTCTTCTCCTGCAAGTGAATCTAAGGAAAATGTGAGAAAGTTTGCAAGTCAAGTAGAAATTGTAATGGAACTGATTTAATCAAATCCTATCATACTGATCAGCAAAACTTTCTGAGCAAAAAGTAATGACTCTTCAATTTATACGAATATTTTTATACAGGGTTTAAATATAAGTTTATGGAGAGTGAACAACGGCAGGGTACAATTCTTTCGTCTCATTTTATGAGCTTGAGGTTGAATTAGCGCCGTGCCTAAGCTTTGATGACAATTTTACGCCTCCAAGTCAGTAATAAGAATTAGCTCATTAGTTCATCAAGTTAATCCTAGGGGCTGGTATTATAAAACACGATCGTAAATGAGGGATTTGACTTAAGTACGTATAGAATGACTTTAATATCTGCCTTCATTCAAAGCTACAAATTCGAAACTCTTACAAGTTTAGCAAGGAAATGAAATATAGGTAGGTACTTCTTGTTTCAAAATTAAAACTCGAGAAGAGAAGATACATATAAAAAACTGCCTGTGGCTATCGCTAGTTCGAGTTCATTCCGAAAAAAAATTAATTTTATGAGTTTTATGAATTTTAATACTCTGTACCCTAAACATGTTTTCAAAATAAAAGTTTCAGCTACTCCATAAACTTTTGTTATCTACCAGTGAATGCCCTGTCATAACCAGTCTAGCCATTTTGAAGATTAGCTGGAACAAACAGACAAAAGCTGTGTTTTACATTACAAAAAATACTTACAATATTATTTATTTGTAGAAATGTAGGCAGTAGTTCAGGATATGTGCGCTGCGTGCTCCATTACATCATCCAGAACGTGAAGCACAGAAAGGCATTAGGCACTGTCTTCACTTGCGAGCTTACAATATTATTAGAACATACCTATCTACTAAATAATATTAAACCTAGTTTGCACGTAGCATACCACCGCAACAAACGGTCATATAGGTGTTGCTATAATAACGTTGAGGATTAGTTATCGTAGATATTAGGAGGCGAGGCGATGCGGCTGATCCTACGGCTTATGATCTCGTTAACGCTATGGGGCAAGTATGGCGTCGGCAAATACAATCTTACTATTATATTAATAAGATACAAAAGTTAATTTGTTGCATTTTTGTAACTGTTATATGCTGTTTATCAGCCGGGATGTTTTCATGACTGAAGTAGCCATTCAATGGTGAAATAATTCATTAGAAAAAAATGCTACGTTTAAGTGAAAGCGTCAGGGTAAATAAATAAATATCGTTTTGGCTTATATTACATGTCAAGAAGTATCCATTTAGGTACTTATGGAATGCCTGTAGTTGAACGCTCCGCTCTTCCCGTACATTATATGTAATACTATTAAGCAACAATACGAGAGAAATGAAAGAAAATATAACAAAATGCGATTAATTGTATGAGTGCGTGAGTGTGTTAGTAGTGTATGTGGTTTGTGTTTGTATGTCTGGGAGTGTGTGAGTACGCAAAAATCAAATTTTCTTATATTTATTGCGATTCTCAGGTCACTATCAGCTGGGTTACTATGACGTGTTGAAACCAACATCGTTCCAGTCACAGACAAAGATGAGCTATACAAGATGAATAGTGCTATCCCTTTTTCACAATGGCACAATCTTTTATTTTATTTATTTTGGTTCACTAACAATTGCTTACACTGGGTGTTGCACATAAGGTACGTCATACACAGATACGTCATAGTATGACCCCAGATTGTATAAAAATAATCAGCACATAACGTTCGCACTGTTGGGGCACATCCTCTCTATAAAAGGGTCAATTTTATAAGAAAATGAGTCTAAGATCGCTGTTACCGAATGCGATGAAGAGGTTTGTTGATCTAAATAAGATTTCTGGTCATAACAATGAATCTCTCTCTCTCGAAGTTCTTATTAGCCTATTGGATAACTATTTCACCGTATCATGACATTCGCGGAAATTCTAACTCTACGGTTTGTATTTCTGATTCCAATGATTACAATTCTGTAAAGCCATATTTGTTTGGGTTACGAATACTGTTTTTATCACATTGAACCTGACACTCGCCTAATATTTTATAAAAAAAAAAAAAAAGTATTTTGCGGGCTAGTTGGAGCATCGTCATAAAAGAAAAGGAAAAAATATCATACTATCATACAAGGGGTTACACGGAAGCGAAATTATTCGAATTATTGTATTCTAAACCCTTATTAAGTACTATGTTATGCAATACTTTGAATGACTGAAACTGAAAACCCACTGACGTATTTTTTTTTCCTAGTTTATCTAAAAAATACATCACCTTAAAGCTGATATTTAAAGTCATGTATTTTATGCATAAAGGAAAACATATGACAAAGATTGAATCAAAATTCTGATAAAGCTCGAGTATCAAAGCCACGCCTATCAATGAACGGTTGCCGGAATAGCGCCACGCGTCACATTTCCGCTGCCGATATCAGTGATTTAGCAGATGACGTTCAAATGATTATTTGTACAATATCACTTCATTTTTCTTCTTTGATGAGGTGTCCTGGCTTTATTAGGTATACGGGCTGCTACCTCACCGTCGACACTAAGTGTTTGCAATACTCACACCAGTGTTATGGATTAATATCTCCACCCAGGAGATGAGGAAAAACCGGGAGTAAGCCCGCTGTTATCACAGCAGTCATATCCTTCTGATAAGTGGTAATGCTTGCAAAAAAGGAGGCGGATTGCGAACGCATCCCTAGTCGCCGCGGAAGATGCCCTGCACAATAGGAGTCAGCAGCCGATTCCCGCCCACCGCCAGACTTGAGGCTGCCAAGCAATGGATAGCACCGTCAGGCAAGGGCCCGATCTGAGTCGATGGCGCATTGCGTTCCACGCGCACCTCAAAGATATGTCAGCATATTGCGACGGGATCCGATGGGACCTATAGACAGCCAGAGCCGCGGGTTGTTCTAAAGTGATACCTCAACCCCTTGGTACAGGTAAATGAAGGACGGTTTGGTTTTATATTTGTCATCTAACAAATTTAGGACTTCCTCCTTAACCTCAGGACGTCTAAGTTAGATACGACGGGAGTCTCAAGTAGGAATAAGTTAGAAAAGTATATAGTGCCTAGCTCGTAAAACAGAGTAGAGACTCTAAATATAACGTAAGGAGAGAGTGAAATCAGCGTGTTAATATTCATGTTTTCATTTCACATTTATCTTTCCTCTGGGGAGCAAGTACGGTGAAACCGTACGTTCTTCAAGTTATTGTCAAGCATGTTTTGATGACACATATTTTGTTCAGTACATTATATCAGAAAATACGTTTGTACTTAAATTAACATAAAGTCATCAAATGTCGTGTGTCCACGTCGTGTATCGTAGGTATCATTTTCTCTCGCATGCAAATCGTGAGCACTTTTTTTAAATAAGGAAACTATTTAACAAGCCCCCTATTAATAATAATAATAATATCACTATTATCTAGGGCTTAAGAATAGCTAAAAAAAAGCTTGTGTTGGTGACTTGGGAAGTGCTGCATAGGCAAGCAGGTGTACCAAATAAGTACAACTGCTTATTACACCTCTTCCCAAACTTTTGGAGAAAACAAATGTGATTTTATGTAAACATATTACAATATTAACTAAGGAGCTGATGAATTATTTGCTGCGTTTTCAATCAAAGAACCATGTATAGGTCTCCGATGGGTGATGTAGATAGATGTTTTTTTTTTTGATATGGCATCTCGTAGGTAGCCATTAGAGGCCGTAACTACTTAACCGGACTTTCCTGTGGATGCCTTAATTAAAATTAAAGCCTCCAGCCGGGGGCACTTAAAACTAAATTAAAATTGGGCGACTACGCTTTAAGGGCACCCCCTGTGGGGCACGAACCTCGGCTTAGGGCGTCGCTAGAGAGGACAGCAAGGGACGGCTGGATGATGTGAATCGGCGGTTCATATCAACAGCATGCAAAATGACCGCGGGGCAATGAGGTTGCCCCAGAAAGAAATGGTGAATTGACTTGAACACGCTCTGCAAGGGTTCATACTAATGCGAGTAAAAATATTCTAGAGGTACTGGGTGGAGGCAGTGGGAAAATATAGGATATCAAGGAAAGATCGCACCCTCGGTGGTCTGCGAACGACCTGATATACCTAAGTAATACTTTATACAAATAGCCCTGTCAATCAATGACCAATATGTAACTTGACAACCGACCTAATTCTATTATAATTACTAGTTCAACGTTAGACATTTCGTGACTATAGTTAATCGAATATACTGCCTGTTTGTTCAGCTATCGATTAGGACAAATTCAATTAGATGTTGAACTCATACCTTGTTAATAGCAGTATGCAATTATATTACCTATTATTTTAACGCTAATTGGTATGGTGAGGTTCTGCTTCAACAAATATTATGAAGGAACCCTTTAATTGGATTCGTGGTCGAGGTTATAATAAGTTAGTGTTTGGCACAACCACAAAAGAGATTGCACGCACTAAAAGTACACGTGCAAATTTCAATGTTTTGTGAGCGAAATATCGTCAAATAGAAAATAACTCACAAGATGGAGAATAATTCCAGTAAGGTATTCGTATATTTCCCATCATTTGAGGTATTTCCAGAAGCAAATAATTGGAATTGCAAAATTAATTTTCAGTGGAGTTGTATTGGGAAAATTAATTGTGAAATTTCAAAATGTTCATGTAAATATTATGTATCGTATGTCTACCTAATGGGAATGTACATAGAGTGCATTATAGATAACAGATTCATGCTTAATTACTTTGTGCGGATATAAAATTAAATATATACTAAAATAACTAAAGAAACATAATTATATGTTTTTTAGGGTTCCGTTCCCAAAGGGTAGAAGCGGGACTCTATTTCTATAACTTCACTGTTACAAATGATGTAGGTATTCCTATTGCTGATATAACAACAAATACCTTTTAAACATTTTTTTCTTTATAGTTCATGGTACTGATTATAATGACGGTAATGCGTGCGTGGTACGTGACATCGACTGCCACTTAACCGGTTTTTTTGAAAAAAACAGTTTATTGTTTTGTTATCGATCATGGCGTTATATAAAAGAAAGTTATAGGATCGGTCTGAAACGGCAACAGCCTATAATGTTCTCACTACTGGAACACAGGACTCCTCTCTTAGTCTCTTCTTCTTCTACCACGAGGGCCCAGTGAGGGTTGGCCCATTTCATTTTTAAAGTGGACTTGAAAAAAGACGATGATCCCTGAGTTTGTTTCGACTATATCATCTCAGAAGTAATCAGTTAGGAAATGCCGGCTACATCTAATAAAAAAAAATATGACATGTAAAAGTGATCCTACTTGCTTAATAAACGATTTCTTTTCTTTGCTTCGAATTTTTGGTTCGAGATCAATAAAAATAAAACACGTTTCCTCACGACTTTAGACTTCGCCGTTTTGAGAGCACTGGTGATGAAATAATTAACACAAACAGAAGCGCCTGCCTGAGTTCGAATCTAAGAAGTCACGGTTGTTACCACTGCAATTCCTTTGCTCCACCTATTAGTCTAATGAATAAGCTAAATATGTCAATCTTAATAGATGAGAAAATGCCAGAAAAACGTATTTTCTCTACACCTTTCATCATTACGCGTTTTTATTATACAGCCTAGCGCGAGGGTCAGATCAACAATATTCATAAGACGAAATATTATGAGCACACATGATGCATTCCAAGTGTTTGTAACATTTTAAGATCTTTGCTGTGACACTAAAAGTCTCGGGTGATAACACGATAAACATATTACTACCATCTGGTACAAACATCGTACCTTATATAACACATCTGTAGCTACATTCGCAATCACACACCTGATCACTATATAATATAATAATATGCATATCTCGCATTGTTTTTTTTTTTATTAATCATAAATTAGTGCTTAACTGCAATCCCGTCTGATGTTAAGTAGTGATGCAATCGTTGATAATAAAGCTCGCTAATTTATTAAGAGCCCATTCACTCAAAAAACAGACTGAATAGGAATGAATGCAATGTTAAACCCAACAACACGACCAACGATACTGCGCCAGAGGGAGATTGATCTGGAGCTCCTCCACTACCAAACTCCCGACACCTAGTGAAGCCTAGATTCCGTTGAGATTGGATGCCCTGATCGAAATATGGTGTAAAGGACAGTCTTTTCAGTTTTTGAAAACATTCCTTTTGTCACATTTGTAACAGCCAATAATTTCTGCGTACCAGCCAGTCATTTTCATTGTTAGGCCAATGTACACGACGTTTTAATAGGCGTGTTTCAGGAAGCGTTTAAGTAAGACGACCGACTCGACGCATTTTCTACCTTGAGTTAACTCTGTGGCCTACCCCAGAGTGTTGATGGCGCGTAAAACGACGACATGTGCAACCGGCCGTACATAGTTAGAGAAAAGACTTCATTTGTAACATATGACTCCAAAAGTGCTTAAGTGTCACCTAATGCTTTGTAAGTAAGTACCTGCCTAATTATTGAAAAATGGCTATTTTCCAATTGGAAATATTTTTGAAAAACTATATCTCTCTCAATAAAAAAATAAAAAAACTTGTAATATAATTATTGGTAATGACATGACCAATTTTCGGTATCGTGAACAGCGGTGTCTTTTACCACACAATATTTCCGAACCATCATTTTTATTTATTATCAGACGGAAACTCCACTTTCCTAAAAGGTTTTTATCGAGAATGTTCTTTTTTTAATTATATGCCTGGACTTCATTATTAAAGCCCCATTATCTCAGCCCCGATTTTAATTTCAATCCAATAATAAAGACAGCCGCACTGGTCGATCGATTAGGTTAAGCTACACTTACCGCAGTTGGTCTGAGGATGGGACTATCTTTACCTACCGAGACCCCTCTGTGCCACAAAAACAGAAAAAGTCAAAAAAGTGCGTCAAAACTCCAAAAGTCTGACTCCAGTATTAACAAGGCGTATTTATTTATTTATTTTATTATTTACGTACACAATAAAATACATAAGGATATGACACAATTAAGATCTGTATACAGAGGTGCTGCTTATTTCTTAAGAAATTCGAATTACTCAGTAAGTGATTGGGTTGTGGAGGTCAGTTAGGTAGTTACTCCATGTAAAAAATGGATATTCAGCTGAAATAGGTTAGACTAGATAGCGACGCCGCTTGGGAGGAGCTTCGCCGTGTGTGTGGTGTGTGTGGTCTGACAGACCCCGTCGCCCGCCCCAGGGCGGTGGACATCCATGAGGATTTTCCACCCGGAAAAAAAAAAGATACCGGCGCCAACGAGGTTGGAAAAAGGTTAGGCATATTGTGACTTAAGGCGGCTCCAGAGGAAAAACACACCGCAGGCCGTTTTTATGTAGTTTTTCGGAGCTATCTACTCTTTAACCAAAAGAAATATCAACTTATTAAAAATACATAAATTTTTTCCATAATCTTGGCTTCAAAATTGTAGATTTTTTTTTTTTTTTACTAAGCATAATGTTTAAATAATTCCTTCACAACAAACCTCTGACAAGAGAAATAATTATCAAAAAAGTGCATCTCCTCGAAAAGTAAGCATTATTTAGATTGCGTTCTTACACTAATGGATAGGCAATTTTATGACGAACATTATTGTAGAAATATTTTTTTTAAACGACCAAAACAAAAATTTTATTCAACAATCTGAGCGTATTCCCCATCATTTCTCTTGCCCGAGCTATTGAGATTCAGTATGCCACAAGCTCTCGAAGGGGGAACCCGTGTCGATCGTCATCGCGCGGTCCGCTAGCATAGCGGCCGGCGCGTGAGCGAGAAAGCATCTGCTTGCTCGCTCACGCACCGCATGTCGCATAGAGTATAATACTATCATAAAGTGTCTGTGTTATTGATGTTCATTTTGGTGTTCGTTTTTTTAACCGATTTCAAAAGGGAGGAGGTTATATGTTTTTTATGTTTGATTGCGGATAACTTTACTATAATATAAATAATAGGGTATTTGACTAAAAAAAACTAATTAGTCCGTCATTCAGATTATAGAAAAATATTGGATAGGTTTATTATATACGTTTTACATTTCGTATATTTTGTTTTATCAAATCAATAAAAATTGACAAATATAATAGGCATCAAAGATCAGAAGTGATGGCTGGTGACGTCACTGGCCGCTAAAAAGTGTAGCGTGCAGTGACGTCACACGAGTTTTCAAAGCACTGTGTCGTCTTCATTTTTTGTTTATATGAAAAAAGAAAAAAATATGTGTCTAGTATTTTTTGGGTAGGCCCCCGACAAGGTGGACCGACGACCTGGTGAAGGTCGCGGGAAACCGCTGGATGCGGGAGGCGCAGGACCGGTCGTCGTGGAGAACCTTGGGGGAGGCCTATATCCAGCAGTGGACGTCTTTCGGCTGAAATGATGATGATGATGATGAGTATTTTTTGGAACTCTGACTGACGGACTAATTATGTTTTTTTAGTCAAATACCCTATTGCATAAGTTGATAAAAAATGCTATGCAATAGCTTTACCGCGGCAGTTCCCGAGTGCCACATGTTTTTTTTTTTTTAATTAGAAAGATTATATCTTCAAGGTAGTCTCATGTTAAGGAAATTAGGGTCTGATGATGGAAGACTAAGGAAACCTAGGAGAAATTTAAAAAATCATAGGGGCGCCTAGGGCATTTCTATATTTTTTTCATTAAGTGTTTTAACGCACTACAATTTAGTAAAGTTCGAAGTTGATGATGGAGCCGCGAGACAGCCGAGGGATCTCCTTAACGATTCGCATCAGCTGCCTCGTGTTTGTGCTTAATAAATTTATATTGATAAGAATTTTACACCTAAATGAGTTGTGATTGTCATTAAAGCTCTGATGATGAAGACAAAGGCCAGTTAAGGGAACTCCTCAAAGGTTTACAATAGTTACCTTGTGTTTGGACTTAATTCATTTATATTGATGAAAACTTTACACCCATATAGGTTTAAATGATGGTCTGCAATAGATCTGATGATGAAGACCATAGAAAGTCGAGGGAATTCCTCAACAATTTACAACACTGTACTTTAACATAGTTCAAACATTACCTACTCGTCATGCTTATGCAAAAATCAATTAAAATCAAGAGACTGAATTTAAGTTGTGTTATTTCATTGCGTTATTTCTAGAAATGCTCATACTTTCATTGTGGTCTTATAGGAATTAAAGCAAACGAAATACGTCATTTGCTTGCAGGCCTTTTCCAAATATGCTGCCGTCAGCGTCCAGTCTGACTGGATATTGTATTAGTCAGATGTTTACTATTTTTCTGCAAAAGGAAGCTTCCTTTACACAAACACAAAGCTTTGTGTAAATAATATTATAGTATATGTATTTGTTTATTTTTTTATGAGATAGTTTCATTTTTTACAATTTATATATTTGTTTTATTAAACGAGAATAATAATATAATTTCAGTCTTGCCTGAGCCCAAAAAAAACATCAAATCTTTTTTTATGTAGGTTTCCTGTCTGCAGAAATTTATTTGACCCTGATTACATTTTCCCTTAAAAAATAAAAAATGATAAATTAACCTTTATTATATTATTTTTCTATCCCTTTGACCATCTGACTTAGCGAACTTTCAATCTACAAAACTAACTTCCAACCCTGAAGTTACAGTCATAACATATTTAGTTGTAAAGGTCTAATCAATAAAAAATAAGTAAGCCCAAACACATCACAGTTGCGTCCGATGTGGATTCCCTTGATTCTCTGTCATCTCCATCATCAGGTCAGGCCCAAATCTTCACGGTTTTATAGTATCATCCGATATAAATACGAGTATCAAGTTTTCACCCGAAGCGTGCCTACAATTTTAGATAAATGGCCTAAATTTCTTAGAATTTCCATTATCGACACTGACGTGGTAACAATGAGATTACATAGGTAGCATACTCTTTCATATAAAAAAAGAATGGTCAAAATCGGTTCATTAACGATAAAGTTATCAGCGAGCACACATAAATCGAATTGAGAACCACGCTTTTGGGAAGTCGGTTAATAAATAAAATACGCAAAATTTTTATTATGAAGTATCGTCAACATTTGTTTCAGTCTATAATAACCAAAAGTATTTGGGCGCACCAATAAACAAAAATAAAAGTGCCATGTCTGTTACTTCTGTGGTCTATGAATTTAACTTGTATTTGTAAGTACTTCTTCCGCCAGACGGCGCTAGTAATATTTTGCGAAGTATTGTAGAGGTGGGGCGCGGTGAAGAGGGAGCAAATGCTCGAGGTCATTTGGTGAGGGTACGACCTTAATTTACATCCAAGTAAACCCTTTTAAATATACTCTGGCTGTCAAAAATTCGGCACCGAATGAAAGTTATATGTCTGTAAAAAATTGTCTGACAAATCCCATTCGTCAAATCGGCAATTCGTTATTGTGAAAAGTTGCGCTTGAGATGAATTGATACTAAAATTATACTTCACTGCTCACAGAAACTTGTTATAGTGTAGACTCACTTCCTAACAAGGAATATTAACTCAAAACTACAAACTACAACATTGCATTAGGAATTCTGCTACGGGTGTACATTAAAGTTAAGAGTCTGTTATAAATTTCAATAAACTGAAATTTCGGTGTTTGATTTCAGAGCATTCCTGTGAAATTTTGTAGATCTCCTTTTATGTTTTTGTAACTTTAGCTTCTACTCTAATTGATAGGTACTATGACTTGGATACAAAAGAGTATCCATTTCGTTCCTTTTTAGTATCAAACTAGGTTATCTTATACATTATTCATAAAAACAGTTATTATGATAAAAGTTCGAGATATGTCAAAAAAAAATCGCTTCGTATATTATAGTCAATCTTCAGTAACACGAATGCGCATATAGAGTAGCTACAACCATGAAGGTAGGTTCTTAGGAAAACTTACCTATTTTAGTAGAATTACAAGAATATGGTCGTTTAATATAGTAGTCTAAACCATACAACTTAGAATAGAATTCAGAATTGGTATGATACTCTCTTTCAGATCTATTCATCTCTCTATTTGAACCCTCTACTAAGCTTTTCCACATATCAGCACATGAATTATTCTTTTTCTATAAATGTCGCAGTAAACACAAAATTGTTCATAATATTATTTTACAACATGCTGACCTACATTCGAGTCAAAAGGATAGCTCCACAAAGTTATCTCACAACCAAACTTTAAAGTCGTTTAGGTAAACAGAGACAAATCCTACACGTTTATAATGCATTCCAACGTCGAGAGCTTTGGGAACTACTCTAAGTAGCAACACCTGTCTTTGTCTGCTTCTCACAAATTCTCACAAACAATTGATTGCGCACTGAACAAACAATTAACACCCTAGAGAAACCTATAAAAGTATAGCTCCAAGCCTACACAAGCAGGATATCCTGATGTTTTTTAAATGCAATTTTTCACGTTCGACGCTGTTCTTGCTTTTGTGTTTTATTTGGATAGTCAACTTTTTCGATGCAGGATGGTTTACAATAGCTTTCAACGGTTTTTAAGAGATGGGTGATTTTAAAAATATAGAAATAGAGCCATTTAATAAAACGTTCGTTTTCTCAAACTTAAAATGTATCAAACAACTCTAATTCCGACACTAAGAGCACACTACCACTAGTTCCTATTTTTATCTGGTCTTGTTGCTTTGTCAGTATTTATAGTAGGTTTAAACTAAATAGGATTATAATTTAGCGTGGTTAAAACTTTAGCCTGCCAACAATGCGATAGCGGGGTGGGCTTATCATCACTCGTGCAGAATATTATTTTGAGCGCTGTTTTAATAATACTACCCAACAATTTATTTTATTGCTGACATAGTCTCTACCACAAAGGGCATAAAATCCAGTCGACCACAGCAACCGCTGATGAAAATGCTTAATTTTAACAAGTGACAAAAGACCGCCAGCCACATTTAAGACCGCAAACCGCACCCAACATCACACTGGGGTGAAAAAGCTAGAATAATAAATTTATTGTCGTTTACTATTTGCGACTGTTAGGTCTTGTAGCTCAGCATGTAGCAATGTTACACTCGGATTTCTTAAACATTTATGAAATTTTATGGTCGTTAACAATATTTAACATGGAAAACGTCTCCATTTCTTGCAGCGGAAAGCAATCAAAGCTCCTGTAGGATACCTCTACAATCTACTTACTCTAAGTTACCGACCGTACATGGATACTATCTTCTTTATTAAACCGTTTCCAACGTACGTCCCTTTGGAATAGCTCCGATTAGTTTCCATTTCTACAATATTACGGCTTTCTGATTAAAGTCAGAGAGGTCTTAACTTCAACAAAGCACTTTTTCTCAATATAAGTATAAAACTGAGGACATTTTGGATGGCTATTAACTGACCAATCATTACAAGCATTCTATATAAATCCATTTATCTCAGTTAGATTTTCATCTGACATACCATGCTCTCTTCTTGTTTCTATTCAATTTTTAGACCAGTGTAGTACCTAACATAGCATTAAGTTATAAATAGCAGTCTAGACTCAGGACATTTTTGAAAGCGCACGTTTATTTAAAAATAACTAACAGACCAGACTAAACTGCTGTAGAAGTCTATTCATAGATCCTAAAAATATACACCCTGATGTCAAATAGAAACACTATTCTGGTTATTTCTGGAATTAGTTCGGTGTTCGAATGTATCGACCCAAACACTGGTGTTGCTAGATTAGATACCGACGCGACTATACAATGATAGTTTGATTGTGTGTTTATTTAGGATACTGCTATGCGTGACAGCACTTTAAATATCCCTGGCCGACCTATTGCCAAGTTCCGCATAACTAAAAGGTATTGGTTTTGCGTTCTGAAACAAATACACGCTTCGTTACTTCTGAATGACATGTGTACTGGTCATGATAAGTAAGCAGCATATATTTGTCATTGTATGATTTTGAACTGAAACTAAAGCTGTGTTAGTTTATAATCTATCCCGCGATATTGTTATCTATACAACGTTATTTTTTGTATATGTACCCAAAACACGTGTGTAGTATTTTTCAATAAAGAATCTATGTACAAAATTTCAAAATGATATCACGAAAAACCACTAAGTTATGAGCTTGTTATCTTACCTGGTTGTCCGAACAAAAATATGGTCAACTCGCTCGCCCGCCCGCGCTTAGATAGACCCTGTCCAGCTATGCGCACGCGCTTAGTACTATGATCTACCGTCAACTGTCTTTTGCGCTTTTCGCTATTTCTAAATGTATTTGGGAAATAATATAACATGGTGTAAAAATTATTGAAATCGATTTAGATGCTTATTCTGAACAAAATATGTTCAGGTTTCGTATAAAGAAAAAATAAGGTTGTAGATGTACTATACGGTACAATATACCTAACGTATTCAATTTCAATAGTTCCTTATTATCAAACCAGCAAAGAGCGAACAGTTCTTTGCTGGTCAGTTACAGAGTTCTCAACATCATCATCATCATCCCAGCGTTAATCCCAGTCGCATCCGAAGCCTTTTCAGCTTTGGAGTCTGGGGTCCGCTTTACCAGTCTAACTGCTGATATGGATAAACTTTGACATTTTCCGTGAAGCGACTGCCGTCTGACCTCCACAACCCGAAGGCGACATCGAAGCATTGCAGTTAGACCAATTGTTGGACTTTTGAGGGCTCCAACAACCCGTAACGACTGCCACTAGATGTTCGTATGGCAACCGGGACCAACGGCTTAACGTGCTTTCCGAGGCACGACCAGACCAGTGCAAATATTCATATTCATGCATACAAATACTTGCACTGTGCGGGGATCGAACCCGCGCCACCTTGCGCAGCGGCCGCGTCCGCTACCGCTACGCCAGGGAGGCTGTCACGTTAAAGAGACTGTCAGTTACAGAGTTCTCAACATCTGTCCGATTTTCCCACCGTAAAATTGTACCGCTGATTGGTCGGTCTCACCCGCAGCTCGTTCTAAGTCAATATATGTATGTACTCTTAGTTGGAAATACACATAGGAGTCAAAGAAAGGAAATGAATATTTAATTGTTAAGATCATTTTTGACCCTTAAACATAATCGGAACCCTCTGATATATGCTGTATCTTGATTGAAACTTTTATCAAATTTAAGGCAATGGTTTTTAATACAATTGCTCACAATTCTTCATGAGTTGTATCACCGTTATGTGGGAAAGGATAGAAATGTTTGTGGTATAACAATGGACATGAAATCTGTTTTTGTATTTATTCATAACTTAAAAATCATTCTTTCATAGGTGTCGGCTATAGCGATTTAAATAAAAATACTTATTTTCCATAGTTAAACTATTAGCCAGGTAGAAAAGAGTTGTCTTTTCAACCTGTTTGATAGTTTTGCTATGGAAATGAAGTAATTTTTCGGTCAGTCAGAGTGTCCATGCACTGCGTTAGACTTAGGTATACCAGTATATTCATGTAGGATATATAAATTAAACTTTAGAAAATAAATTCAGTTCTTTGTCCTGTTCTGTAAAGCGTCAATTATACTAAATGCATTCCGGAGACCCGACCCGGTTAAAGGATTTATCGAAGAAGTTCATGGAATGCATCGGAATTTTTTAATTTGTTTCATGGTTCTCATAATAAGTGGAAATACGTTTTTTATTAGTGATAAAAAGTTGTATTATATTGATATAGCTTCTACCGGAGCATTCGCTCGATTGTCAAAAATTATCCCCCAAACATACTACCGACACAAGAGTAGCCTCTTAAGGCATTAAGTCCTCTTTTTTCAAATAGCGAATATATTTTCATTTAGTAAATTTGTTATTTTCATTATTACAAACAGACACTTAATTTATTTGTTTAACCGATTAAAAAAGAACTGCTGATCTTATTATTAATTCGTATTGAGAACCATTAGCATAGTAACCTCCTTGAATTTAACGAGAATGCAAAATGACTGCTTATTTAATAATTACAAGTATGGTGTTACATGTTTTCTTTTTTTTTTGGCTCGTGTTCAGATAGTAGCTACGCTAATATGCCAATACCTGCAAGCAATTTGAATAATGTTAATTTCTTTGTAAACCTTTTACGTTATATACATATCTAGTATAGAATCAATACTGTGCATGTTCTGCTGGGGAGTTTGCAGCGTCACTTTTCTTGTCAGTGAAAGCACTTGGAAGTGATGAAGGGCAGCTATTTTGGGGGAATTGTCTTATATAATTTTGATGTTCAATTATTACTGATTCACAATCTAATTTGAATAAATTTCGTATTAAGATTGCTGATGTCCGCGTTATTTTAAAACAGGGAAAAAGCAATTTGTGCAAGTCCTCATAAAAGTGGTTTACAAAAAATAATTTTAGCCTGTCTTTCATGAATTGTGCTCCTAAAACAACATTAATAAATAACTTTGTGCTATTCTTTGAAGCATTTTCACAAAATGTTTTTGTACGCCCATGGAGATTGTCCTTTTTCAAACAATGTAGAGGTTCGTGAAAGAAACGAGGCTCATTACTCGCTCGCTATCCGAGAACGTCTAATTGGAACATTATGTTTTTTTATAATTTTTCAATTTTGTTCCTAAAAATCAGCATTTGTGTCATACAAATGTTGCACAAATTTCTTAAGTAAAATGCGGTAATATTATGTAAATAGCTAGTATAGGTAAGTCACGATTTATACCTAATATAAGTTGTGAAAGTCCGATCAACATCGATCCAGCCTTTTCAGAGATCATCCGGAACAGACATACAGACAGACACAATGTTGTATGTAGCTTACTTTGGTACTATAAAAAGACATTCATTTTTATGTATATGCACTGATATTTATCGATTTTTGTCTAGTACATTTTACAGAATACTATCAAACGTCAAACTTATTCCTCGAACAAAAGTTATTTGGTGATGATAAATCAGCCTAAGTAAAATAAATTACTTATAATAAAATCTAAGTCGCATTACATATATATATATATATATACTATCTGTATATTATAGGATATTGTATATTTTTATGAATTTTATAATAAATAAAAACAAATAATTCAAAAGTTAGACACAATTTCAGCTCCAACAGTGTCTCAAACGAATTTTGAAGTTGAAAAAGTGCTGATTCTCAGCCTGATTTGAATAATTCACTCTGTTTTTTTTTTAAATTTTGGTTATTCAGTCATAAAATCGCATAATTACGTAAAATATACATAAGTTTCGACTGTAGAATTAGGTTGAAGACATTGGGCTTAAATTTATTGGGAGTTGAAATTACTCTAGGGAGAGAACAACCCCGCTTGATAGCTAAGCCGTTCATTCGGTTACCGGTATCGAGCATGTAACATCTTGTAAAGCAATGAAACGTCAACCAAATTATGTCGCTAACACTTTGAATTTTATTAGATTTTTCATTCGAATAAGCGATTGAAGGGCTAAACCCATTGAACCCCTTTCAAGGAACCCATTCCAATAAATGGGTTCTTCAAAACCCATTCAAGGCTCCTATTTATATCATGGTTTATTAACCTGTTCTTAATATAAAGGTCTTTGAATTGTTTTATATCGCGAATATCGAATAAGGGTTACCCTTATGCAATAACTTTTTGGTTTGAAGGAAGTTGCTTACCCTCTGAGGATGTGTGATTGGGTTGAAGGGGTAACCCGGTCGTGTCAGATAAGCCGTTTACAACATTGTAACACGCATCGTAAGGGTTTCTTTTAACCCTTTGCAGAAACTCAAAAAAACCCTATATATAGTTAATCGAAATGGCCCCTGTATTGTTTTTCGACATTGCAGTCAGCACCTTAACAACAGCTATGTTGTTAAAAACAAAACAATATTTGAAACCTCAAGAAAACTAACTTGATATTTATGTACCTATAATAACAACAGAATACATAACATGATGGACATTCAATTTAAACCATAATTATACGTATATACGTTGATTTTAATCCATTTAGAAGACTTATGTAGGTAATAATTTAAAAGACAGCAAAGACCTAATAAATGATAGAACAGTCACTATCCTTTTACAACTATTCTACCTATGATTCTGAATTATTGTCTGCGTTACAGTGATTTCAGGTTGATGCTGTCAGAAAAAACTTATCAGCGAGTGGGCTGTATACTATGTAAATTAGGTGTACCTACCTAAATTGTTATTTCAGGGTTACGAGACATTTAATTTCAATACCGATAAAGAATTCGTATTAGTTGCCTTGATGTATAAGCTACTCGACTATTTGGCTATTGTTGTCAAGTCAGCCTGTTGTTGCCAATTATTTAAACCGCCGATTTATCGGTTCGCGGATTAAATAGCGGACATGGCTTTTACTGCCGAATGAAATATTTGTAATTTACGTAATGGATTTTAAAACATGAAAAAGATTCGAAGGTCTCCTTCACATTTCAGTTTTCAATGTAGGTACGTTAATGAAATAGCCACGGGGGTTTCAATTAAGTCCGGTTTAATTACCAATATAATGCTTTTATGGGAGAAACATTAAGGTAAAAGAAATCACGTATATTAATGTAGGTACCACTTACTGTTTTACAGCCACAGAAGGCGTTTGGCATTATAAAATTACTAGCTTTCCGCCCGCGGCTTCGCCCGCGTGGAGTTCGGTTATATCGCTCTTTTTAGATTTCCCTCGGGAACATCAATTTTTTTCAGGATAAAAGATAGCCTATGTTCTTTCTCAGGGTCTAAAGATTGTCTGTACCAAATTTCATCAAAATCGGTTGAGAGGTTTAAGTGGGAAAGCGTAACAGACAGACAGACAGACAGACAGACCGACAGACAGACAGACAGACAGACAGAGTTACTTTCGCATTTATAATATTAGTATGGATTTTATAAATATCCCACGATGTCATTGGACTTGGCACAAGCCGACTAGATAGGTATTATGATCACTATATAAGTCACCTACTTACACATTATGTACCACGATTGGTTACAACACATAATCCTCTTTACGAGTATACGGAAACATTGTCAAAATTACATTAGAATAAATCTGTATGACCTGGTTTTTCTTTCAGTTTCAAAGAGTTTGTGCGTGTCCTCATTATTAAAAAAATAGCGGATGGGTAGGTACTGGCACTCGCCCGAAAACAACTTTATTTTAAGAGACAATTGTAAGTTTTTAACTTCTGTAGAATATATTGGTGTAAGAGAAGAGTTATGTTCGTATTGAACAGTATATTATGTAATGCCAGAGCACTGTAATTAAAAGTTTCAGTTACATTTGATTGATGTAGCAGCCACTTCATCCAGTCGAATTGCTTTAACTGAAAAGTTGATCGTATAATGGTTGATATTTTGCAAGTTTCCAGAATGTTTGATGATTTTGACGTTTTCAGTGCAGTGTGTACTTAAGCCTATTTAAGATTATTTTAAATACTTACCAATTTAATTATGAATAACTGTAGAATATGATGATATTTTACAAAATACACTAACACACCCACTAATAAGTCTTAGAGTAAAACTAAACTATGGATAATACACTTAATTGTTTGTCTTTCAACACTTCTAATTAAGAAATTTAAAACACACACTAATATTATCTTTGTTTAAATGTCTTTGGTCATGGTTGCTTAATGTTCTAGGGATAGTTTTACGAAGGATAAAAATAATGTCCAAAACTATTTGTAAAACAGTGTAAATAGTTCATAAACCGTGTGTAAACTTTTCAAAGGTTGCAATCAGAAAATTTCAGTCGTTTCTTGTGTATAAATAGGTTCCAATATAATTTTACTCTGAGAAGCATTTTTGAATAATAAAACAACTTTGAAGCGGGTTTTTAGGGGGCAATGACGATCACTAAGAGTTTTGGAAAGTCGACAAAAGTTTTTCGACAAGACTTTTCATTGTCGTTTTAAGCTCGTAGTATTCGTTCGATGGTTGTGGCGTGGGTTTCGGGGGGTGCTAAGGAGGTGATGATAAAATAAAGTGTGAGTTCGCTTGGTCGATCGTAGTCCATGGGTTGGTGGCGCGCGAGCGAGCGCGTCGGACGCGGCGGGCGACGAGCGCGCTGGTCGACAACGGACTGGCGGTGCCTGAGGACGGCGAGCGCGCGTGTGTCCGTGTCCCGTGATCCCGTGTGCCCCGGCCCACAAGCCTGGCTGACATGCACTCCGCTCAACCGACTACCGACATGCAAACTCCATGCAATTACAAAAGGTCGCAGTAGTTTTGTTCTGTCGCCAATACCTAGTACAATTTATTAGCTTGGTTAAATTAGACAATACTACAGTCTTACAACATTAAATCTTTATATTTTATGTCCACACTAATTTGAGCAAAGCATTTAAAGAGAATTGTTTAAATTATTGAACGCGCCCACCTAATGTAATCGTTTTATTATGACTATTCAACGAATACTTACAATATAATTTAGATAGAGATAAACTTGATACTCAATCATATTACCTACCTATTTCATTAAGCAAGGATAAACCGAATATGCAGTACGAGTTTATGACTGCCAATTTTTAATTTTTAGTCAAGATTAGGTAGGCTTACTTGTAACTGTTTCATTCAAAAGGAAATGACTGAATAAAAAAAAACGACAAACAATAAACAATAATTGATGAATGAATAATGAAATGCACTGATGCTACATCTTTAACTCCCATTTTCAGGGCATTATATATTTTTCACTTTTTCTCTATTATATTCCGTGGTTGAGTTTAAAGCATGATAAATGAAGAATTATAGGTAAATACTACCTACTTCTACATGGAAGAGCTGCTCCTCAAGAACAAGTACGTATGTCTTACGTTTGGATTAAAAATTAATCGGAGTAGGTAAAACGAAAACCATGATCGTCGACCATGCTGGTAATAATTCGCCCAAAGTAACGTAGATCGCAAATTGTGACGTAGTCGAATCGTATGTCTACCTGGGTGCTCTGGTATAAAAAAATGGCGGTATTGTGAAGTAGATCAAGCGGCGCATGGCCATGAAAAGAGGGGCAATGGACAAGCTCAAGAAAATATGGAAAAATCACGACATAACTAAAGCCACTAAGATCAGGCTCGTCCAAGCACTAATATTTCCCATATTTCTCTACGCAGCTGAAACGTGGCCGTTACGACAACTGGAAAAGACGCTCTAGAAATGTGGTGTTGATGAAGAATGATTGGGGTATCATGGACTGAGTTTAGAACAAACGTTTCTATACTCCAATAACTCGGCATAAAACTGCGTCTTTCAGAATTAGTACAGTCCCATATACTCGGATTTTTCGTTCACGTGACAAGGCGCAATAACTCCATAGAATGTTTGGTCGTCCAGGGCAGAGTAGAGAGGAACAGACCTCGTGGGAAGTCACCGATGAGGTGGGCCAACCAAATCAAATCGGCAGTGGGGGGACCTGTAAATGAACGCTCCAGACTGTCGTCCAACAGGGATAGATGGAGAGAAATCGTGCGCCGTGCGACATCAACGTTTCGAATTCAGTCATAGTGACCACGACCGCTCTGTCAAGAGTGAAACGAAGAGGAAGAAGTCTACCTACTTATCGAATCTGATGTATCACCCGGCATCTTTCAGCTACGTGAAATGCAACCGCATAAAAATTACAAACATTAAGTGTAGCTTGATACCTCGACCCTGTACCTATAACCATAGAATAAAGAGGGGAAGTAGGTTATCTGCGACCCAATCCGCGATTTAATTGCCTACTGTCTTAGGGTTGACGACTGTCCGCGCTTCGTCGGTTACGGTTGTCGCCCAAACCGCTAACAAATATTTATAGACTAAGAGCTTATGTTTAAATTATTTGCTTAGTATTTAGTTTACATATACTAGTCAGTTTTTTTTTGTAATTTTTATTTTTAGTTTTGTACACATAAAGAACCATATTTATTTTTATTTTTAATTAATACAAATATAAATAATACGAACATAACATCTATTGAATCACACATTTAATACAAAATTACAAATTAGCTACAGAAAAATACCTACTTTCTTCGGTTTCGACTATTACGAAACGCGTTGTTATTAAACTTTAATGTGTAATATATCCGTATCCTTGTAAATAACTTTTAGAAATATAATTTGAAAAATATAAGTCTTTTATTTGTTCATAAATAGACATACCAACTTTGCAGTTTATGTGATCATTTTTTAAAAGCTAATGTGCCGAAAAGCCGTGACGCGCGAACCTCGTTCAGTGCTAGCCGCGACTAGCGCAGTCATAGGCACTCTAATATTGTGTTTAGGTGTGCGTGCGGCGACGCATAGATACTATGGCGCACACATACAAGCCGCGCGCGGTCCGTTTGTATGAAGATAACGTACTTCCCTCTCTTTATTCTATGCTATAACTATTCACGGACGATATAACAAGCTATATGTACATTCCCAATTTCAGCTGATCTTGAATCGACTTTTCGTACAATGAGCTAGCAAGTCAGCTTATAATGGAAATGTGTCGTCAAGCTTTCATTGTAAGAAGAGTGGTTCAAAGTACATATGTAAGAATATCTGTTTCATAAAAAGTTATAATAAAATAATTCATTTTTATTACACCTGTCGTAAAATGAATTCAGTTCATGATCGCCTACAATTGGGTGAGTTAATTCGGCACACCTAAATTGCATTGGAGTGATGTGGTATTCCAAAATAATTTTCGGAAGGAAGATGTTGGAAAAATTTAATGTATGCGCAAGAGTTGACGTGTCGTGGTGTGACGTCACTGCTGTCGACGTGCCATCTATTCTCGTCCGCGACATTTCCTCGGCTGCGTCGCACGACGTACTCGCACCGACGCGACAAAAGCCAGAAATATTTGACGACATTCAAAGGTCAACTTCACAAACATCTACTAGTTGTTTACTTGTCCTGTAGTTAGATTAACTATTTTGTAGACGATTTAGTTGAATTATATATTTTAAGGTTCTTGTTTCAATGCAGCCTGCAAAATTCAAATCAGGCTATTTATTGGAAAAAATTGAAATTTGCAATTATAGCTTCTATTGCGATATTGCTGTTTTAAACATGATAATTTATTAACTATTGTATTCTAGTTACCAGACGCGGGCTATTTAAATGGATGGAGATCTATCAAAGAATAATAAACCTTGACTTAATGAATTTACAGGAATTTAAAAAGATAATCTTTTAAAGTTTTGTAGTCGTTCGGCTTCCCCTGAAGCCGGTAAGGGACTGCGGACCTGAACAAAAACTATTCTATATATATACGAGATGGTTTTAAAACACTTTTAGCCTGTTCATGGCAAACTGCAGATTAAAAATGTTTTGTTACCTGATAATGAGCTTGTTTACATGTGTTGTCTTTCCAAAATATCGCCCGTTGACTAATGGTTGAAAAAAAAAATGTTAAATTATATTGCGAGAATTTCAAGTCGTTTCCCATTACCAATAAAATAATACAGCCCTTTAACAGGTAGGTAGACAAACAACTGCGATGCAGGCGTATAAGGCTAATGGTCCAGATGGTATACCAACGATTGTTCTTAAGGCATGTGCGAGTTGTCTCCTTAATTGACGCCCTTGTATCATCTCTCTGGTACTGTATTGGACTGATATAGTATTCAAGTCCTGAAAGCTTGCCAACGTGCAGCCCGTGCCCAAAAAGGGTAGTCGTGCCGATCCTATCAACTATCGGGCAATTTAACTAACCTCCATACTCTGAAAGATTATGGAACGTGTATTGAACCCGCGCCTCTTGGCATTCTTGGAAGGTAACCATTTGCTCAGTGACCGCCAGTACGGGTTTTTCCGCAATCGGTCAACTGGGGATCTACTAGTGTATGTCACTTTCTTGTGGGGCGAGGTCCTCGAGAAAAATGGGGAAGCTGATCTATGGGTATGCAGATAATGCACAGTTATGGAGAGATACCTGCCGAGTGCTCGAGATGGTAAGGAATCAATCTGATCCGAAAGAGAGGCCATGATATAGCGTACAAGTGTTGCACTACAGGCAGTCTCCGAATGGGGTAAAGCCAACCTTGTAGCATTCAATGCCACCAATACACAAGCGTGTCTATTTACCGCGAAAAGAAGTCTACCTTAGCTCCTGCTTTTCTAAATGTATCCTTGGAGTGTACCGACCGCCTTGAGCTTTTGGGAGTTGAGATTTCCTCGAACCTAAACTTTGAGCGGTTTATTGGATCCAAGGCCAAGATGGCTGCCAGGAAACTTGGCATTATCGCAAAGACCTGGCGGTATTTCACACCAGGACAGATTTTAATGTTATACAAAGCACAGGTCCATTCGTGTGTAGTACTGCAGCCACATTTGGAATGGTGCTGCAAAATGCCACCTGGCTACTTTGGATTCAGTGGAGAGGCATGCGAAGAGGCTAATTGGCTCAGATTTAGCTCAAAACGATCTCCAAAGCCTGAGGTACAGGCGAAGAGTAGCCAGCCTGTCGGTGTTCTATAGGATGCATTTTGGAGATTGTGCGAGGGAATGGCATGATTTAATTCCCCTTTCTCCGTTCCATCATCAGACGATCCGTCATACGGCGAGTATTCACCCTTATGTTGTTGACAACACTACGATCCGGACGAAGCGCTTCGCCTCTTCTTTTATTTTAACCCCAAAAGAGTTATTTTAAAATTGTAGTATCTTATAAGATGTTAATCCAAATTAAGTGATGTCAAGGACAATTTTTCCTCCGTGTGGTACCGGGCATAGAATACTAACAACCCATATCCTCCCGTGGGTGTAGTAAGAGACGACTAAGGGAACTCTCACCAGGGAAGTGGGCTGCAGCGGTTCTCCAGTGGAATATCAAATTACTGCTTTCCCGAACCCGTCTGCCAAGCGTGGGGATTATGGCAACCAAAATGTAATGGAAAACCTTGGGGAAGGCCTTTGTTCAGCAGTGGACCTCTATAGGCTCAAGAAGAAGAAGGACAATTTTGTTCATAATTAAATACTATTAATTTATTTGGATAAGGATTAATATTTGTTTTTTTCCCATCTTCCGCTCGTATTGGTCGCAGCGTGATGTTATATATAGCCTAAAGCCTTCGTGGATTACTGGGCCCTACAACGCAAAAATAATTTTTCAGATTGGACCAGTAGTGAGATTGGCGCGTTCAAACAAACAAACTCTTTAGTTTTATATGTTAGTATAATTAGTATACATATAAAAAAGGAAAAACTTTTTACAAAAAATAGATATCGACTTCAAAAAACACTTAAAAGAAAAAAATTATTTTACTTTTGTCATGGCTCTAGAAGTCGATGGAGAGCTAACAATAGAAACCTCGGACACCGACTTCTAGAGTCACGGCAAGTGTTTTATTGAAGTGTTTTTTGAAGTCGGTTAAAAAAAGGTTTATTGAACATAAGCCTATGTCTTACTGAAACAATGTTAATGTTATATACAACTACAAACGTTACGGATTGTATTAGACACATTATACATTGGTATTCTGATCTCTAAACAACGTCCGTCCTTGTATCTTTACGTTTAGTGTCCCTCCGAAGCAAAATCAGAAGAATGATGATGTCTGGTGAAGCCGTACGGAGAACGGGTCTGAGCAGTTGTGTTGCGATGTGTGCCGGGTACGATGTGCCTAATGTTGTTGTGTCGGGAGTTTGGTCGTGAAGGCTCTCCAGATCATCCTCTGGCGCAGCATCGTTTGTCGTGTTGTTGGGTTAAACATTGCATCACCTCGCTCAACTGCCGTCTTCCTTCCTATTCACTCAGTTTTTTTGAGTGAATAGGCTTAATAAGCTAGTGTGCTTTACCATCAACGATTGCATCACTGCTTGCCATCAGGCGGGATTGCAGTCAAGCACTAGTTTATAACTATTAAAAAAAAAAAATATTTTTACGGGCGACAACAGGTCAAGCTGACTGAAACTGTCAAAAATATTCTTAATCAACTTTGAGCCTTAATAGTTTAGGGATAAAGTTGAAAATCTAATAACAAAATTTCACACATTGTAGTAGCCTGATGTGCTGTCGTCTGTACCCAACTCATTGGTACGAAATATTTATTTACTTATATAAATTAAAAAAAGAAAACTGTATTCCGAAGGTACCCTTTGCGTACGGAACTATACCTGAGAATCGCACACAATACGCTTGCGGGAATCACTTCGTAGTACTCTATGCTACGAATTAGAAAAGCAATAGAAACTAATAAATCATATAAATTGTGTTCACCGCCATCTATGAACAGCATGTTGACTAAACAACTCCATTCACGTAACTTTGTAGACGACTGCTACGAAGACGCGCTACGTTATTAGGTTACGTACGAGTTACGCAAAATGTGGCTTACATTTTGCGTAACTCGTGACCTAGTAATTCCTAATTATTTTCACAGATGGCATAACGTGTACGAAAAACTACAGTAACAAAGCTTTCATAAATGTTCCGAGTAGTACTACATCAGTATAATACCGAGCGTATAACGGAAGCTATAGAGCTCTAAAGTTAGAGGCTCTAAAGTTTTTGCTAGGAATCTGACTATTGGGCATAGCCGGCTAAGCAAGCTGAAGACTGACGACGGCAAGATCATAACGTCCGGGCCCGAGCTTTTGAGGGAAGTCGAGAATTTCTATGGACAGCTCTACACTTTGACGACAAAACCCGCATTAAATCTTGCTGATGACCCTAGAGCAAGATTAACCCGACATTACACCGAAGATATCCCGGACGTCAGCCTGCAGGAGATTCGATTGGCTCTTAAACAGCTTAAGAACAACAAGGCGCCGGGCGATGACGGAATAACGGCTGAGCTACTGAAGGCAGGTGATGAACCGATCCTTAGGGCCCTTCAGAAGTTATTTAATTCCGTCATAGTCGAGGGAAAAACGCCACAGGCATGGTACAGAAGTGTGGTGGTACTCTTTTTCAAAAAGAGTGACAACACCCTTTTGAAAAACTACAGACCCATCTCACTTCTGAGTCATGTGTATAAGTTGTTTTTGAGAGTCCTCACGAATCGTCTAGCGTCTAGCCTGCAGGTTTGACGACTTCCAGCCTCCCGAACAAGCCAGTTTTCGAAAAGGCTTCAGCACAGTAGACCACATACATACGCTGCGGCAGGTAATACAGAAGATCGAGGAGTATAACCTACCCATTTGCTTGGCGTTTGTGGACTACGAAAAAGCCTTTGATTCGATCGAGACCTGGGCTGTACTGCAGTCTCTCCAGCGGTGCCAAGTAGACTATCGGTATATTGAAGCGCTGAAGGGTTTGTACGAAAACGCCACTATGTCAGTCCGAATACAGGACCAGACCTCGAAACCAATACCTCTGCAGCGTGGTGTCAGACAGGGAGATGTTATCTCCCCGAAACTGTTCACCGCTGCATTGGAGGATGCCTTCAAGGTTCTGGACTGGAAAGGACTGGTCATCAACATCAATGGCGAGTACATGACACATCTTCGGTTTGCTGATGATATCGTAGTCATGGCTGAGACCGCGGAGGACCTGAGTACAATGCTCGAAGACCGCAGTAGAGCCTCCGAGCGAGTCGGTCTTAGGATGAACATGGACAAAACGAAAGTCATGTCTAATGCCCATGTTATACCGACTCCTATAAAGATTGGAGACTCTGTTCTCGAAGTTGTTGACAGTTACGTGTACCTGGGACAAACTATTCAATTAGGAAGGTCCAACTTCGAGAAAGAGGTCAATCGTCGAATCCAACTCGGCTGGGCTGCTTTCGGGAAGCTACGTAAAATCTTCTCGTCCGAATTACCGCAGTGTCTCAAGACAAAAGTCTTCGACCAGTGTGTGTTGCCAGTGACGACTTATGGAATTGAGACGTGGTCGCTAACAATGGGCCTTATAAGAAGGCTCAAAGTCACTAAAAGGGCAATGGAGAGGGCTATGCTTGGGGTTTCACTGCGCGATGGAATCAGGAATGAGGAGATCCGCAGAAGAACGAGAGTAACCGACATAGCCCGAAGAATTTCAACACTAAAGTGGCAGTGGGCTGAACACATTGCCCGTAGGACCGATGCCCGATGGGGCCGACGGGTTCTCGAGTGGCGACCACGCACCGGAAGACGTAGCGTGGGTAGGCCCCCGACAACAACAACAAGGTGGACCGACGAACTGGTGAAGGTCGCGGGATACCGCTGGATGCGGGAGGCGCAGGACCGGTCGTCGTGGAGAGTCTTGGGGGAGGCCTATGTCCAGCAGTGGACGTCTTTCGACTGAAATGATGATGATGATGATGAAATGTTCCGAGTACATACAAGTTAGCCAGTAGAATCTGTAAATTAAAAACACAATACATATCGAATGTGAATTTTATACAACATTCAGTAAACAATTATTTTCACACATTTTGCATCAGAGTGATGAACTTCATAAAAGCTTATTATGGTAGATTGGTATTCAGTTGTTTTCTGGTGACAAAAATTAGAATGTTTAATTTGAATATTTGTTTTATTCGTGGGTAGGAATATCTGATTGTGATAAGTAAAATAATTTATCACTAACGCCCGCTTAGATTTACGCGTTCATGAGTTATGCTAAATATTTTGGAAAATATTATAGAGGCATGAAGGGCCAGAATGTGTAAAAGTTCAATCACCCTCCATAGAAAAGGGAGAATCCTCTAACCAGACGCGTGTTGTGTTTGGCGAGCATTTGCTCGACGGTTGATGTCGGGAAGATGTATGTATGCTAGTTGCCCGATAAACGGCTTGCTTGACGCAGGATCTGCGTGACGTCAGTATGACACATTGTTCGCATGTAGTGTTGTAGATACGGCTACAGAATAAAATCAAAATCACATCTCATCTTCTGCCTATCGCAGTCTCTCACCGGACACTGTTTTTTTCGGTATTTTCCTGTTCCGCATAAAGCGAGAGCCAAGATGCCACCAATGTGGGGATTGTCCTGAGATCAAGGTGGAGCATATGGTGAAGGTCCGCCCGTCTTAGACGGAGCACAGAAGTGTCCTCGTAACGGCGATCTGTGGCGGCAATCTCTCGCTCAGCTATGGCTCAGGCCTTGGTTAGGAGCGTGCATGACAGGCCGTCACTTCCTTCTGCCAAGCATCAATGCTCGTAAAAGAGGAGGATGAGGACGTGAGGAAGAGGAAGTATCTGCGCTCTCACTCTAAGGGCGGGGTCACTGCGATCGTAAGCGATGGTGAGCAGTGGACAGCTCGCCGTCTGGTAAGGTCCAGGCCCGGGTCGACGGCGAGTAGTGTTCGACGCGCCTCTCAAAGATATGTGAGTACACCGTGACGAGGTTCAGTAGGATTGATGCATACTAGGGCCGTGGGTTGTGCGAAACAGCTCTTTGCGGACAGGCAAATGAAGGATACCCACGTGTGTTAGTTTAGTCAATAAAAGTCTTACACGCCCTTACATTGCCACCCAGAGTTTGAGAGGTCACTTGATGATGACCCAAAAAAGGAGTGGGCCGTAATTCTCCACGAATGTTTAGAAGTAAACCAAGAGTGCCCAAATTAAATCCTACCAATTTACACATCATAGATAGCGCAATACTTTGTTTTTAGTTTTGTCGTTTGAACTGCTGTTCCAACTCAAAAAACACTAATGTTTAGTTGAATTAATTTTAATCGGCGGAAGGCTTCATAAGAGTTATAAAGTTAATTATTTAACTTTGAGTTTACAAAGTCTAGATTTTCTCATTTAATCTGACTTAACGTATGTGTGGAATTAAAGAGATAAAGTCAATATTTTAGTATCGTGGTTGCTAGTTTGAATCGCAAACATAAGGAAGGATCGACCCCTGAGCGTAGCGGGTTATCTCAAAGCTCTATTCGGGTCTAAAACCATAAGAGAAATGGGTATTCAAGCTCGCCTGTGTAAAAAAAAACACAAAAGAGAGCTCTACTTTTTGCACCTTTTGCGAGATTATAAAATACAATTTCATTATCGAATTAGTCTGATCGTTAATAAAACTTACATATGCGTGTGTGGAGTATTATGTACAATTTACTCGACTGTGTCACAGCAAAGACAAGTTTTGGTTTTATGAAGTCAAAACGGCTGGTTATATAGGTCAAAAAAAAAAAATTGCCGTAAAAGGCTATTTCAAATAAACTCCTCAAGGAGTTGATAGAGAGCAGGAGTTGATATAGACATATTAATTCATTACCACAATCACCGGGATTCAGATGTAAAAAATGTTTCATGACAGGTCTCAATGTAGCGAATATTAACACCAAAAAATACCTAATGTTCAGATAATTATACGGGACAAAAAAAAGTCGATAAGGAGCCGCATGGATTGTATTTGATTAAATCATGCTCTATTTTACTTGGTTGATGTTAAAAAAAAGAAGCAGCAGCATATTTATGCCACTCGAAACATTTGTCAATTCTTCACTGGGCCACTGTCAAAGGCTTTTTGGTACCTAAATTATTTCCTTTATACGGAAGCATTCTTTATACGGAAGCATTTAATGTGAGTGCCTTCAAAAGTTTTATACTTATATGAAAAAAAAAAAAAAACTAAAGAATTACAACGAATGTTTTCGTTGACAGTGAAGATAGGGGTGTAGCTGAGAAATATCTTTAACTGAAGAACTGGCCATATCAATGGTCAATTTTCTATTCTTCAAAAATCCTTATTAGTATAATAAATCGGAAAGTGAGTTTGTTGGGTTTGTTCCGCTTTCACGCCATAACTGTTGATCTTTCAAATTTTGCAGACATAAAGTTAGAAGTCCGGATTAAATAATAGGGGACTTTTTATCCGGGAAAAATTTGATATTCCTGAGGGAAAACAAAACTATTGTTTACTTCATACCAGTTCGGTGATAGATGGCGCTGTGTGTCGTTTAAAACAATATAATGCTGTAAACGCATATGCACATGTAAATATGAAGCTTAATTATACGATAATTAACACACGAAAAAGAGGAATCTAAAAAGCGCGATATAACCGAAATCCACGCGGGCGAAGCTGCGGTCGGAAAGCTATTTAGAAAATAGATTGATTTGATTGGTTTGGCCTTAAAATGCGCTTCATCATCATCACCTACTACCTACACACACCTACTAGTGTATGCCACTCACCTATGGGGCGAGGCCCTCGAGAAAAATGGGGAAGCGATTGCCGTCTCCTTTGATGACGCGAAGGCCTTCGACCAGGTATGGCATGCTGGCCTTTTGAGTAAGCTTCCAGCGTACAGCATTTCCGCTGGCCTGACTGGCTGGGTAAAAGACTTCCTGACTGAACGGTCCCTCCGAGTTGTTGTCGACGGATGCTCATCGGAGCCCATGTCGATCAATGCCGGTGTTCCTCAGGGGTCTGTTCTCTCTGCAACTCTGTTCCTGCTGCATATTAACGATCTGCTGATGCCCCGGCATCTATGGGTATGCAGATGACAGCACAGTTGTGGAGAGATACCTGCCGGAAGCTCGGGCTAGTAAGGAATCAATCCGGTCCGAAAGAGAGGCTATGGTAGAGCGTACGAGTGCTGCACTACAAGCAGTCTACGAATGGGGCAAAGCCAATCTTGTAGCATTCAATGCCGCCAAAACACAGGCGTGTCTTTTCACCGCCAAAAGGAGCCCGTTCACCTTGGCTCCTACTTTTCAGATTGTATCCTTGGAGTGCACCGACCGCCTTCAGCTTTTGGGAGTTGAGATTTCCTCGAACCTTAACTTTGGGCGGTTCATTGAGTCCAAGGCCAAGGTGGCTGCCAGGAAACTTGGCGTTATCGCAAAGGTCCGGCAGTACTTCACACCTGGGCAGCTTCTAATGTTAAACAAAGCACAGGTCCGCTCGTGTGTGGAGTACTGCAGCCATATTTGGGCTGGTGCTGCCAAGTGTCACCTGGCCACTTTGGATTCAGTGGAGAGACGTGCAAAGAGGCTGATTGGTGACCCTGATCTAACTCGAGTTGGTCTCCAAAGCCTAGAGCACAGACGTAGAGTAGCCAGCCTTTCGGTGTTCTATAGGATGCATTTTGGGGAGTGTGCGAGGGAATTGCATGATTTAATTCCCCCATCTCCGTTCCACCATCGGACGACCCGTCGTACGGCGAGTTTCCACCCTTACGTTGTTAACACTACTACGATCCGGACGAAGCGTTTCGCCTCCTCCTTTATACCGCGTACATCAAGGGACTAGAACAACTTGCCGGCGCAGTTTCCGTCGGACTACAATTTGAGTGTCTTCAAGGGTAGAGTGAATAGGCTCTTAATCAACTAGCGCGCTTTACCATCAACGATCGCATCGCTGCTTACCATCAGGCGGGATTACGGTCAAGCGCTGGTTTATAATTTATAAAAAAAAAACCATCATCATCAACCTTTTTTTTATTGTCCCACTACTGGGTACAGGTTTTGTTTCATACAGAAAAGGAAATGCGCTTAGATGTAATAAATTACAAAAAAATATTTTAATGCCAATTTTACAATTTTCAGATAATAAATATTATAATAAGAATTAACTGACCCGGCAAACATTGTTTTGTCATAATTCTTTAGACGAAATTCGATTGAAAACCAAACTAATCAGAGTAGAGCTCAGGCCCTGAGGGCTTGAGACTAAGAAGTACCCGGCTAAAAGGCTGCCCGGGGCTTTACTCATGTAACAAGGCCTACGAATTTCCAATTCCGAATCAAATGATAAACTAAACTTCATAGTTACGACAATGTTCCCCCAGAAGATACATCACAGTAAATTCTCAAACTCCATCGAGGTATCTATGTAGGTATTATATTATAGAGAGGTAGGTAAGTTCATGAATTTGTGTGTGTAGCAGTTAGTAGGGGTAGGATCTCTTGATTAATTGAACCGATTTTGGAATTTATTTTACCAATATTTTAGCCACATTGACAGCCTCCTCGGCGTAGTGGTAGAGAACGCGCCCACTGCGCAAGGAGGCGCGGGTTCGATCCCCTCGCAGTGCAAATATTTGTATACATGAATATTAATATTTGCACGTGCCTGGTCGTGCCTCGGAATGCACGTTAAGCCGTTGGTCTCGGTTGCCATACGAACATTTAATGGCAGTCGATACGGGTTGTTGGAACCCTCAAAAGTCCTACAATTGGTCTAGCTGCAATGCTTCGATACCGCCTTCGGACTGTGGAGGTCAGGCGGCAGTAGCTTCACGGATAATATCGAAGTTTAGCCAAAATCAGTAGTTAGACTGCTAAAGCGGACCCTGGGCTTCCCGCTGGCTGGCTTTTTCAGCTTTGGAGTCCAGACTCCAAAGCTGAAAATGTTTCGAATGCGACTGGGATTAACACTGAGATGATGATGATGAATTTATTTTAGCCACTTCATTTGTGAGTACATTTTAAACGCACAATTAAGGTTATCTCTTTTTTTATAAATAGCCCTCTGGGAAGGTACCCAGACCTGACTAGTCAGTGCTGCCATATCATCATCATCATCATTGCAGCCGTCCACTGCTGGACATAGGCCTTCCCCAAGGATCTCCACGACGCGACGACCGGTCCTGCACCATCCAGCGGTTTCCCGCGACCTTCACCAGGTCGTCGGTCCTAATTGTCGGGGTCTAACCACGCTGCGTCTTCCAGTGGTGCCACATAGTGAATGCCATTGCAGAAAACCCTCATCCTAGTTTCTCGAACTGTGACCAAATGCGTGCGAGTAAGCAAACTGGACGGTTCCGCGGTATTCATACGGCGAGTGCGTACTTCCAAGTTGAATTTCTTTCAGACTAATACCAATTTCTTAATTAGCTACACGTAACTACGAACAACACCAAAACCGTCCAGTAGAATGAACCGAGGATTGTTGGTTATATGATGACAGTATACGTATACAAATAGATGTTAGCGGTTTATTTCCTCTGCTATCTGCAACTGACACATGACGTAACAAAAGGGTTAGTTGAGATTGTTTATTGTTTTTCTTTATAAGTGTGGTAGGTAGATACCGCGGTTCTTATAATAACAGAGTATTCTCAGCTATTAATACTCGACTTAAAAAAGAAGAATGATCTCAATTCGACATAAACTCTTTGTTATACATCCATAAACTCCACGTGAAGTTAGGAAGAAACTACAAATCGCCACCTGCTACTCATTTTGCCATTGATTTACGTTCATGCGTCTGGTCATATAGGCAAGCCGGCGGCAAGCAGCTGACCTTTCAAAAGAGTATCACAGTGCCTAAGGTTAAGTAAGTAAGTTCCTCCTCTTCCAGACTTGCACGCTACTCCGGGAGATGGACAGACAATATTGTTGCCATCACAAGCAAAACCTAGATGAGGTTGGGACAGGCGCATGGGTATAGCACAAGAAAGCAGAGGCCTATGCCCAAAGTGGGTAAAGTTAGGCTGTGGATGGTGATGATATTTAATCTTTCACACATGACATGTACAGAGGCGGACTTAATGCCTTAGTCATTCTCTACCAGTCAACCACAAGTGGTGAAGAGATAAGATGGTAGGTGCTTTACTTTGAAAGAAAATTGTAAAGAAAAAAAAAGCTCTTAACACTATTAAAAAATACTTAAATAAGCTAAATATACATACATACTATTACCAAAATATATACTTATAATATATACATAAAAAACTAAAATTTGGGAGAGAGGTGTAGCAATAACTCTACCCTAATTGTTGCGAAAATAACTCTGCGATTTCCGCTTAAATGCAATCCGACTGGCGGTCATCCTGATATCAAGAGGAAGCGCATTCCACAGAAGAATGCATTGAATGTGAAATTAAGAATGAACAAATGTGAAGGACAGAGTAAGAGGAGATTGATAGTTGAACGCAGATTCTTAGAGTGTGAAGAACATAAATATTGGAAGTGAGACACAAGTTAAGAAGGAGGAGTGGATGATTTAAGAAGAGAGAAAAGCGTGGTCAAGGCGCGCAAGTTTTGTTCTCTGACGAATGGGCATCCATTTCAGTTCAGACCTGTAGCTCGACACATGTTCATATTTCTTTAGATTAAATATGAACCGGATTCCATTGTTGAGCAATCTATCAAGCTTATCCAGCACAGCCGCATTCAGGTCAAAGTAGCACACATCACCATATTCGATTATAGGGAAAATTAAAGTCTGCCCAAGCATGGTTTTCGTTTTAACCGGTGAAAGTTCCTCAAACGATACAGGGAACGCAGGGTGCCGTGGACCCTTTGACTAACGTAGGAAACCTGACGTTGCCAGCTAAGCGTTGAGTCAATATGCAAACCAAGATCTTTGACATTAGGGGTATTGGGTATGACGGTACCATTGAAAATAAGAGGATGGATAGAGCCCTCTTCTCATCACTCGCTCATGCGTGAGCTTGTAATGTTATGTACATATTCAGATATACTTACACTTATTATTTATACTCATATTCATACTTATATATGTATCATTCATTTCCACGGTCCATAATATGCTTTCCATTATTATGAGGCTCTGTTTTGATCATATTCCACTACACCAGGACTCATTTTTCTGTTTACAGACTCAGTCCTCAACTTTACGCCTAAGTTTCGGCGACTTATTGACCCCTTAGCGTAGGAAGCCGTACCTATGCAGGACTGTATCACTTTTTCCTATCAAACACTGCACTTTTTAATTTAATACCATTTATATTTACATTGTTACAGAACATTTTCATTATTTTGACATTTTTTTGACAACATTGTTGATGATGTATCTATGACAACCTTCTCATCAAAATTCTTGTTGGTCTGCTATTTTTATTTCATAATTGTTATTCGAACTCTTTTATGGTAAAATGATTTACCGTTCCTCGTCCATATTTTCGAATATTTTAAATTTCGACCTCCAACCGTTCTCCGAGGTTTCTTTAGAAATCATCGCAGAGCAGTGGTCAGTCGAGCTCTGGCTTCCAAACAAGCCTCTTAAAAGTAGGTCTTCAGTAAACGCTGCCTCGAGAGCCCTTCTAGGGTGTTTCCTGCTGTGCCAGTCTCTATATAACTGGTGCGCCTGGAGCTGCCTGGCCCTTTGCCGCCGGAGCCCTCGACTGCTGCCGGCCTTGTGACGCCGGGGCAGTCCCTCTTCCGTAGCTGCCGCCGGTCCACCAGGGCCGCTCCTCTGTACCTGCCGCCGGTCCACCAGGGCCGTTCTTCCGTTGCTGCCGCCGGTCCACCAGGGCCGCTCCTCCGTAGCTGCCGCCGGTCCACCAGGGCCGCTCCTCTGTAGCTGCCGCCGGTCCACCAGGGCCGCTCGTCCGTTGCTGTCGCCGGTCCACCAGGGCCGCTCGTCCGTTGCTGTCGCCGGTCCACCAGGGCCGCTCGTCCGTTGCTGTCGCCGGTCCACCAGGGCCGCTCCTCCGTAGCTGTCGCCGGTCCACCAGGGCCGCTCGTCCGTTGCTGTCGCCGGTCCACCAGGGCCGCTCGTCCGTTGCTGTCGCCGGTCCACCAGGGCCGCTCGTCCGTTGCTGTCGCCGGTCCACCAGGGCCGCTCGTCCGTTGCTGTCGCCGGTCCACCAGGGCCGCTCCTCCGTAACTGCCGCCGGTCCACCAGGGGCCGCCCTTCACCATCACTCATCAATCATTCATCTACGTTATTCATTTTTACACTTCCATCTTGTCTTTAAATTTCTGTATACTTAATAAATACTGTCTCCCTCTAAAGTCTTTTCTTGTCGTTACACGACAGTTTAATATTATGAGGCTCTGTGGAAATGAATGATACATATATAAGTATGAATATGAGTATAAATAATAAGTGTAAGTATATCTGAATATGTACATAACATTACAAGCTTCCAATAATAATGGCCTGACACTTTAAGGGGTTTACTGACACCCCAACCCTACCAGACCAGTCTTTGATAGCATCCGAGTCTTGGTTTACCTCCGCTATAGCGTTCGACATACCTTCCACCCGCTCACCTGCATATACTTGGAGATCATCAGCGTATAGATGATACGAACACCGAAGACAGTGAGTTATGAAATTAATGAAAATGGAGAATAATAATGGAGAAATAATACCGCCCTGTGGAACACCAGCATCGAGATCACGCCAACTCGATGAGCTCTAATCGACGCGAACCGACTGCCGACGTCTCCGAAGATAAGAAGAGAACCATTCCAGTGCCTTGGACGAAACCATAAGGTGAGAGAGAATAGCAAGGAGAATATCGTGGCTGACGGCGTTAAAGGCATTGGAGAAATCAGTTAATACCAAAATAGTAACTTTGGTATCCTCCATAGCCTCTCTAATGTCACCAGTCACTTTAAGGAGAGCTGAACTGTGCTGTGCCCAGGTCTGAAACCAGACTGTAAGGGACTGACATGAGGCTATTCCGATAAATAAACCCAGAAAACTGCTTATGTACGCAGGCCTCAAGCACTTTAGATGGGAATGGGAGAATAGAAATGGGACGAAAGTGACTGGGTTGGGAAGGGTTTGAAATTTTAGGTAGTGGGCGGACATAAGCAATGCGCCACAGGGGTGGAAATTGGCTGGAATCGAGAGAATGTTTAATGATGTGGGTGATCGGAGGGAGATGGCAATCGAGGATCCAAACAACCATATAACGGCTGATGCCATAACATCCCACGGCCTTGAATGTTATTGAAAAAGAAATATAATTCCATTTCATGTTTTTTCATAAAAAAAATATTGAAGTTTGCTTACTACTGATGTTTCATGGGCTGCAATAATGTAAATATAGGATCAGTCACATTGGCTTTTGGGTAAAGCTTTTAACCATTAAGTATAGATTATATTTACCTACTATAGTGTGAAGATTGCTAAAGCTAAAGTGATATTTTTGCTACCTATATGCGAGTAACATGGCTTTGTCAATACAAAGCCAATAAAAAACATTGACAATGTTATTTTTGTCCTATCTGTATCCTATATCCATACTAATATATAATCCATACTAATATATAAAGCCGAAGAGTTTGATTGTTTGAACGCGCTAATCTCAGGAACTACTGGTCCGATTTGAAAAAATATTTATGCGTTGGATAGCCTATAGCTTTATTCTATAAAACACCACGCTGCGACCAATAGAAGCGGGGCATATAAAAAAACGCGGGTGAACCCGTGTGGCGCAGCTAGTAGTAAATATACAGTATGTTAACTAACAGAGGGCGTTCCCGTTAACCCGAAATAGTATAGCATACATACATGCTAAAAAAAATATTTCCATTCGAAAACAAAATGTTTTAAAAATTTTTCCAATATGAAAATATTCAATAAAAATTTTAAATTGACTTGTAAAAGAAACACACTGTACACGCGAACATGAAAGACGGCAACGTCGCAATTTATTTATACATGACGACTACTATTTTGATTTAAAACAGGAGGTTTCAAATTTATTTCCAATTAGAATTTTTTTTATTCGGATTTTTTTATGCTTATTTTTCTATGCTGATATTTTTATTTTAATCTATTAATGATATATATTAACGAGTTTAAGGGAACGCCCTCTGTTATTTAACATACTGTATATGATCTACATAAATGACAAAGTTTACTTTTCAAGAGGGCAGGTCGTTCTGCGTTGTCTAAGTTTTTTCAACCTCAAATGTTGTAAGTAATACGATCTTATTTTACAACTCGTTACGGTACCTCTCAAGAACAGTGTCAAATGTGTGGCTATGTTTAAAGACTTTCTAAGCAACCAGATACCTAGAGTGCAAGATCAATGTATGAGCCACAATGTAGGTAATTAGGTCACAAAGAGGTCAAGGCTCTTAACAAGGGCCCTTCGACAGAATATTCACTCAAAAGCCTTGTATATGATTCGTTTATATTTTTATAGCATATCCCAAAGTATTTGCTAATTTTGCAAATACACACGTAAATGTGGTCAAATGTATACTTGCAAACGTCTCTTACTTAAACTTATAAGACAAGTGGAAATAAAATCTAATAACTGTCAAGACTTGTGACCAAAGCTAGCTCGGGAACATGGTGTAGACATATTTATAGTTACGTGTATAAAAAAGTACCTACAACGTTTTTGCTTGTATTTGTAACACGAAATACAAGCATCGTTCTGGAGCGCTACCTCCTCCGTCTTTTGAATCATTTCAGAAGAAGATCTCAAGATCTTACAAATTCAATTAAACTTGAAAACAAGGAGGGGAAAAGTTTTGTTTATCTCATCAAGATAATCATAAACGCCCCGTATTATATAAGTATATTAAATTGTAATTCATATTTCAGATTGGCAATAGAGACAGATTTGTTTGTGTGGAGAGTTTTGACAGGCTGCGCGGGCAGAGTGCGCGCGCAACTGCCGCCATCTTGGCTTTCCATCCCATTCCCATTTCAATAGACGAGGGAGTTCGTAACAGCTGTGAGCGCGAAACACAGCACATCCCTATATTAGGGGTTACTTTTTTAAACAATTAAGTATAAAAGAGGACTTCTAAACGCACAGTTATAAAGTTAATGATACCAAAGGAGGAACACACGTTCAGTTCACGATAGTGTCGACGATTAAAACAGTGAGTTACGAAATAGCATTACCGAATTATCGATTTTTTATGTTTCAAATCGACAAACCTGGTGGGACCGTGGTTGAGGGTGTTTGTTCATATTGTTTTAGAAAGATAATCGAGTGTTGCATAGCCTGGAATAGAGCGGAGAAAAATCGATAAAAGTATAAGTTGCACTCGCTGTTGTAGCGTGGTTTGAATGTAAAGAGAGATAGCTATACCGACGTGTCCCTGTGAAGTAGCTTGGAGTCGTTCGACCGATAAAAATAATAGTGATAGGCGCCCCTGACGTCCCTCACTCGGGTTGATATACGAAGACTGATAAAAGGTCTGTATTATATTAATATTTGTTATACTTTTCATTTTTATCACCCATCAGTCTGTATCATTTTCATTGGCTTTATGTATTTTATTGATTACTGTTATTTCGTTGTCGTGTTTTACGAGAACAGGTAAGACCTTCGTTTTAATTACATTTAATCCATTGTGTCTACAATCCTACAGAGATTTATAAATATATTATGACTACTCAATTCATATATACGTACATAAACAAGGTAAATACACTCCACATGATTGATGTTCCCCTGAAAGAAGTCTTCTCCAGGGAGTACCTTCATGCAAATAAACACGTAGGCGTTTAGGTACATCTTTAAGACTACTTCGCCGACTTAGTACAGAATAAACGCAATTTATTTTTGTCTGTGGCATGATACAAGTCTATCATTCTCATCATTCAAATGAATAAGGCTCATATTTTGTTCGGATACTCTAACGAAGTTGATTGATCAAATTGAATACCGTCGTATAATATATAAGTAATTTCTAGCCTCGAAAGATCTCTATTCTGTAACATCTGCGACTGAGCAAGCGTGGTGAATACGCTCAATCGCCCTCTGTATGAGAGGAGACCTGTGCCCAGTAGTGGGAGGATAAAAAGGTTGATAACGAACGATACATTTGCGACTGTTCATCAAGTTATATCTCGTGATTAAATAATAACCACCGCAAGGCTCGTTTGAACGTTAAGCTACGCTTGCCGCAGTAAGTTCGTAGATGAGTGAGAGTCATATTAAGCCTGGCTGTCATTCTGAGATCTCTGACAGGCGTTAAGGGTGGTTAGAACCCCAAAAATTCTAGATCACCTTAGGGTTACCAAGGGCCCAAAAGGGACACACAGCGTCAAAATGTTACACTGTGAGGGCTTAACAGATGTTAATATGCTAAGCCCTCGTTTTGTAACATTTTGTTACAAAAGGGGTTATACTGACGCTGAAAGGCACGTACTGATATTGTCCGTGACTATCGTGTTAACTAGTAACTTGGTTATGGAGGTCGGTTAAGCAGTAGCCAGATGTAAATTACTGGTATACTGACGCATCTGGTTGGACCCCAACATAGTGGGCTAAAAGCTAGGCAGATTGATTGATTTTACATTTACAACTGTTTTATAAAATAATCCATTTAGAGGAATCGGCTAACTAGCTTTGATTAATGTGTTTTTAATCATCCAAATAGAAACTAATAAGTGGTAAAAGGTTTTAACTCTTAGTTTTCCTAGCAAGCTGTATGGTTAACAAGGGAAATAAATCTCTAGGCATGGTTTCTTTAACCAAGTAATACAATAGGATGACTAGCGGATGTTTAAATAAAATATACTACTCAGGATCAAAGTAATTTAGAGAGTTTTAATAAAAATCTATACACAAGAAAAAGGCGTACCCTATTTTCTTTGTCTTAAAATTTCTTAGAGTTATCGTACTTCGTAAAGTTAAAATGTATTGCTAGGTTACCAAGCAGTGTCGTACGTTTTATTATTGGCCGTCTTCAACTTACTCTTGCGAATGCAGCATCTTTCACCTTGCTCTATTTACAACCAGGTTTATTATACTGATGCTTATATTTTATACGTTGTTTTCACTATAAGATAGCTTTAATTTAAATTCTTCTAGTGTACTGTGACCGTTCTCCATTTAAAGAACAGTGAGGATATTGTCATCATCACAACAATTTGCATTCGAATTGTTAATTATAAGATACATGTTTTACAGGCAGATGGAAGGAAATAAATTATATCTTGATAAAAAAAAATCTACCATTAGAAGAAGAGCATCGTTGAGGAGGACGCCCTCAAATTAATGAAGAGTAGGTGGGTTTTTTGTTAGGAATCACATGATGACTGTAGGTAACTCCGTGCCTGTGAACGGATATAAAATATACTCGGCATTTTACTACCGTAAGTGGTACAAACGGTATTAACACATTATGAATTTATGCCTTCTTACCACGAAGTAAAAGGTGTGAATATAATATCTATGGTTGCCTACAGACATACTTCGGATATAGGTACTATAACTCCACGTTGCAGATAGAAACTATCAATGTAGAATCTGATTTATCTAGTTGAAGCATGCTCGAACAAATCTGTTCTAGATTATTCCAGAAATTTGTTATTGGCATTTTTCTCGTGCTTCCCGTCAATTCTTAATTTATCTGAGAAAATGGTAACCTAGCGATTGCGTATTCTACGGATTTTATACAGCAGCCGTTATGTAACAGATATTTTTATGAACATATGGTGAAACTACTGTTTTTGTATAGATCTACTGCGCCTTCTTTGTTTGTGTTGACTTTTCTGGAATAAGGCTTTAATTGAAGTGCGTATATAGACCACCCATGCGTCATCCTATTGGTTTCATAACGGGGTGTTAATAGACGTAGATGAAATCATCTCAATAAAGACCAGTGGACGCCAACCCTGTCTTGAATTTAATGTATATACACTTATTTGAATATTCCAGCTTCACGCTACATTGAACGACGCTACCATGCAATATCCTTGAATTACCTATATATGTACGAGTATGTTGTCAATCTGTTCGAACGTAGAATTTTCAAAAAAATCCTCGATCGAGTTTCCTGCAGACCTTGAAAATTGAACTTTATTTAATCAGTTACCGTCTATCCTCTGTCGAGTTACCTACATTGTACCTACTTTAAAATGGTTGGCTCTTTTTATTTGTTACTGATTCCAATGCATTCTGATTTTCCACATTCAGTCAATCAGTGTACTTGAAATCCATTAGTTGAAAATTTAAAACGAACAAACTAAAGTAGTGTTTTATATTTTTTTTTTTGTAAATATTCTCGTTCTGCTTACAGAATAAATGAAATATACCAATTCTGTGTATATAACGCTTATCTTTTTTGTCTGTGTCTAGGACACACTAAAATTGCCCTATCGGTAGGATGTGACGATACGGTGGCATTATCTAAGCCATTTTTGTTTCCCGGCTGTGAATAATTTAATAGTAACGACCAACATAAAAGAAACGGTATTGCAAACGAAATTAAGTTTAATTTTGCATTTCATGGAAATTACTGATAAGACTTTTAGATGACCCGGAACGATGTTAAGCTAATGTGGGCTTACTTGCGTGTTAGTACCTATTGTAGCAAAGTCGAGTTTTGCTAATCAATACTATGTATGGGAAATCGTATCGTGTTTTGCATTTGCGATATATTTGTTAGTGCATTAAAGCGATGTGGCTGTGTTAGTGGTGACAATAAGCGTTTTTAATTTATTAAATTGTGTTATAATGGAAACTATTCACGAACATACGAATAACAACAGTGTTGAAGCAGAAGATGAGGTTGATGCAGTATGGATGTAAAGCTATAATTTAAATGTGTACGTGAATTGATATTAAAACAAATATTTTGTAACACAGATGACTGGAGATGCAAAATGGCAGAAGGATGCGGCGGATCAGAACTTCGACTACATGTTCAAACTGCTCATCATAGGAAACAGTTCCGTAGGAAAGACTAGGTAAATATGCTTTCCTTGTGCTACCTGCTAAACCAAGAAATAGTACAGAAGTACAGTAGATACAATTAGTTAAAGGACCCAGAAAAATGTGTAAAAAAACTAAGCAAAGTACCCGCTCAACTGGCCCTTCAGAAGCATAATACTAAATCAGTGTTCAATGATATAAAGGAAGATAAGCAATATGCAACACTTATCTAATAATACATGCGTGAAGTCAGTTAGCTGTTAACGGAAATTGTTTCAATATGACCGTATTTAATTATTTTTTTTGTTTTTATTTTGATTATGATATCATAGGATATTAATAAAAGATTAAAAAAAAAGAACCAAAATTAATGTGATCTTCAGAGCTGTTGATTTTAATATAATCGTATTCAGCCTAACTCATAATCACCGCCCTAAGCGAATCTGATAAGGAAATAATGAGCTATCACTAAATATGTACGCTTTGAAAACTAACATTAATTGGTTAAGATACATTCGAGCGAACAAAATATGTTCAACGCAATAAATAGTGTTACATAAAAATCCTAAAGATTGGTGGAGCCTTTTGGCAAAAATAAAGAAACATTTATTTTCAAAAGTCCCCAAAACTGACTTTAGTTTTACATTTATCTGTGAATCAAGGAACCGAGTAGAATTATTTGCTTTTGGGATTTAAAGATGTCCCTTTGCCCTCAGAAGTGTGGAAATATCAAACACTTAAAAGTAAACGGCCATTTGACCACGGGGTCCTATTTTGTATTTGTTATTTATTAAATTCGACGACTAGCTTCACCTTACTGACTGACCGACCTTCTGACAATTCAAAAGTGCCTGTAACTCGTATATTAAAAAAGCTATTTATTTATTTATTAATTATTTAATTACTATGTTATAATTTATCTGCGTTGGTATTTTATCATACTTTGCCTATTCAACCATCAACTTTTGACTTTGCATATGTTTATCCTACAACCCTCTGGGCCACTCTACCATTATGAATTTACTTCAGTGAGTATTAATTATGGGATATGTATTTTAAGGACTTTATGAAAAGGCCGCTGGTGGGGATTATTATATAGTCCTTAAAATATATATCCCATAATTAATATAGTGGTCCTTCGAGCCGGATCGAAGGACCACTATATTAAATGTGGGATATATATATATTAAGGACTATATAATAATCCCTACCAGCGGCCTTTTCATACAGTCCTTAATATATATATCCCACATTTAATAGTGAGATAGTGGCGCCGATTCTGTTGTTCACAAACTAAATAAATTTTAAGTTATGTGCATCTTTATCTTTCCATTTCGTTAAGAAAATGATAGAAGATAACATTTTAGTTTAATCCTGTCAAATTAAGATACTCCATAGACAGTTTAGACGCGATTATAAACATGGCGATTAAAAATACGGTAGTTTACGTCAGGAGCGCACTAATTTGACAGGTCTAAACTGACATTTTATCTTCTGTCCTTTTCGTAATGAAATAGAAAGAAAAAAAATTCACTGAACTAAAATTTAATTTAGTTTATGAACAAGGGATTCGGGGCCATTAACATACTTAAATTACATTTGATTGTTCCTATTATTATAAAGTGTGCGGATCTTTTTAAAAATAGCCGGTTCTAAACTACTTAACTGTCACAAAGGATTCATGACTCGGTGTCACCTTACCCGTGTCCCTTGGAACCCTCCAACCCTGTAAGGGTTCTTTTGATATTTCTCTTCCCACACCTATTGTTTAACCATATCCTAATATTCACATATAGCTATCACGTTTTTACACGCGTTGGGATATTCCTAAGAGTACTGGCGTATTTATCTGATGCGAAAGTTTCTAATATATGGCCGAAACTGTAAAGAATTTCAGGTCACTTTTATGAGTTTGTTGGAAATTACTTTTATGTTTGTTTTTGAATGAGTAAAATATGCATCCATGTTGTTTTAAAGTAATGATAAGCAAGATTATCTACCAAAGTAGTATACACTGACATATTTCTTTTAGTGTGCTGATGATAATCTAAATAACAGCAAGATTTTCGTTATCATTAGGGTCGAAGAGTTTATTTCTTTAGTTAATAAGGGAGCGGCATAACGTATTAACCTTTTTTCTAGCTTAACAAGGATATGCGTGTCCAATATATTATTTAATCAGTGGCATGTTTACAGTTAATTCAAAAAACTGCGATTTATTTGACTTCAAATTTCTTAATTCATCAATATTAACTACACATGATCTGACTTTAAAAGTACCGTACCGTGTACATAAAAATGTTATTTTAAACCAATTTGCAATAACAACAAAACACAATTTTAAAAGCCTAACCCTTGATTAACCATTGTAACCTAACGTAAATATGAACTAACTCATGTCTATACTTACAATTTCAGCTTCTTGTTCCGTTACGCCGACGACTCGTTCACTTCAGCCTTCGTTTCCACCGTAGGAATTGACTTCAAGGTGAAGACCGTGTTCCGCCATGACAAACGTGTGAAACTACAGATATGGGTAAGTAACTACCTCCTAAGTAATTTTAGTCGTTAAGGACGATAGATTTTCTGTCGAAGGTTTTTTAGTTAGTAATGAATAGTTTATCAACTCGGCACGCTATATAAATTTCATATTACTGTCATTACATAGTTCAAGTGATAATGTTTCATGATTATGGTGTGAGGGAGAGACGGAGTTATACGTATCATATATAAGCAAAAACAACATCCCTTTTTCTTTTGAGTAAATCTGAGATTACGTAATACTTCATAATACTGCCCCAGGTAATTTAAAAAATAAATCAATTTTAGAAACAATTAATATTGTCATAGCAGAGATGCTTTGTTAGCCATATGTGGCTGATATTATAAGATGAGTAATTTTATCAAAGTAGAATCCAGTTATACCAAAATGTACCAACCATAAACTTTAAATATATGCATAGTTAAGTTAACTACGTCAACCGCACAAATTATTTTCAAATAGCCCAGTTGAAACAGTTAAAATGGAATACCCTGAAAAAACCTACTAATAAATTTACTGAAAAATATTAAATCATTTATGTATACATAATAATATGAATAAATAAGATACGACATTTATCGATCGGAAAAACATAATTATATCATGTTTGTTTTTACACATTGAGTCTTAAAAAATTGCGAAACAATCAAAAATCTGCTAGCGCCGATTATATTGTTTTAATATTAATTTAGTAGATTATAGATGCAATGATGAGAGTGGTGTTAAAATTAAATTATACTTTCATAAAAAAATGTTAATAAGTTAATTTTTATGCAAAGGAAAACAGTACCTACACAAAGTTATTTAAAAATGACAGTTTAGGCAGCTAGTTTAACAATTCAAAAATCCAACATTAATAATGTGGTCAAAAGCTTTCTGCAACAAATCACGATTAATTAACAAACACGTCTGATGGATACTTTACTAACAGGGACAACATAATGCGATGAAAGAAATGAAACGATAAAAACAGTTTAAGAGCAGAAAAGGTCAAAAGTGAACAGTATACAGCCGAAGAGCCACATTGAGTCGTTTTCCTTAATAGGCCCGTACTTATTAAGGAGGATCATTACTAATTAGTCGCCCCTTTCCCTATCATTTCTAGGCTTAGGGAGCTGAAACACAAGATGTTAAAACGGGTACAAGCTTACTTCGGCTACTGAGTCTTATACTCTATAGTTCCACATAAAGAACTTCTCGAATAGGGAACGAAAATTGAGTTCTCGACTTTCGTAACCTGATAAAGTGATACCTCTCGTCGTAGTCGGTTTTAAGCTACATAATGACAGACCAAGACGCTTCAATGGGAAGCGATTTGGTGTTCAAGGTGTGGAGTAGGTACAACAGACCAATTGGAGTTTGATTTTGAGCATTTTGGAGAGTGTGCGAGGGAATTGCATGATTTGATTCCCCCATCTCCGTTCCACCATTGGACGACCGACGGGTCCACCTTTACGTTGTTAACATCACTACCATGCGGACAAAGCGTTTCGCCTCCTCTTTTATACCGCATCGTACATCGAGGAACTGGAACAATTTGCCAGCAGCGGTGTTTCCGTCGGACTACAATTTGAGTGTCTTCAAGGCTAGAGTGAATAGGCTCTTAATAAACTAGTGCGCTTTACCATTAAAGATCCATCTGGATCACGATACCCTTAGGCGGGATTGTGGTCAAGCGCTAGTTTAAAATTTATAAAAAAAAAAAAAACTTGAAACAGAACAACCCTAGGACAGTTCAAGTTTTTGTTTTTGGAACTTTCTATAGAGTAAGAAGTCAGTATATACTACCACCACTGCTTTCAAGCTAATTAGGTAATAGGTTGATGCATGTAACAACTGCAGGGTAATTGTGTAACACACTATAAGTAGCAATTGATTTCATTTTAACAAATTAACAACATTCATTGCGTTATTTAATTTGTTGAGCAGACACATATTTCGTACTTATGTAGTGAAGGATTAGCAATACGCTTCAAAATGATTCAAATTGACAGTAATAGTGTTTTACGCAATTAGTGTGCTGGTTCTATTACCACTACCGGCTGCCAACCGTACACGTGCGAGCAATTCATCTTGAAAGATTAATCCCGCATCGTCGGTAATGACATCTTTCCGAGCGCGTGTTTCCGAAAAGGTCTCGATAAAGTAAAGGCATTTAGTAGTACTTTTTCGTAAGGTGAGACACGGTAAAACATCGTTCTTTCTAAGGCCTTAGGGAAGACTCGTATTGCATCAAGGGTATTAAGTTCCTTACTTTAGGTCGTTGGTATGAAACTGATTGTTATTATTAGACATGTGAGTAACAAAATGCGTACGTGTGCGTAGGTATTGTTTTCGCTAAATCACAACATAATTACTGCTGGTAATTGTTTGGTAGAGATTAAGCAGTAAAGCCATTTTGCTAATCGTATCAAGGGACGTCGATCTTTAGGATAACTGGGCAAGTTGAATGATATTGCGCAAGTCAAATTCAATCAAAATCTAAAGTCATTTATTCAAATAAGGCTGAAAAACGGCACTTTTTGAACTTCAGTATTACATAATAAATAGGCCCTAAAAACACCCACTTTTTGCTACTTTCTAGTGCTTTTGCTGGGAAGAAGAAGTGACGGCCCAAAATCCAGTAGCCCAGATAGACCAGCTATCTATTCAATTAAAAAAAAAAAAAAAAACACCTGTATTTATACAATAATAGATATGACATGATAGATATGTAACTAACATTAATTTATTGGTCAATCCCCGAATTTTCATTAACAAATGCTAATAGTGGAAGCAAATCTGTTTAATAATAATAACCGGACTCAAACCGAACTTGACGCCCTGGATCAGAGGGTCCGTACGCTGCTGACTGCAAATCGATTGCATCACCCACGGTCATCGGTTATGAGGCTGTATATCCCGCGAAAATGTGGAGGTCGTGGCTTTTTAAACGCCAAGACCCTCCACAATCGCGAGGTATGCAGTCTCAGGGAATAATTTCTAGAAACCGACATGGGGATGCATCGAGATGTGGTTGCGGCTGACAAGGGCCTCACTCCGCTCTCCTTGGTTATAGAGAACTGGCGTAAACCAGTAGTGCTTGACACAAATGATCGCTTGGAGGTATGGAAGAGCAAAGAGCTTCACGGACGCTTCTTCCGAGCCCTTCACGGGCCAGATGTAGACTTTCAAGCGTCCGTAGCCTGGTTACGTTTCGGTGACCTCTTTGGGGAAACCGAAGGTTTTGTCTTTGCAATTATGGATGAAGTTATGATGACGAACAATTACCGGAGATTCATTGTGAAAGACGGCACAGTTGACATCTGTCGGGCATGTCACCGGCCGGGAGAATCAATTAGACACATTATTTCCGGGTGTTCTCGTCTAGCTAACGGAGAGTACTTGCATAGACACAACCTTGTAGCCAGGATAATTCACCAGCAACTTGCTCTTAAATACAACCTTGTGGAATCGGAGGTGCCGTACTACAGGTATATGCCCGATCCAGTTCTCGAAAATGGCCATATCACATTGTACTGGGATCGATCCATCATCACTGACAGGACTATTGTTGCCAATAAGCCTGATATAGTGCTGGTGGATCGATCAGAGCGGCGTGCAATGATTGTTGACATAACCATTCCACATGATGAGAACCTCGTGAAAGCTGAGAAAGATAAACAAATCAAGTATCTTGATTTGGTTCACGAGGTTGTCGACATGTGGGAAGTGGATTCAGCAATCATTGTACCGATAGTCGTGACAGCCAATGGCTTAATAGCCAAGAGCCTCGACCAACACCTCAGGAGGCTCTCGTTAGGCAGCTGGATCAAGGGCTTGATTCAGAAAGCGGTACTGCTGGACACGGCTCGCATCGTCAGGAAGTTCCTCTCTCTGGAGCCCTGACCGCCGGTAGCTTGGACCCTGTTCCCGATACCGGTGGGCTACTTTTTTTTTATATTTTTAAATGTTTTTTTTTATTTATTTATATATAAATATTTAAAAATGTAAAATAATATGTACATATAGAAAAATAAAGAGAATAATAATAATATATTCTTTATTGTACACCAAATATCAAACAAAACAATCAACACAAAAAAAAAGACATACAATGGGCGGCCTTATCGCTAATGCGATCTCTTCCAGGCAACCAAGGAATGGACAGATTCTTCCGAACCACAAATGGGACTGTCATTGGTGCAAATATTATTATACTAAGATAGATACACAAATACATACATATACATAAATAAATACATAGATACTGAACCGAACAAGTTAACAAATAAATTAGCGAAAAAGTATTTGTTGGACGAAGATCATAACGACAAGTAGTGTTCCTTCACAAGTCTCTTGAATTCTTGCAACGACTGCGCACGTTTTATTTCAATTGGCAATGCATTCCACAAACGAGGGGCATGAACAGTGAATGATTTATCAAGGAACGTTGTGGAATGCGTAGGCATTTTGAGCTTTAATTTATCTGATGACCTCAAAGATCAACGCGAGCGCACAGAAATTGAAAGCGGTTCTTGAGATAAAGAGGGGTGAAAGGAGAAAAAAGCACATTATATAGTAGGGAAAGAATATGAGCATTCCGACGAAGGCGAATTGGTAACCACTTGAGCTTCACACGAAATTCGGATACATGGTCATATTTGCGCAGACTGAATATGAACCTTATACAAACATTTTGAAGTCGCTCAAGCTTATCTAGTTGGTCTTGGGTAAGATCAAGATAGCTGACATCAGCATAGTCAAGGATGGGTAGAAGAAGTGACTGTGCAAGCGCAATCTTGGTGGCAGTCGGCAGGAAATTATGTAATCTCTTCAGAGACGCAGCGGATGCAAATAGCTTGCGGCTAACTTCCTGCAGCTGGGCAGTCCAAGAGAAGGCTTTGTCAATATATATTCCCAAGTTCTTAACTTTTTCACTAAAGGGAACCACTGAGTTTTCAAAAGAAACTTGAGGTAGGGTCGTCCAGTCGATTCTAGAGACCGTCCTAGAACTGCCCACGACAATAACCTGCGTCTTTATGGGGTTGACCAAAAGCCCATATCTTTTACTCCAGTCACATATGCGAGCCAGATCACGGTTAATCGCTACTATAGCCTCAGACAGATTTCCAAGAGGCGCTCGTGAATAAATTTGCAAATCATCAGCATAAAGATGGTAGGAAAAAATTAGTTCGTCAGAGATAGAGTTAATAAAAACTGCGAAAAGTAAAGGTGATAGCACGCCACCCTGCGGTACACCAGCAGACGTATTACACCAGGATGACAAGATCTCCCCGAAGCAGATACGTTGCCGGCGACCAAACAGGTAACTACGAAACCAGTCAATTACCGATGGAGATATGTTAAGAGAACAAAGTATGCCAAGCAAAACATCGAAATCAACAGTATTAAAAGCATTACTGAAATCCAGCAAAGCTAACACCGTCAGATTACCACATTCCATGGCTGACCTTATATCATCCGTAATATTCAGAAGCGCTGTGGTGGTGCTATGACCAGGACGAAAGCCAGATTGGAAGGAGTTGAGGAGATTATTCTTAGAGAGAAAAGTGCTCATTTGATTATGAATTAACCGTTCAAGGACTTTGGAAAGGAATGGTAAGATGGATATTGGACGATATTCAGAAAAGGATTCGGGATTAGACTTTTTAGGTAAAGGAATTATTTGGGCATCTTTCCACGAGCAAGGAAAAACCCCACTAGATGCTGAAAAGTTGAGGATATGACAAATTACGGGAAGAATAACATCCACCACAGGGAGCAACATATTACGGCTGATACAGTCACTTCCCACTGCATTGGAAGTAATTGATAGTATGCTCTTCTTAACATCACAAGCGGAAAACTGATCAAAGACAAATGGAGAATAACTGGGAGTCGGAAGAGAAGAAAGGTAACTTAATGTATTCAATTTTATTGTCCTATCAAAATTGGACGAAGCAGTAAAATGATTATTCATAGCATTTATGTCTATGCCTTTTGGTCTTTTGGTTTATCACATTTAAACGCCTTAGCAGTTGAACAAATTTTGATAAAATTTGGCATACATATACTATACGTGTACACTATGATCATGGTTAGGGCAAAAGATACATTTTAAGTGACTCAGAGACGTACTACCTTGTTGTGTGGGTTACGTTGTTGTGCGATAATTTGCGACGACCACTCGCGAGAAACCGCGAAGGAAAAGAGGGGCTAGTATAGTTGTTTAATAAACGCGTTCTGCTTTATTACAGGACACTGCAGGACAGGAACGCTACCGTACCATTACTACGGCTTACTACCGAGGTGCTATGGGTTTCATCCTTATGTACGACATAACCAATGAGGAGAGCTTTAACAGCGTCCAAGATTGGTGAGTTATAGTGACCTACATAGTAGTAAATCTTGGCACGATCTTTTGACCTTTTAAATAATTCAAACTTAAAATGGATTCTTTCATCATACATAATCAGTCTGTAATGTTCCCATTCCTGAAACAAAGGCCACCTCTTAGTGAGAAAGAGTGGGCCGTAATCTGCAACGGGGTCCCAGTGCGGGTTGATAGATACCACATGTCTCGTTTTATCCTCTAGGACAGGCCAGTTTCGTGACGATGTTTTCCTTTACCGATTTGAGAATAGCGGTGATGAAATAATTTACACAAAGTGAAGTGCCTGATTAAAAGGTGAAGGAAAACATCTTGAGGAAACTTGGAGCTTAAGTCTGAAATCGCAAACCCGCTTTGAGCTATCGTGGTGATTACGCTTAATCCGTCTCATGTTCATATAATGTTTTTAAGTCAATACATTTAATCAAGGCCGTGCAACCAAGTCAGCAAATAAGATCATGGGGTGGTTAATGCAACGGGGTAAGTGATTTATACACATCAGAAACAATAAAGGGCCTAGCACACTGCCCCGTGGAACGCCATACCTAATGATTCTGTCCTTCGATAAATATTTTTCTTCACAATTGGTTTTTAAACATATTCTAGATATTTCGGTGTAAAGTTTACGGTGTCAAAGATAGGTTTTTATAAGGTGTAGTATATTCCGTCTGATGACTATGTTGCTTATTCTTATTAAATGAGAGTTTCATGATCAACACAATCGAAGCCCTCATCATGTCGGCAATGTAAATAACGGAATAAATGTTGTTGAACTAAATATATCGGGCAATTGGTAATGGCTAAAATTCCAAACATACATGTTAGTATTTAACACAATTATAATCACCACTGGTCCGATGAATTAAAACACAGAATTTATAGATTATAGAATATATAGATTTTCTATTGGACAATAAATAACTACAATATAAAATATTTACAAATAACAAAATATGTATAACATTATTGAAACTCAGCCAGCCGGATATTTATTTAGAAATAATAGAATATGGTGGAAGTTGACAAAACACAAGGTACTTCTTTTTAAAAAAAAAACAACATCACTAGAATAATAGAGGTGTACAAATAATATTTTACGTCACAACTAATAGTTAACATTAGATTATAGACTAGAACCTACCCATGCATAATGCATAAAAACGATGTAACCACATATGACATTTATTATGGTCTACCATAAAAGAAAATACGGACGACGACAGGCGACGGAAGGACGCTCCGGATTTTCCTCAATTTCCTTAGGATCAAGTTAAGGCACCAGTGTTGAAGTGCGTCTCTTTGTGGGTTGACATCGGTTCAAAAAAAAGAAAAATACCTACAAACTGGTATTCTATTAGTTTCATATAATGTCGTACACATTAGGGCTATGTCTATCCTTATATTTGATTGAACTGTTTTTCAGTAGGAAAGTTATCTTCATAATTGTATTTAATTTGACGATATTAGAATTATAACGGAGCCAATGTGGGATATTATAATCTGCTCTTATGTAACTATTGAAAACATAAAATAGCTTAAAGGAGTATGAAAAATTGTTTTGTTTATAAAATTAACGCTAGTTTTCAAGGTGTTGATGATTTTTTTTTTAATAAAACATCCTGCTGGTGGAATTGGCAATGCATGAAATATGTTCAATATAATAATATAAGTATGTCGGGGAAAAAACGTCAGAAAGGCGGGGCTGACGGTTCCGAATAGTTGAGGTGTTTTTCTCATCTGCATGGGCTTCCATCGTGGGCGGTATTTCGAGAAAACGGTCGATCGCTATGTCAAACGCAACTTCAGTCGGTGTTACCATTCGCTCCATGGTGTAACCCGCTCTTAGTAAAAAAAAAAACATAATTTATCCGAATACCGATCGATTAACCGACTTCAAAAAATAGTAGAGTAATTTACGGACAATCGATACTGACACAAAACAGATCACAATATTCAAAATTAACCAATCACGCGCCGGTATGTACATATATGACTATGTTGCTTGCTTGAGTCATTGCGTAAATCTAAACGGTTTATAATGGTTTTTACTGTACTCGGAACAGACCATGAATATTGCTGCGGGAATATGCTGTTGTTAAAATTACAAAGCCGCGGTTGCTATAGAAATATATATAATCTCGTTTACTCCTACTTTATAAACGGTTCCGCGGTACTTAAGCTCGGTCATTTTTCTAGTACTAAAGCACTAACTATGGGATGTCCTCAGGGCTCAGTTGTCGGTCCTTATTTATGGAATTTGGGTTTTGATGATTTCCTTGGGATCCCGTTTCCTCGCGGCTGTTCACTTACTGGTTACGCGGACGATGGCCTACTGCTCATTCAGTCAAGTACCCGAGCTGGACTTGAGAACTTGGCCAATACTTGCCTAAATCTAATATCTCAGTGGGGTGATCGTAACCGCCTAGCGTTTGCGCCGCATAAAACCTAACAACTTTTACTAAAAGGTAATCTTAAATCATTGCCTACTATTAAATTTAATAACGTTCCCGTTAAAAAACAGCAATCCGTATGCTACCTTGGTATGGTCTTGGAAAGGAATTTTTCATTTATCGAACATATAAAAATAGTTGGCGAAAAAGCTAAAAGGAACTTTTATGCCCTAACTAGAATATCCAAAGCAACTTGGGGTCTATCATAAAACTATTATACGGAGCTACCTACTTAGGATGTATGTGCTACGGTGCACCTGTTTGGGCCGATAGGGCCAGCATAGGGGCGGCGCGACGTAAACTGCTTCAAAGCCAACGTTTGGTATTGATATTTTTATGCAAGGCGTATAGAACAGTCAGTACTGAAGCCTTACCCGTTCTGGCAGGTGTACTTGCAGTCGATCTTGAAGTACAGCGACGTGCTTCAATGTACTACTCCGCGAGGGGGGAGGCCATGGACACTAACTTTGTTACACAACGCGACCTCAATAGAATTTCTAGATTATTTAAACCTCAGACTGACGTCTGGGAGGACCTCTTATCCGAATGGCAAAGTAGGTGGGATAATTCCATCAAGGGCATCTGTTCTTTCCATCCGTTGGCGATCGGCTGGCTAAGACATAGCTGGAGGTTGACCACTGCGTTGCCCAATTTCTCACAGGTCATGGCAACTTTAAAAGTAAACTGTATTCTTTTAAACTTGTTCCTTCGCCTTTGTGTCAATGTTCTACATCAAACTGTGAATTTGAATAGTCCGCACATCGCATCTTGTGGGAGTGTATTCTTTGGCAGAATGAACGCAATATTATGTTGGATAGTGTACAAGTTACATCCGGAGTTGTTTATTATACGGACCTTGTAGAAACTAGAACTAATTTCCGTGCGTTCAGGCGCTTTTGCCATACATAGTATTGGAATCAATTGTAACAGCACATACCTACTTAGGACCCATTAACTTAATCAAATGTAATTCCGTGGTGCTTGGCAATCTGGGCTTCTCCCAGTTGCAATAATATCCCTTTTTGCCGATTGGCCTAGTTCTGTTCTGTCTCCTGCTTGTTATGGAGGGAAGTGGAAAAAATATCTTTTTTCTTACTCCTCCGCTATTCTTTTCTGATTAATTTCGTTGTGGGACCCAAGACAGTTGAATCGTTTCTCCGGGACTCATCGAGCTTCATTGCTCGGCTTTTTTCTGGCGGTCTCCACTGTTGATTCTGGCTTTCAGGAGTTGCAGTGGGTTGGGAACAGAGCGGCGGGATTTGTCCCAAAAAAAAAAATAGACCTTGAATAATATTCATGGTCTATTTTTTTTTAAACGTTTTTTTAAACGTGCCGATTTTTTTGACTAATCTACGAATACTTAAATGGGTATTCATAATATCATTAGAATTGAAAACACGACCTCTATCTATTCTATTTTTCAGGGTGACACAAATCAAGACGTATTCGTGGGACAACGCACAGGTGATTCTGGTGGGCAACAAGTGCGACATGGAGGAAGAACGTGTGGTTAGCACCGAACGTGGAATGCAGCTGGCTGAGCAGCTCGGCGTCGAGTTCTATGAGACCAGTGCCAAGGAGAACATATACGTCAAGGTATTATCAACATTATGTAGTTAGAGATTAGACCAATGCCATCATTTTACTAAAAGTTACAAATTGCAACAAAGAATCATGCACATTATATTCATATTTGTAACGCTATACCTATAACATTTATTTATTAATTATCGTCACGTTTTCAGTCAAAAATAGCTGTATCGTTTAACGAAATAATATTTTAAAAATTATGTTGTGATTCAACTTTTTTTATCTCTCCAGGCCGTATTCGAGCGACTGGTGGACATAATCTGCGATAAAATGTCAGAGAGCTTGGATTCTGAACCAGCTATGTTGGCGGGCGGTGCTCGTGGCCAGCGCCTTACGGAACCTGCGCAAGGCAGCTCCACAACCAACTGTAACTGTTAATGTCCACACTGGGACAGAGTAGCACTTTTTTTCTGTTTTTCGTTCTAGAATATTATTATTTCATCTTTGTAATGGGGTCGTTTCTTTAAAAAGCAATTTGTTTTGTTTAGGCAAAATTTCTGTTCACAGATTTATTTTTAAAATGTGTTACGTTCTTCACATTTGTTATGTTTTTATTAAGTATTTTACTATAAAATTTGCGAACCCCGAGTATACTTGCAAAAGTATCTCAACCGAATAATTATGAGTTAAAAAAAAATGGTACTCTCTAATTACCTACTTGTTACGGATTCAAGCATAAAATTTAATTTAAGTAACAAAATTGAATAATTGTTAAAACATGTGTAACAATAAAAATATGTATTAGTATTATTAAATCTATAGGTGTTAGTTAGCTATCTACGTATCGCGAGCTGGAGTAGGGATCTGATACTTCTTATAGCTGTTAAATTATTATCTTTAATAAATTTGTGTCGTGGATTCGTTACATAAATGAATTTTAGTCGTAAAATGTGTTACATTTTGTTTAGTTCTTTTATGTCTTTTAGGTATTATTTATAGTATTCAAGATTTACAACGAGATATTTTAATAAGGATAAAACTTCTTTATAGTGATATCCGAGTATTATAAAGCGCGATTATGAGTTCAAAAATATATTTATCCCAAAGTGTAAAGTTACCATTTGGACCAAAGACAGATTTTGCTATTTATTTACAAAAAGTTCAGAAGGCGCAAATATGTTTAGTTAAAATTAAAATATAACACGTAATATGTTTGGTGGTTGCGTTTCGTACGTAGGTGCATGTTTTCCGCCTTTATATTGCTTCGTATTCTCTGTGTGAATGTATCGCAAATACACTAATGAATAGAATTGTTACTTCATTATTAGTAGATTAATTGATAAATGTTCGTTGTTATACTTTGGCGTAATACTGAAGTGAACGTTATCTTCATGTATGCTTCGATACCCCTTGGCCTGAATATAAAAGTTCGACTAATTCAGGTATAACCTATTACCTAAAGTGTTTGTAAATACGTTTACCAAAATGTATAAATAAATAATTGTATAGTATTATATCTACCTACATATAAATCTGTTTGTATTCTTGTTACCTCCTATGCTATGTTAATATAATATATGACTATAGGTGTTTATTTCAATCACTACGTTTAGGAGTAAGTAAGAAACATTATACAGTTTTTATTTGATCGCATCACTCGGTAGCGTATACTTACCTATGTATCTGCGTATAACACGAAGAGGTTTTAAAGTATTCATAGTGTCTGCTATGTATCGGCGACACTATATTTATATATCTGTAGAAGACATAGACAATACAATTTATATCAAATTCTGTTGGAACATGAGCACATTATTTTTTTATAATCTAATTATTAGGTAAATTAGTTAAGGTATAACTTGTCGACGTCTGCTCGATGAAAATATATAAACTTATATACGTACATAATTTTATTACAATAATAACCTACATTTTTTTGGCTGGGATATCATCAAATGACTTCTCCCGCTGTCGGCGGATTGGAACGGCGTGTCAGACTTTTACTGACAAAAACACCCCGTGTTTCTTCTTTTGTCTATGCTAGGCGCCACGGTTTTCAAACAACTTGCGGTTCTGGCAGGCATCGGTCCTAGTAATAATTCCCTACCTTATAACTAAATCAGAGAATCGTAATGTTCATCGCTTTTTCAAGGTCAAAAAGTTAGTTGACCTCTTTCTACTTCAGCTCCTACATACCACATTAGAATTTAAAATCCGTTATTGAGTAATTAAACTTTTGACTTAAAATAATCAAGTAATCTCTTAGGAGTAACTTATTTTTTTTTTTTAATTTTATATCTTATGATTCAAAATTACATTAATTAAATTACATTAATTACATTATTGTGGAATCACAATTGAAGTCGAAAAAGGTCAACCAACTTATAGAGGCCACTACATATTAAAAGTTTACAAGTTTATGAAAAGATACTTATGACGCCAAATTTTTTAAAACTATAATAAATATATATCTGAAGCCACAATTGTATGGTACTTTAAGTGACTACGTTTATGAACATAATATTTTCATAGAATTTATCCCTAGACTTCATAGAAAGCTTCACTTCGCTCATGCTGCGTATAATTAATTGCAATATACTTAGATACTTATATATTCTTATTGAAAGGCTTTCTTTTCAATAACCTTGAATTCATTTTTAAAAAATAGTATGAAATTAGCGGTCTATATATAAAAAAAAAAATAAAGAGTCAATTTGACATAATCAATTAAAAGCAGCCTGTGGACCCAAGTCACTGGATATATAATTCTGTTGAGAAAAGAGAATGTATAATAGATATCTAAGACATGGGGAGAGCATTATGATATTGGTTTAATAACCTGGTAATTAAATCAGTACAATAGAACTGCAGTATTAGAAAAAATGCAATTTTTACAAATTAGGTGTCACAATAACCATGACTACTGAAAATCTGTAAGTACATATATTTATTTAAAAAAAAAATAAGTTTTATCATATAACTTGTTCAGCGAAATCAAATATAGCCATCATTGCAGGACGCGTACGCATATGAAAATGTCCAGCTTCAGCGCTGCAATATTACCTAAAGATATTCGTAAAAAAGTTTACTTTTATGAAAAAGTATGTCCCATGTCTATTGAATATATTATAATATACTGGAAGGTGTACGTAGAAGTAATTGTATAACTAGCATTGTGTGTGAGCCCTGTAGGGCGCGGAAAGGCATATCGTAGTGACAGGCTTTAGTAGTATATGTTTAGCATTTTGCGTAGTTACCTAACACTGTTTTTATACTTATTTTCTAATACACAGACGTTTGATTCGACTGGATGTGCTACATACATTTGATGTTTTCATCTCATTCCAAAATGGTGGCTCACGAAACTGAAATTGTAATCGATTAGCTGTATGTATATGTAGATTATAATTATTGTTGTGTGTTAAATAAAGGAATTATTTAAAAATACACCCATGTAAAGATTCACAAATATAATATATATTATAAAATATTATATGTTTGTTTTTATTTCTTATTAGTTTTCGCGGTGATTGCCTCGCGTGGATGTAGGAATTTATCCCACGGAAACTTTTTCTGGAAAAGAAAATCTTGTGTCCTTCCTTATGATGCCATCTATCTCTTTGCTATGTAAATTTTATCGGAATCCGATCAGAGGTTTAAGTGAAACAATTAACACGTGTATTGTAATTTACTAGCTGCTGTCCGCGACTTCGTCCGCGTGGACTTCAGTCTACATGAGCTCAGTTAATATAAAATAAGCGCCTTATAAAATAATGGGAGCAATATGTACGCCCGTGTTCAATCCCGTTTTCGCAACATTTTTTGTTACTGCTCTGCTCCTATTGGTCATAGCGGGATGTTATATAGGCTATGTCCTTTCTCAGGCTCTAGACTAGATAGTCTAGAGCCTGAAACTACTGAACCGACTGTAATAAAATTTGGTACACAGATGTGTACCAAATTTTATTACAGTCGGTTCAGTAGTTTTGGCGTGAAAACCGGACAGACAGACAGAGATGCTTTCGCATTTATAATTTTTGTATGGATTACATTATTATATGTTTGGGTGAACTGATTTATTTTTGAAGGGAATACTAAGATTTCTTTTTTCGCGCTCCTATCATATTTATTTTCTGGCGGCTAGACTACAGAAAATAAAGTCGTAAGTTATATAACTTACTAACTCCATATAATACACATAATATTCTCTTATCACATCACTCTGGAAGGGAAAGTCGTAAAACGATATTATAATGTTCAGTACAACAGTAAAAAAGTTTTCCAGCATCATTTGAAGTCGGGCGTACGATCGATCATGTCAAGGCTACCGTACGACGACACACAACGATCGTATAAAAAAAAATAGTTTCGGCTTCACCCGCGTGAACTACGGTTATATCGTGCTTTTTAGATTTTCCTTAAGAATATCAAAATTTTCGGTATAATTAGTACAGTCAGAAGCAAAAATATGTATACATTGCCAAGGCTCCAAAAATATGTAAACATCTTCGACTTTAAGACGAAGTGCTCAACTTGAAGAGCATAAAATTATAGCCACCGGTTCACATCATAAATATGTATACGTTCATTGCTTCATTAAATTATGCCCACCACGAAATGAACAATACTATGTATGGACGCTTCCATCAATAGCATGTATAGCGTTGGTTCATAATTTAATGAAGCAATGAGCGTATACATATTTATGATGTGAACCAGTGGCTACAATTTTATGGTCTTCAAGTTGAGCACTTCGTCTTAAAGTCGAAGATGTTTACATATTTTTGGAGCCTTGGAAATGTATACATATTTTTGCTTCTGACTGTACTCTATTATTTAATCCTGACTTCTAACTTTACGTCTGCAAAATTTCAAAGCAATCGGTTCAGTAGTTACGGCGTGAAAGCGGAACAAACAAACAAAGGAACAAACTGTTTTTCCGATTTATAATATTAAGTAAGGATGACACCTCAGCATCTGACAGTGACAATTTGTATTTGCTTAGCACATACAAATAACACATAAAACACACACACATAAAGCCTCCTTTTATATCTACCTTGACCATCACAAGTATAAAACTTGTTTTAATAAATAATGCATTTCATGCTGTTTATTTTTTTTAATATTAAAAAAAAAGTTTTCCTACACTAGGAATGACTTCTGTATCGTGGGTGCGTTTATAAACACTTTAATTCACATCAAACAGCCAGACCCGGAATAACTATCTGTAGGCCATACAAATATTTGTTCCGTGCGGGAATCGAAGCTGCGACACGCGGCTCAACCACTGTACCAACCGTGTCCAATCAATTTCATAGTGTTATTTTTAACTTTCGTTTTCTTGCATTACTTATCCTATCACTTTTATTTTCATCCTGTATCCATTTTTTACATATTTTGTCCAGAAGTCCGGAAAATATAACTAAATTTGTTTGAAAACAAGCGTTTATTATTATTGATAATACTACATAAATGCAATGTATAACAGGGAAACACAAAAAAAAAAAAAACAAATGAAAACCAAAAAAGAAACTGTTTGATAAAATTATAAGGCCTGAAGATTTTTAAAATCGGAACTAGACGCCATCTTGTGTCAGAATTTAACAAATATTTACCAACAACGAACCTCTGTCAGTGTCATTAAGATGCCAAAACAACCTTGTAGCCATTCTTAGAAATCTCTTAATATAAATCGTTCGTGACATAAATGGATACATATCTAATATTTTAGAGACTCCTAAGCATTTGCCACCATTTTTAACTTAGAACCACGACAAGTACCGAAGGAACGTAACACATGGCAGTAAAGTTATATTCCATTGGAGACTACATAAGCTATATTATAAATTTAAAATCTGTCTCCCTCGTTATTTTTAGTTTCAGTAAAGCATAACAGATGGCGTTAGTATAGCGACATTCTGAAAGCTAGTAAATATTATGTTTATGTCAAAGCAAAGCGTTCTTTTTGAACATAATATAACTTAGTTCCTAGCTTGGTTTTGCTTCTCTTAAACAAATTATTCTTGTTTGTGATTTATGTTATCAACTTTTATTTTATAGATATAAGTATAATTAGGTATGTATTTTTTTTACTATTTCTGTCCAATTTCTTAAACACTAAATTAAGTGTTATTAAAATTAACATCATTCGTCCTTAGTCCACTTTATCCTTTCCATACAATTGCTGAAAATGACAGCTGTAATTTAAATATAGGTAGATACGAACAATATAAATTTGTAGGCAATTTCCCAGAATAATACAATTAATTTGGAACATCTGACATCCGTCAAATTTTATGCTTTGGTTCTTCTTAATTGCCTTTTGGTCATAAATCGAGAGGATCGCCGTGGCCGTAGATTTGTCAACCATACATCGTAATGCTTACGCAAAAGTTATTTCTCACTATCGGAGGTATTTATCAAACCACACCATATTAAAGTATCCTGACTTGAGACGACCTGACTAAATTATGTGAAAAACTTATAGATTAAGTAGTGTTTAAAATGACCTTTTCAGGAAAAAAAACTTACTATCTATTTATTTATTTATCCATTTATTTCAGGTATCAAGGCCCATATAAACATATAAAATACTATATTAATAATAAAACTTAAAATACTATAAATACATATAATATAACATTATTATCTAATGTACACGAAGTGTCGGCGTCGTGTTTCGTTGACTGGTGTCACGTAGCTGGCCACGAAATCGGCGGTACACAACACCTTTCGGCCAGAACTCTTCTTCGAGGAACTTCTTGAGATGATGTGTCGGAACACGCACCACAAACGACTTGAAATTCGTGCTGTGACGCGGCTCCAACCTCTCGACCCTCAAAGTCCAGTTGGTCTTGATGCGCAGATACTCCACGATCTTATCAACCTTCGTAGAGTGGTGCAGTCTGGACACATATAGCAGCGTCGTCGGTACTGCTGGACGCAGCAGCATATCGGCTCCTGTCAGAGCTGTACTACACTGATTCCGACAAGGGGGCTTCTTCTTCTTCTTCACTACCTTAATGAAACCATCCTTGTCGCACGTGTCCTTTGCTGGACCCTGCCTTTTCAGAACCTGCTTTGGTTTTGACAAGCTCCGTTTACCCCCTTTTGTATTATCCACTTGTTTTACCTGTGAGTTTTGTGAGTCAACAGGCGTTTACAATTGCTGCGTAGGCTCGTTTGGGGGTCGCCGAATCTACACAAGTCATCGTCTCCACCTGTGGCAAGGCAATTTTCGACAGCTGGTGACGCATTCGAGCCGGCCGACTCGAAACTGCAGATGGAGGTGTTTTGTGCTCCGCGACGCGTATTCACATTTCTGGCGTCGGTAGGTGACCTACTTGCAGAAATTGCATTGCGCAATAACACTACTTCTGCCCGTAGATCGCTAATGGTGTTGTTAAACACCTCCAACTGATGCTGCATGTCGACCTGGCTTTGCTTCAGGAGTGTAATATCCTTCAGCAGTCTGGTGACGTCTACGTGGTCGAACGTGACGGGAGGTAACTTGTGCAAATCCTTCGTCACGAATTCAGGCACGTCGTCCGCGTCGGTCTCCTTTAACAACGTCACAATGTCCTGGAGACTCTTCTCTGTACCATCTCTTTGACGAGACGGCATCTGGCTAACTTTGCCAAGCGTCGTGAACAGCAGCAACTTGGCACTGCAAATCTCATCCTCCTTAAAAGAGCCCAACAGTCCAGTCTCCAATAAGTCTTTAATTTGAATTAAGTATGTGCGTGGTAAAAGGACGAAAATTAAAAAAGAATACAAATCTTTACAAACTGAAGAATAACTGACGACAAGGTTAGCGAAGTGACTGAGCGATCGACTGCTGCGCTGGGTGTTGCGGGTTCTATTCTCGTACGGAACAAATATTTGTATGACCGTACAGGTACTTCCACAGGTAGAGTGTTAATGTTTGTAAACGCACCAACGATACAGGAAAAATTCCTAGTATGGGGCAACTTTTTTTTCTTAATTAAAATATTATATAATATTCAGGTAAGTAATAACAACTATTCTCGGAGTCTGCTTTTGTATTTTCATTTTTTGCCACCGACTTATTTACGATTTCGACCGAAATTAGTTATTTATAATTAACTTTTTAAAGAAATCAGTGTTTTTTTTTTCTATTGAAGTAATATTTTCTTTTTTTTGTAAAACGAGTTTTATTTTATACTTTTTATACTGGTATCTCGCTGCATACCGCCAAACAGGACGCCGATCAAAGCATAGTTGGGAAATGGCTAGCAAGCAAATGACGCAATTTCGGTTAGGTACCTGATTTTTATCCGTACCTAAATTAAAACTACTGGACCGATTTTGATAAAGTTTCTATAAGACCAAACTGAAAGTATATCGCTTCATATAAAAAGAATCATCGAAAACGGTTGGCATGATATTGAGTTATTCATCACGCACATACTTAATGTAAATGTAAGACTTATACGGTTTTCTTACACTTAGGTGTCATTGTCGCATCGAGACTAAATTGAAATGGGGCCAAAGGGGAAGCACCAGCATTCAAATAAAAAGAAATCATCAAATTCTGTTCCAACTCTCAAAAGTTGTATAAGTATAATATATCAAGTCTTATGGTTTTATCACAGTCTAAAAATCATACAATCGTCCAACGAAGACGTCTAGACAGAGCAATCGTGCGGGGTGTGAGGGACGAAACGCGGGTAAGCGGCACCCGAGCTGCGAACAAAACGATGTTCGTAGCTTGGTATCTATCATTAAGGGCTAACGCGTTACGCTTTGTTACGAAAAACCCACCCTTTTTGAAATCCAAGATGGCGGACGCCAATTTAAATGTATATTACGACATACTGTATGGTTTTTATACTGTGGTTTTATCATAAAGCTTAACAGAGCTACATTTTGAAAGTAACTTTCAAAGGAATCAAATAAGCACGAAACATAAGATGCTACTTCTAAGTTGCTAGGTTTCCTTAGCTTGGCATGCAAAGTGTGTACTGCACATAACCCAAGGTACAACTAATGCTTTCAAACGCTTGCCTCATAGTTACGACAACTTGTCGAGGTTACATTATCAGAATATTTTAACTGTCTTCACGGATACGCTTACAGACTTGAAGCATCTGGTGATATCTCCACCAAGTAAATAGAATACTGTCACTTAGGCCAGTCACTAACTTACATGCTTATCTATTAATAATATTGGAAAGAAATGAAGTGCATGAAAAGGGGATTCTCTTCGTGCACACCATTTCTTTACAATATGTGTGACGTAACCTTCGATCTTCTATTACATTCTTCAAACGGCTTATTTAGACTGGCTAATCCTTTCAGCACGTTTTAATAGTCCCTTCTTCAAACAGTACATTTTGAATATTTCGCTATCGGTGCGCTCGAAGAAGAAGGAAAATGGTGAATGTAGTCACATGCTCAGCTTACGGATAATGTCAATGGCCATGTAACCCTGATACGGGCTGTATCTGTGTTGCTATTTCGTTCCCGAGTCTATTGAAGATGACTAGTTTTAAAAACCACAGAAAATTAGCACCTACAATCGCTTACCTATTATTCACTATATTTCATTGACTCCAAGGCCAAGCAAGAAAACTTGGCGCTATTGCAAAGGTTCTGCAGTACTTTACACCAGGACAGCTTCGTGTGTGTACAGTCCGTTCGTATGTGGAGTACCGCAGCCATATTTGGGTGCTTCAAAATGCCACTTCGCAACTTTGTATTCGCTGGAGAGGCATGCAAAGAGGCTAATTGGCGACCCAGATTTGGTACAAAACTGTTTCCAAAGCTTGGAGTACAGGCGAAGAGTAGCCAGCCTATCATTGTTCTTTATGATGCATTTTGGAGAGTATGCGCGGCCATTGCAGGACTTAATTTCGCCATCTCCGTTCAGATGACCCGTCGTACGGGGAGTATTCATCCTTACGTTTTTAACACCACTAGGTACGATCTGGACGAAGCATGTCGCTTTGTCTTTTATACCGCGTATAAAATACTTATTTACGAAATCTTAATAAACTAGTGCGTTTTACCTATGCTTGCTTCACTACTTACCATCAGGCGGGATGACGGTCTTATGATACTTACACTGCGTAAAAATACATGTATATAGCTACATTATCGTCACCATTTTCGTCATACATAAACACTCAAAAATGAGGAAACAAAGGAGAATTTAATTAAGTTCGAAGTAAACAAAATATACCATTTGCAGCAGCTGAAACTCTCGACTTCCGCAAAACCGTTCCGGCCAGCGAAATCGGGGGAGTCTACTGTTTAGCTCTCGAAACTTAGCCAGTTCACAAGTGTATTGGTACAGATATGTGTTATGTACTTTATTCCTGCAGCAGTGTCATATATGTAGGTTTCGAGTAGTCAGACTTTAATTTATTTCCACAATTTAATTGTGGAAATAAATTAAAGTTGTTTTTGAATTCTACAACATTACTTTTTGTTTATGCGAAACCCGAAACATGTCCAGTATTTTAAGTAAATAATCTATGTACAACATTTCAAAAAGATATCATGAAAAACCACAAGGTTGAGTTGTTCTTGTTATCTTACTTGGCTGTCCCAACAAAAAAATTACATCTGACGTCAGCTGTTGTGTGAGCGCGGAGAACTATGATCTACCGCGCGCGCTCGGTAACCACACTGCAACAATTTCTAAATGTATTTGGGAAAAAATATAACATGGTGTAAAAATGATTGGAATCGATTCAGTTGCTTATTCTGAACAAACTATATTCAGGTTTCGCATCTTCTTCTTCTTCAGCTTATAGATGTCCACTGCTGGACAAAGGCCTCCCCCAAGGCTTTCCACGCTGACCGGTCTTGTGCTGCCCGCATCCATCGGCTTCCCGCGACCTTCACCAGGTCATCGGTTCACCTTGTTGGGGGCCTCCCTCCGCCGCATTAGGGGCTTATCTGGAGGATAGATGCGTCATCTATCGCGGACGTGACGGTGCCGGTCGGCACCAAATGTCGTGCGGTGTTCCACAGGGATTGGTCTTGGGACCGCTCCTGTGGAACATCGGCTACGACTGGGTGCTGAGAGGCGAGCTCCCGTCGGGCGGCGACTTGACGTGTTATGCGGACGACACGCTTGTCACTGCCCGGGGGAGCTCGCACAGGGAGGCTACGTTGATAGCCACGGCTGCGGTGTCACAGGTGGTGACCCGCATCCGGCGCCTGGGCCTGGAGGTGGCCCTTGACAAGTCGGAGGCCATGGTATTCCATGGCCCCCGGCGTGCGCCGGCGCCGGGATCACATATCGTGGTCAGTGGTGCCCGGATAGCTGTCGAGTCCACCATGAAGTATCTGGGATTGGTGCTCGACAGCCGATGGGAATTCGGACCCCACTTCCGGCGGCTGGCGCCCAAGCTGATGGGTGCAGCAGGCGCGCTGTCAACGTTGCTTCCCAACATGGGGGGCCCGAGCGCCGCCTGTAGGCGGCTATACGTGGGAATCGTGCGGTCCATGGCCCTGTATGGGGCCCCTGTGTGGGCGATGGACCTGACGGCCGGAACACTCGCCATTCTGCGCAAGCCGCAGAGGGCGATGGCCGTCAGGGTCGTCCGCGGGTATCGCACGATTTCCTACGAGGCGGCTTGCGTCCTGGCCGGATCCCCGCCCTGGGACCTAGAGGCGAAAATACTCGCGTCATTGTACCGATGGCGCGAGGAAGAGCGGACACGGGGCTCCAGTCCGGCGTAGCGGCAGATCGAGCTGCGCCGAGGGGAGCTCCGTCAGGTCCTGGTGGCGGACTGGCGGCAGAGGCTTATGAGCCCTACCGCCGGCCTCGCTACCGTCGAGGCGATCCGGCCAGTACTCGACGACTGGCTCGGGAGAAGGCACGGCTCCCTGTCGTGCAGGGTGACGCAGGTGCTATCGCGGCACGGCTGCTTCGGCAAGTACCTGTGTCGCCTAGGCAGGGAACCGGACGCTCGGTGCCACCACTGCGTCCAATGCGGGGAGGACACGGCGCAGCACACGCTCTCCGAGTGTGTAGCTTGGGAGGAGCAGCGCCGTGTCCTCACAAATGAAGTAGGAGGCGACCTGACGCTGCCGGCAGTAGTGCGGAGGATGGCCGGCAGCGCAGAGTCGTGGGACGCGGTGGTGTCCTTCTGCGAGGACGTGATGTCGCAGAAGGAAGCTGCGGAACGGGAGAGGGAGATCTCAACTCCCTTCCCGGGCCGCAGAAGACGCACCGGGCGCCGAAGAAGGGCGGATAACGCCCTCTTCCGCCCCCCATGAATGGGTCCAGGGGCGAGGGACATGGGGAAGTCCCCGCCCCCTATTCGATGGACCCCGAGGCGGAGGCGCGCGCGAGTGTCAGCGCGCGCCTCTGAGGCGATGCACGGGGTAGCTTAACACCCCACTACCCCGTGCAGGAGACGAGGCCCGGACAGACCGGACCAGCACGAGAGTGTGGGGCTGCGGAAGAATTTAGACTCCCGCGGTCCCACGCGCGCTCGTGATAGAAGAGACACCGGGGTGGTTTTAGTCAGTAAAAGTCTGACAGACCCCGTCGCCCACCCTAGGGCGGCGGACATCCTATGAGGATTTCCACCCCGAAAAAAAAAAAAGGTATACATACTCGTCAACAACTTCGAGTGCAGAGCAACCAACTACAATTGGAGTGGGTGCGACATGATAGTTCGACATGATCTTCGTCTTATCCATGTTCATTTTTAGACCCACTTGTTGGGAAGCTCTGCTGAGGTCATTGAGCATTTTGCCCAAGTCTTTCAGGGTCTCAGCCATGACCACGATATCATCTGCGAAACGGAGATTAGTGATGTACTCGCCGTTGATGTTGATGCCAAGTCCTTTCCAGTCCAGGAGCTTGAAGACATCTTCCAACGCAGCAGTGAACAATTTAGGAGATATGACATCTCCTTGTCTCACTCCACGCTGCAGTTGGATCGGTTTCGAGTCCTGATCCTGGAGACGGACTGACATGGTGGCGTTTTTGTACAAACACTTTATCACCTCAATGTATCGATGGTCAATTTGGCACCGCTGGAGAGACTGTAGCACCGCCCAAGTCTCAATCGAATCGAAGGCCTTCTCATAGTCCACAAACGCCAAGCATAGTGGTTTGTTATACTCCTCGGACTTCTGTATAACTTGCCGCAGCGTATGAATGTGGTCTATGGTGCTAAAGCCTTTTCGGAAGCCTGCTTGTTCGGGAGGCTGGAAGTCGTCGAACCTGCGAGCGAGACGATTCGTGATGACCCTAGAAAACAGCTTGTAGACATGGCTCAGGAGGGATATCGGTCTGTAGTTTTTCAGGAGGGTATTGTCACCTTTTTTGAAAAACAAAATCACCACGCTCCTGTGCCACGGCGAAAGGCGAAACGCCTATGGCGTTTCGCCTTTAAGAATGACGGAATTAAATAGCTTCTGAAGCGCTTTAAGAACCGGTTTGCCACCCGCTTTCAGAAGCTCAGCTGTAATTCCATCATCTCTAGCCGCCTTATCGTTCTTGAGCTGTTTCAGGGCCATACCAATCTCGTACAGGCTGACGTCCGGGATATCGTCGGTATAGTGTCGGGTTGGTGTGTGTTGATGTGTATAACTCTCCGTAGAATTTCTCAATCTCACCCAAAAGCTCGGGCTTGGAAGTGACGATCCTACCATCCCCAGTCTTCAGCTTCGCAAATAGACTCTGTCCAACAGACAATTCTCGTGCGAACACTTTGGAGCCTTTGTTCCGTTCGATAGCCTCTTTAATACAATTTGTATTAAATTGGCGTATATCGCGAGTCAGAGACTTTGAGATTTGTCTGTTAAGGTATCTGATACGCGAAGCGTCATCAGGGGATTTTAAGATCACCCCCCGTCTTTCTTCCATTAGCCGGCGGGTGGGACCGGAGATCTTCTTCTGTCCTTTTGAACAGAGGGTTTTGTAGAACTTAGACCCTTCCGTTTGGAGAGTTTCCACAAACCTGTTGTTGTATTCGAAGCGGTTTTGTAGTTCTATCTGAAAGCTCTCGAGGTTTTGGAGTTGTGTTGACGCTGGACGGAGCGTAGACTTCATAAGTCGAGAGCATTCGAGCCTAATGTTGAGGTTCAAGATGCCTCTAACAATACGGTGATTACTCCCGGTTTTAACCGCATGGATCACGGAGACATGGAGGTTTCGCATATACAAAAAAAAACTTTAGGAGTTTACGAAACAAGTCCTTGAAGATTTGAGAGAGACCACATAACACCACGGTTACCACGTAGTTCGGGGGTAACCGCCTTTTGACTGTCCATACCTATATTTAACATACACATAATGGCGTTCTTGGTAGACCTTTACTATATCTCCTCCTTTATGTACTTACTTCAATCTGCCTAGCATTTGTCCAACTATTTTACGGTCGGATTCTAATCTAACAGGATTATCTGAGTAGCAGTATTTTATATGGTGCTACTGTCTGTCGTACTTCCAAAGTCCTGTGTTACTCGATACTCCGTGGTAAAACTCGTTGTCAGACTGCTGGATGTTTGACTACCCGTAACGACAACAAAACTATATGTATGTCTACTACAACAACGGCTTCAAGTACTTTCCGAGGCACGGAAGGGTCTCGACAGGTAATGGATTGTCACCCATTCGTGAACCGACCGCCGCAAGCGTAGTTTAATTTTCCGACCTGGATGTCGTGTTATTTTTTTGCCATTAGCCCTTCCCTCCAAGCTAGTCTCCAGACCTACATCTGTAACTAACTATAGACCAGCACCCTAATCTTAATAAAAATAATAGTTGGGATCGTTCGGCCGCCAATGGTCCGTTCGGTCCAAACGATTCCGATTAGGGGGCAGCACCCTAATCGCGTAACTCACTATTACAATTAATTGGAATAATTTTGAAGCTTTTTACTATTCCATTGCTCCCTATGTTCTAAAATGTATCTGCTCAACAACGTAAACAACGCAATGAATGCTATTGAACTGTCAAAATGAAATCCATTGCTACTGATAGGTTGTTCCGCAATTACCCTGAAGATCAGGCATTAATCGTTGTGCTAAAATAACGAAGTCCTGTGGTGACAAACTTAAACTAAACAAAAAAAAAACCAGTCGAATTGGGAACCTCTTCCCTTTTTTAAGTCGGTTAACATAGAAATTGATGTCTAATGGCGTCTCAGCGAAACCCTTTCCCATCGTTAAGTTTTTGCTAACGCGCCGAGATTTTCCCTTTTACTCCGAATTAGTGTAGAAGAATGAAGGACATTATGTACGGCAATTAATCTGACTCAGTGAGCGGCACAGTAGTTAAGTAGGCTTTCTGCGCCAATGTATGGATAAATCAAAGATATTGTAGGCTAGATGTAAACTCCTGTATAATTCACTTTGATATTTTCTGTAAGAAAAGGAAAGCGACGGTGCCATTATTGTGGCAACGTTGAGAATAAATATTGTCACATATCTCGGAATAAATAATTTTCATTTTAAATTGAAGCAATAATCCATACTAATATTATAAATGCGAAAGTAACTCTGTCTGTCTGTCTGTCTGTCTGTCTGTCTGTCTGTCTGTCTGTCTGTTACGCTTTCCCGCTTAAACCTCTCAACCGATTTTGATGAAATTTGGCACAGACAATCTTTAGGCCCTGAGAAAGAACATAGGCTACGTTTTATCCCGGAAAAAATTGAAGTTCCCGAGGGAAATCTAAAAAGCGCGATATAACCGAACTCCACGCGGGCGAAGCCGCGGGCGGAAAGCTAGTGTTGTATATTTTTACTGGCTACGGCAACGCAAAAGGGACCCTCCAAAAGTTGGTTGACCAATTTTTAAGTTAATCTATGCCCTTATAACTTCTTAACTTCTAATCATAACTTAACAAATGAGGTACCTACCGTTGGCAGTATTTTTTAACTCATTTGCTGTTTATAAGTAAGGCCCGTCACTTTAAATTGAATATGGCGCCCTCTAGTGTACATATATAGTATGTAATAAATAATTTTTTGACCTAAAACCTAATATGATCGCATAAGACTGTTGGAAAGTATTATTCTATTACGACGCAGCTATCCTCTGAACATAATTATGTGTAAGCATTTATTATATTAACATTATATAATTATTACATGCGACTTCTTTAATAATTAGGACGATAAATTAATGTTTCGTAACAGTGACAATATTTTCTTTAGTTTTACCCTTTTTGGGGCAGATTTTTAAATGATATCATCATCATCAACAACCTTTTTATCTTCCCACTGCTGGGCACAGGTCTCCTCTCATACAAAGAAGGATTGAGAGTAATCACCACGCTTGCTCAATGCGGGTTGGCGATTTCATACTTAAAGTCCAGGTTTCCTCAAGATGTTGTTACTTCCTTTTACGTATGTATGTACGTACTTAATAAATACAACGCCAGAAGGAACTATAAGTCTGCTTAATCATCTCAAGTAAAGCGCTTGATATAGTCAACTCGCGATAGATGGCCGTACTGGTCTCGTTTGTCGTGTCGTCGTGGTGGCCTAGTGGTTAAAACACCAGCCTCTCAAGTATGAGTGCTCCGGTTCGATGCCACGTCAGGCAAGTACCAATGTAACTTTTCTAAAATTATATGTACGTTCTAAGTATATCTTGGACACCAATGACTGAAGGTGAAGGAAAACATCTTGAGGAAATGTTAAAGAATGTTCATTTATTTACCCAAGTACCGAAGCTAAAAGAGGGTTACGATTTCTTTATTATATTGCTTTCATATCATTCTCAAATTTAGATCTAACTTAAGTTCCACAATAAACTTTCGAACCCTAAAATATAGTTATTGAAACGTATAACATAACAAATAAGTTTGACTCTTCTAAATAAACGCAATTTTCCTTTCAAAGAACTTCCCACAACCCTTCGCTTACATACGAATCAACAGACATTTTCGTTGAACCTTAACCTTTAAATCCTTTTATATTCCAAAACATCTTTGTTGAAGCAACCGCAAAAAATTTTTACAAGTCTTTGAATGGGAAGCTAATTGAACGATATAATCGGTTTTCTTAAGACGTGGGTACCTATACGGTGCAGTGGAGTTCAACACCCTCCGGTATTGTTCTGTTACGGATTTCAGAGACACCGTTGCAAAGCCATGTTGTCTCCATATGTTTCCCGTCTACTTTATAAGTTACTAGCTTTCCGCCCGCGGATTCGCCAGCATGGAATTCGGTTATATAGCGCTTTTTAGATTTCCCTCAGGAAATATCTTTTTTTTTTTTCAATAAAAGGTAGCATATGTCCTTTCTCAGGGTCTAAAGATTGTCTGTGCCAAATTTCATCGAAATCGGTCGAGAGGTTTAAGCAGGTAAGCGTAACACAGACAGACAGAGTTACTTTCGCATTTATAATATTAGTATGGATTTTACAAGGACAAGAAACATCTTTAAGGTACTATGAAAGCATAACTTTCAATTACATCATTAATACATCTTTCATTATAGCTAACTAGATTTCCGCCCGCGGCTTCGCCCGCGTGGACTTCGGTTATATCGCGCTTTTTGAATTTCCTTCAGGAATATCAAATTTTCCGGGATAAAAGGTAGCCTATGTCCTTTCTCAGGGTCTAAAGATTATCTGTGCCCGAATTCATCAAAATTGGTTGAGAGGTTTAAGCGGTAAAGCGTAACAGACAGACAGACAGACAGACAGACCGGCAGACAGACAGAGTTACTTTCGTATTTATAATATTAGTATGGATATACTTAAAATAATATCGATTCAAACAAGCCGTAAATTGGGATAGCATTTTATAAATCGACTAGTAACCCGCCCCGGCTTCGCACGTAGACAAATCATATAGGTACCTAAACCTTCCTCAAGAAACGGTGGCCCTTTAATAAAAATAATGTGTACTGTGGCGCCTATCAGGCAATATCTGACTCTGCAAGATACATCGACCTTATTATCCATGGATAGCCAGTTCCACCACCTTCAAACAGAATGAAAGCCTACCGGGGTAGCAAGTTTATTCGAAATAATGGTCCCCCGCTTCGGCCCACTCACTCCGCGGTTTAGTCAGAGAAACACTCAAGTGGCAGGCGGCCGGCAGGAGCGCGAGCGGCACGAAATAACCAATTCCAATAACTCAAAAAGAGATCTGCTGCTACTAAAATTAGTACTAGTTTATTTGGATAAGGATTAATAATATGGAACAAATAGTGGGCTCTGATTTCGACTGGCATTTTAATTAACGTTTCAAACATCAAAAAGTAGTCTTAATGAAGAAACTATACTAGGTAGACATAATTATGGTGTCACAAATTTTTTATAGCCATTTTTAAGGTCTACAATACTGTATTTCATTATTTTGATCTATCTCATAGGCTTCGGCCAGCGTTTGAAATGTAAGCCCAAATAAATGGGTTTATTTTGCGACACGTGTTAGAAACCTCGAATATTATCAGTGTTCCTTTTATATATTATGCATGTTATATACATAAAAACCTTCCTCTAGAATCACTCTATCTACTAAAAGAAACTCTATCAAAATCGGTTGCGTAGTTTTAAAGATTTTAAAGATTCTGTTATTCACAAACTAAACTAATTTTAAGTTATGTGCGTCTTTTTCTTTAAATTTCGTTAAGAAAAAGATAGAAGATAACATTTTAATTTAATCCTGTCAAATTAAGATACTCCATAGACAGTTTAGGCGCGATTATAAACATGGCGACTAAAAATACGCCAGTATACGTCAGGAGTGCACTAAATTGACAGGTCTAAACTGACATTTTATCTTCTGTATTTTTATCAACGAAATGGAAAGAAAAAGATGCACATAACTTGAAATTGGTTTAGTTTGTGAACAACAGAATCGGCGCCATTACCATTATTATTTTAAGCCTCGAAGCTATTATGTAAATAACTAAGAAAAACAAAAACCTTTGCCACCCAAACAAAGAAAAATAGAAAGATAACATTTGAAAATTCAACCGAGGAAAAGGTCACCATATATCAGCTCTCCCTGACAAAAACCAGGATCAATAAAGCTAGACAAAATAGGCCTGACAACTCATTTTCGCTGTTATATTATTTACATAACACCGACAAAATTATTACAGTTATTGAAGTTTAAACTACTGGAAAGACTCTCATGATTTGCGTACGTTGTAAGTACCCAAAATGGTGAAGTTTAACTAGTATTTAAGATGTAGTGTGGGAATTATTTTATCACTAGCTGTTGCCCGCGACTCCGTCCGCGTGGACTTCAGTTTACAGCGCGCGATGCTTCCCGTTTCCATGGGAGTGCTAATAAATGCCTACATTACTGCAAGGTTTCCTCAAAATCCATTCAGAAGTTTTTGCGTCAGCAAAAAACATTCAAACATCCTCACAAATATAAGCGCCTGTTAAAATAATGGGAGCAATATGTACGTCCGCGTTCGCTCCCGTTTACGCAACATTTTTTGTTACTGCTCTGCTCCTCTTGGACGTAGCGGGATGTTATATAGCCTATTTCCTTTCTCAGGCTCTAGACTATATGTGTACCAAATTTAATTACAATCGGTTCTGTAGTTTTGGCGTGAAAGCCGGACAGACAGACAGAGATACTTTCGCATTTATAATATTATAGTAAGTATATAGTATATATAGTATGGATTTACTTTGACAGCCTCCGTGGTGTAGCGGTACTGAACGCGGCCACAGCGCAAGGAGGCGCGGTTTCGATCCCCGCGCTGTACAAATATTTGTATGCGTGAATGTTTGTATGCATGAATATTTGCACTGGTCTTGTCGTGCCTCAGAAAGCACCTTAAGCCGTTGGTCCCGGTTGCCATACGAATATCTAGTGGCAGTCGTTACGGGTTGTTGGAGCCCTCAAAAGTCCAACAATTGGTCTAACTATAATGCTTCGATATCGCCTTCGGGTTGTGGAGGTCAGACGGCAGTCGCTTCACGAAAAAAATATCGAAGTTTAGCCAAAATCAGCAGTTAGACTGGTAAAGCAACCCCAGACTCCAAAGCTGAAAAAGCTTCGGATGCGACTGGGATTAACGCTGAGATGATGATGATGATAGTATGGATGTACTCGTAAAACAATAACCCTTAAGGGGAAAGCGTCAGAGACGCTGGAAAAATTCAAGCCTTGAAGTTTTTGCAATTTTCAGTTAACTCTTCGAGTTTACACTAAACAATTGATTGACTGTTTCATATGATCATGGAATTTGATACATTTTATAACCTAAACAGTTGTCCCGCTTATTCTAATGATTACAACTTTTATTTTAATCATCATACAACCTGATATTGAACTGTAAATTACAAACAGTATAAGTGTTTTTATTTTCATGGCTTTTAAAACATACTTACACTATTGCTTCTTCCTTAGATAAATTGTAGGGTTCTTTTTTTACCTTTTGTAAAATTGTATATATGTCCGTAATATACTTATATGTTATACACATTGATAAAATATTAAACTAAGGTAGATATGTCATTTGCGCACTGAAAATGAAGCGTACAAAAGGAAGGAAAGTCCTGCATCTCGCCTTAGTCACTCTCGATACACTCGTAAAAACAAACGACAAGCACTAACAGCGCAAACGACAAACACTAGCCATCTTTTTCTTCTCTATACTTTAGATTGTGCCCCATCTCACTCACACTGTACCAATGTATGCCGAATAAAAATATGCATGTGTGCTGCTGCTGTGTTCGGCACATTTTTTTTGGTCAGTTTGTTAGAATTTATCGTATCTGTTTAATATTTTATCAATGGTTATACATAATAAAGATTACATATTGTATTCTATACTAATTTATAGTAAGTTACATAAGGATTAAGTTCTGATATATATAAAAACAACAATATGTTAGGTATGATAATAATGTGGTCTACCATTGTTTTCTTTTTTATTAAGAATAAATAACAAGCAAAAAACTAGTTCGACTGACATATTTTATGGATGCGACATGATATTCATAATCGTAATCTGCCATCTTGTTTATGAAACAAGAAGTTTTTATACCTATAGATAGTCTATTGTTAAGACAAGTATATTCATTTAAAAAACGAATTCGTTTGGATTAAAAATGTTATAGATCTCCGTGGAAAAAATAGAGTTTTTGTTTCTGTCTACGAAGCACGCTGGTTTATGTAATGAATTGTTATTTTTTTTAAATGCTGTCGTTCTATTTTGATTCATAAACAGTTTATTCCTCAAAAGAAAACATTTTCGAATAAGTGATTTATTGAGCGATTTGAGAAATATATTTTATAGGCGATAATTAATGAATGAATGCAAAGCGAGTACACTGCTATGGTCATGAGCCAATGCCAATGCATTCACTGTTAGACACGGTTGCAGATTAATATTTATAGTATACGTTTCATTGGTATTAGTAATTCTGACTGGTGACATCCAGTAAGAACCTCGAAAAGTTTATCTTACAGTATTCATGAAGTATATAGATTGACCGACGTCTGCATACGATCAATACTTAGGGTCTTTTTATGCGAGAATTTGTTCAGAAAATCTGCCATAGACGATCGGTATAGCAATCATAATAGCTTAACGGCTGTGCTTATAGTAAATTTCGGAAATCAAAATTGATCAAACTGATGTGCATAATTATAATAACAATGTCTGTCTCATTGCTCGTCATTAGTCTAACAACCCAAATTCCTCGGTAAGTTGAAACTTGTAACGAGCTAGATCGTTGATAATTCTATCACTGTTAATAGTTTTGCATACATATGGTCCTCATTAGAACATGAGGGAACATCATACTGTGAAAAACAATTACAAGGGCTTATTAATTTTGAAGTTACTTTTATAAATAAAGCGAAACCTAGAACGACCGTGAAAATGTCTCATGTATTGGTATCCTTTTTTTTTTAACACAATTTACTTTTATCTAAACCACGAGAGCTGTAAAAATAACCTTATGACGGCCGACGCCCGCAAAGCCGTGCGTGAAAAACCCAATTTCATAAATTACCTACCGCTCTGTTTTTGTCAACCAGCCTTCACTTAGTGATTGCCTGACAAGGGAAGTCGGCTAATCAGTGAAATGTCACTCAAAGCTTAGCTATACATCATGTGCGCTTTACGATTCTATTTATACATATTGGTAATACTGTTTACGCACGTACTGGAAGACGCAGCGTAGGAAGGCCCCCAACAAGGTGGGCCGATGACCTGGTGAAAGTCGCGGGAAGCCGATGGATGCGGGCAGTACAAGACCGGTCGGCGTGGAAAGCCTTGCCGGAGGCCTTTGTCCAGCAGTGGACATCTATAGGCTGAAGAAGAAGAAGAATACTGTTAACAGAACTGGTTAAGAAATAATACATTTTTATCCACATCAAGTTGCTTCCCCAATTTTACTTCGTGAAAAACGCTGAAACGACGTTAAGAAAACTTTTATCTTTTGACAATTGGACTTCAAGTTCAGATATGTCACGCGCGGGTATTATTACGTTTTATCACTAAGTTCCGAACTTAGTTTACGCCGTGCATTCTATGCGGAAACCGGCTTTTCTCGGCATTATTCTTTTTTATCTTATTTTGTGCGACACCCCTGATTTCGTCCATAAAGTTTGGCAGACTTTATATCACTCGTTTGTAACTTGTATAGGTGACAACAATAAGGCGACGTGTGTTTCTTTTCGTATCAATTTTTTGCCCATTTGTTGTTGTTCGATATGGTATAGCATTATTATCGATGACAGACAAAAAATATGCGTCCGTGTTATGCTAAGTAATTCTTCATGTAAATGTAAATTTTATTCGAACCTCATGCATCTTTTGACTTGTTTGTTACCCGATATTCAATGCTAATCCTGAATATATTAGGAGTATGTATGATTTCTGGTGTAGATATATTTAATTATGACTAATATGAAGAATAATTACGCTGTACTATGTTATTTAATAAACTCACGATAAAATGGTGATAATTAATTGATTGACGGGTTCTTGGGAATGAATAATTCGGTTGCATTTTGACTTGGTAAATAATTAAAACGTTTTATATTTTTCAGATTGGATTAATGCGTTCATTATTAACTTTTACGTTGAGGTTTATAACGTAGATTATCTCTAGCTATAGATGTTAACCAGTTAATACGTGTGCAGCATAAACGTTTATATTACTAATGGTAAGTTTCACTTTATATATCATTTTTGTCTAGACAGCCTGCATGTACACCTACGGGGATTAGGATATTTTTCTAAAGTGTCTGAATAAAGGAAAAGGGCATTGTGTAAAAAAAATAAAAACTACACACATTACTAACATGTCAAGGAACCTCAACAGAACTCAATCTCATGTGAGTGTCGATGAGTGATTGAAGCCGTCACCTCCTTCTGCAAAGCAGTGGTGCTGGCAAAGGAGGAGGCGGAACGTGTGAAGGAGCGGGAATCACAGCGCCCTGACGCCTCTTACCGCAGCAGGAGACGCCCTTCGTTTTATGCCATTTCGTTGAGTGATTGACCACTTGGCACGCCATTTTGTTAGTAGATTACGGATTTTGTGAAAGTCGGTCATTATGACATTAAAAATCGTCAATTATGACACTATTGCAATAGCAGACTAGGGCCCCTAGGGTCGGGAGACAACATCGAACTCCCAGCCACCATAGGCGGTTGTTGAGGCCGCTGCCTCGAATCTTGCGGGCAGCGTGGTGGCGGCGGCAGCGGCGCGGTAGCCGAGCAGGCATCAAAGACCCGTTCTCGAAACTAGCGGGCAGATCGCGCGTCACTATAGCCGGGTAGTGTTACGTGCACGATTATGTTGACGAGATATTTGTTTTTATTCGCGAAAGAAATGTCTGAACAATGGCAGCAACATCTTTTTGATTCAAATTTATTCCTATCGCTCGATCACCGCTCGCTGCCCGCTCGCCGCCCGCAAGATTCGAGCGCGAGAAGTACACCGCTCGCTACCCGCCGCCGCCCCGCTGCCGCGCCGCTGTTTTCGAGAACCGGTCCGTTTGATTGTACGCATATAATCTTGCCGCTCACTCGCCGCCGCCGCCGCCCGCAAAATTCTCGCTCGCTCCAAAGAAATTTTAGCACATCGTGACGGTGGCCACGAAGACTAATGTCTGGGCCTGGACTGCGGGTTGGTTGAAAGAGAAACCGTGGTCCTAGCGCACGGGCAAGTGAAGGGTGGGTTTTAATCAGTAAAAGTCTGACACGCTCTACCGCTCCGCCCAGAGCGGAGCTCCTGGGACACAGGTATCCTCTATGCGAAATGGTAGTGACTACAATCCACCACAAGGGCCAAGCGCGTCTTTTCGAATGTCACCTCTTCTATTCTTTATCCATACTAATATTATAAATGTGAAAGTAACTCTGTCTGTCTGTCTGTTAAGCTTTCCCGTTTAAACTTTTGATATGCAAATGCGTACGTAGAATAAAAATTAGTGAGTTAAAATTCCTACCACCAATTATTACCTACCATTAAATTCGGATTTTCATTTACAATATGAGGAGGAGAGAATAATGGTAGGAGGACGCACCAATTCCCATATATGCGGTCACTGACCTATATCAATCTTAAAATTCAGCATAACGTACGAATAAAGAATTCGAAATCCTTGCTTCTAATTATTTAAATAATCCTTCAGGAAATCAGCTATAGTGTCATCTAGGTGCTTGATCATAGACGATTTTTTTTTCTGAGCCACATTCTTGATAGCATATTCTTGGCCACAGTTACGCTTATCGGTGTCATTGATTTAAGTTAGTTTTGTATAAAATGGTCGTCCTAAGTACACAGACTGTTTACAACCGACGTTGATTCCGACAACCAAGAAGGCGCGATACCACTGCGAGGCGACTTCATAAAATCTAATTTTAGGGAAATGCGAAACGCAATCTTAAATAATTGTATTAGAATCGATAAGTCCCGACGCTTTTTCGCATCAGACTTGTTTTAGGTCCTTAAAAGCTTTGCTTGGGTCTGATATTGACTGTGATATAACTTCTTATAGAATAATTCTATAGACATCTCCTTAACTTTATACTTCCGAACATATTGCTTATATTGTGCTCTGAGAGTTCAAAGAAAATTGCTGTATTCAGCCGCTTATCTGATTTATTTCGAGTCATCTTTAGTAAGGATTATATTGAGTTGAAGATATCATGCATGTACATATTTGCGGGAATACTTAGAAACATGATGAGATTTATCAGTATACAGAAATCGTAGCATGAACGATTCACCTAAATGCATATCTAACTGCACAAATATGCATTCAGTCTAGATACCTATAATGTATTCAAAGTTTACCCTTACACATTTTATGTACCTACAAGAAAATGCAATTATAAAAATAATCATTATATAATTGTATTAGAATCGACGCTTTTTCGCGATAGACTTGTTTTTATTTTTTTTTATGATCGCTTATGGCTTGACACGCGACGATAGGAATAGACCAGACGGAATCACCGTAATGAAAAATGCTTTGGAAGGTAGGTAGGTTTGGTGTGGGATGCAACGTATGTCGACACCCTTACGCCATCCCATCTTCCAAATACGGTGAGCTGTGCTGCAGCGGCTGCTGCAAGTGCGAAAAACCTCAAACGGCGCAAATACTCCAATCTCATTGGAACATACATATTTGAGCCGTTTCGCTACCTCAACCTACTATTTCCAGACATCGCCATACGTTTAGTCGACTCTTCACGTGACCAGAAGACTGGGCTATTTTTTGGCCAAAGAATCAGCATCGCAATACAACGTGGCAATGCTATCAGCCTTTTGCGCACATTTCCTATTGACAGCGGCTTTATAGACTTGTACATAATATTATTTTTAAACTTTTAAATAATGTAAATATTATTTATAATTTGCAAGAATAAACTTTAAAACCAATTCATTTATGCATTAGTAATTTAAAAACCATCTATTGAAATTAGATTAGTAATTTTTAGGGTTTATACCAAGTGGGACCCTCATCATCATCATCAACCTTTTTATCGTCCCACTGCTGGGCACAGGTCTCCTCTCATACAGAGAAGGATTGAGCTTAATCACCACGCTTGCTCAATGCGGGTTGGCAATTTCAGACTTAAAGTCCAGGTTTCCTCAAGATGTTTTCCTTCACCTTCAGTCATTGATGTCCTAGATATACTTAGAGAGTACATATAACTTAGAAAAGTTACATTGGTACTTGCCTGACATGGAATCGAACCCGCACACTCATACTTGAGAGGCTGGTGTTTTAACCACTAGGCCACCACGACGTGGGACCCTATTTTCTACTAACTCCATTCGTCCATCATCCATTCATCTATCACAGTGCTATATCTTTTGAACAGTAGGTAATATGTAATCACTCGAAATGTCTACAGAGTGTGTAATTATTTATTTTATATTTATATTATTTATTTTACATTTTTATATTAATATTTGTCGTCCTCCGTGGCGCAGCGGTCAACACGCCTGCCTGCGACGTGGAGGCCCCGGGTTCGATCCCCGGCCAGGTCATGATGGAAAACGATCTTTTCTTGATTGGCCTGGGTCTTGGATGTTTATCTATATATTTATCTATTATAAATATATTATCGTTGAGTTAGTATCCCATAACAGAAGTCTCGAACTTACTTTGGGGCTAGCTTAATCTGTGTGATTTGTCCGTATATATTTATTTATTAATTTAATAGCAAATAATAAAAACATGTGGTGTTAAATATTGTACGTTGATACGTATGCAAGTCCTCACTAGGGAGTAGCGTTGTATTTTTTTATTAAGGATTTTTTGGACTTTTGTTTTATTATGGATTTACATATTTACAATATAACTGTGTGAGAAAGTTTAACCGAGCGAAATCAGGATATAGCTAGTACAAAAATTTATCGTAACTACTTAACAACACATTTTCAGAAGTTCTAAGAATACACTTGACAAGATAAAACTATGTTTATAGCAACTTGGAAGGAATTTAAACTACGTCTAAATTTTAATAGCACCATTTTTTGTATTTTAGCGAAACAAAAATATCAAAAGTCATCCTATTAATATTTTGGGACATGTAATCAAAAACTATGATAGTTAATCGGTCGGTTTTCACTTCCGAACCTAATATAATTGATCAATTAAAATTAAATTTAAAATCCCACATAATTTTTGGAGCTTTTTGAAAAAAAAAAATAGCCATATCAAGTCAAATAATTTATTTAAGGCACGTGTTAACGACCAAAATTACAAAAAAGAATAAATTAATTGTTTCTAATCGCCCCTTCCAAAATATAGTTTCATAGGTAGAAGAATGGTCAAGAACATGAACGATTGGTTCGTCATCACATACATCTTCATTTATTACCTTCTGAATGACAATATATAAATATATGCAGTGGGGCCTACGTTAGGCGAAAGTGAGGGCTCCTCACCAGCCACTCCTCAAAGAGGGGACTTATGGCCGCTATTGTAGCGTACCCAGTATAATACTACCTTCAAAACATCTTCAGTTCACGGAGTTTGGTCTGCAAGTCACGTTTAATATGGGTTATCTATTAGAAAATCCTCTCTAGTGGTCGTGGTTGGAACAGTTGGAATAATGCCAAATAACAGCAAAAGGCAGTATCGGCTATGTATGTACAATGTACCTATGTATATTGAATCTTGAAGCTTTCATTAGGTGAACAACGAGTGTGAGAATTAAGTTTAGTCTGTTGTAGTATCATAGTGTGTAGTCTTTTACCTCTGAAGGGTATTTCTCGCAATCAAAAAGTTCTAAATTTTGTCGTAGTCTCCTTTCAGCGACAATCAATGAATGTCAAAAACTTCACATGTAGTAGGGAAATTAAAGATATTTTTATAAGATTGACAGACAGAGAGAAAACAGATAATAATGCAGACGTTTTTAAAGGTGTAGGTTAAAGTCACTATTATCCGTATTCATAAATATTACCATGAGGTCTCACACGGCGCTCGGACACATAGTTCCGAAAATCAGTTCATGGACTGTGGCGACCGGGCCAGCTAGGTGACACCAGTCAGCGAAACACGATGCCGATACTTCGTGTAAATTAGGTGTATTTGATTATACTATATATTTATAGTATTTTAAGTTTTTATGTTAATACAGAGTGGTGCTGACAATACGACAATAAATGAAAACACAAACAATGCTGGTTCATAGGAATAATCCTAAACCATAGAAAAAAACCTAGCATAAAAAAAAAGTTAAAACAAACTGAATCGCATAAAATTGCAAACGGAACAGAACATCCTTTAAAAATATTGATTTACTGACCTCCGATCGGCGACAGCGCGATCCTGTATCGACTTGGTTTTTTCGCGCCATTGTTATTAAAGTTTGGTACCGCAGGATGCGGCGGTCATTAACCTGCGAGCTTTTCCTTATCGACATGTACATCATGTAGAAAATGTGAAAAATTAAAAATAATTTCCTGTGACTAATCTAATGGATATAATTATTTTTATGATATTTATGGGTAGACTGAGAATGTGTTGAGGTACACGATGGTTAATTTATTGTCGTATTGTCAGCACCACTCTGTGTATATGTTTATATGGGCTTTTATGTCTGAAATTAATGGACAAATAAACACAAATATATTTGCCACGCTTGGTCTGTAGATAGATGACCATATTTAATATACCGAGACCTTTCCGTGCCTCGCAAAGTACGTTAAGCGGTCCCGGCTGTCATTTGGAGATCTTTGACAGTCGTTGGGACAGTCTGTTAATAAGTCTTACCAATGGGGTATTTCCCAGTAACTGGGTTGTGGAGGTCAGATAGGAGTCGCTTCATGTAAACTACTGATATTCACCTGAACCCGGTTAGACTGGAATCTGACCCTCATATGTAACTCGCGCAAGTTAACTGTGCACCTCGCTGGAATGCATTCCATATGTATCAATTTAATTGCAAAACGTCATGAGTAAAATGACCTAGTATTATGAGGCTTTATCATCAAAGCTAAATTTCATTGACATAAAATAAAATGTAATTTATATTTTTTAACCTGATTCTCATGTTTTACACACAGAGCGAGGTGCACAGTTAACTTGCGCAAGGCCAGACAGATGATGACTTAAGTTGCAATCGCGTCCTTTAATGTTTATGAATTTAAAACCTTGTCATCTGGAACGTATCGAGAAATGCCTTACTGACTTAAATGCCTGTTATATTTTGTAGTTGTGATTCATATGACATCAATGTAAGTTTTGGAAAAAAAACATTAGTTCTAAACCAACGAAAATTCGAAATCCGGAACCACCTTGTATTTTATTAAAATAAGAACTTTTTTTGCCGTAAAATATTTTTGTTTACGCAAGGACACGGGTTCCCGGTTAAGACAAGCCAGTACCAATCAGTACGGGTGAGATATCCCCTAACTTATGCACTCACACATAAATAAACGGGTACAATATTGAGACCGTAGATTGATATCTGCAGCAATCTGTAACAGAGAACCCGCTTTATTTAAGCACCCTTAGAAAAAAGGCAACGCACCGAACCTTTCTTTTCGCTCCGTTAGAAAAAAAAAACAGGAAATATCAGTTTTATTCTGATAATTTAAGGAAATTCTATTGTGTTACTTTGTTTTATTACACAAAACAGAAAATTGGTTCACTTTTAATATTACTTAAATACACATCCTTCTAGAGATCAAGGCCCCGTTTATTTGAGAGCACCATATTATCTTAAGAGCACCACATTGTCTTTAAGTCCAAGGTCATTGTGTGGGAGACGTTACATTTAGCCGGTGTGTCCATCGCTGTGTGCTCACAATCCATGCTCTATCACGTGCTCTAGTTTGGACACGGGCCAAACGTTAGGATAAAGCCTTCTTTGACGTAACGTCACGACTGTTTCAACCACAGGGTTAGTAGAAGTACTAGTATTGAACACATCAAAGCTTTGTTTGCTTTGATTGAGTTCATAAAATGTCAACAAAATAGACAGGGTATGTCCTGAGAGGGTTTTTTAAACTTTCTTCTTTCATGTCTGCAAAATAAAACGAGTGTCACTGTATGGATCTAGCATATGAGAATATGAGTATCGTGAATATTTTTCTGATACATATGACTTGAACTCCCATTTCGTGTTACCTTAAGATAGCTGATAGACATCCTATTTTTATTTATAATAAAAATAATATTTATTCACAAAATTTACATTTTATTGTAACATGAAAGCTACAAATATATTCTTATACAAATATATACTTATGTTATTGTCTGAATAATAACTAGGTACAATGTGTGACAAAAATATACATAAGGTCATACAGAACGTATTAAACAGAGAATCATGTAAAATTAGCGACATGCCTGAACTAGGTTTATTAAACCTGCGTTTCAGGCGATGAGCTGAAACGTAAACCTGAAAAGTGATGACTTTACATCACAATGTATCAATAAGTGCGTAAGATTTAATCATGTAACACTATTTACTTGGAATTCAATAAACAAAAGCTTTAGTCATTTTTATGCTATCTTATGTTATACTATTTAATTGTATATCTTTCCTAACTTTTATCTGCAACTATCTACTATCACACTATTACTTAATCACTTATCACATTATAACTTCCAGTAGCTTTTTTGTGTCTGTGTAATTGAGATTCAATAGGTACTCCGATATTACTTGAGTACATTTTTTATAATCTACATTATCTAATAGTTTGTTGAGCTTGATATACAAAAAAGTGGGGAAAAATACATAAAATCTATAGCATAAGCGTGTTTCGTCTATGGTTTTGTGCAAACCATGTCTTTTCTTGGGGGGAGGCCTATGTCCAGCAGTGGACTTCTTTCGGCTGAAATGATGATGATGATGATGTCTTTTCTCTTCCTGGTTGAAAGTACTGGGTCAAAGGGAAGCTCAGAGTTCAGATGAGGTACGGTATGCAAGATAAATAGTTGAAGCACGGTTAGAATGATGCATTCAACATAAAGCTGGTGGATGGGAAATCTGAAAGAACAGAAGGTTGCAACCTTTAGAATAGCTCTTTGAGCACGTTCTAGAGGAAGCAGTATAGTCTTTGCACCACCACCCCATGAAGTAATACATAAACTTGTTAACTGATAGTCAGCTATGTGCCATAGATTTCTGAAAATGTATATTAATTTACGCACTCTCATACACAGTAATTCAATATGTTTACGGAAATTGAGATTTGTGTCAATCGTAACACCCAGATATTTTATATGGTCAGCTTTAGTTAAAGTGGGACAAGTGCAAGCAGTGTCAGTATGAATATAATTGTAGGTATGCATATATGTTTATGTTAATAAGCGTAATTTTAAGGTTTCTCATTGAGAATAAAATGTATTTGGTTTTTTGTGCATTTAAACTAAGAAGATTTGATGAAGCCAATCAGACACAATATTAAAGCTGTTCTGAACATGTTTGTATGCCTCATCTTTGGATTTAGCGGAAAACACTAGAGCAGTGTCATCGGCATAAGAGAAGAAGTATTATACCTTATGTAGATCTAGACTGCTAAGGTTATTTACGTAAATTAATAGTTATTTGTTATACAAGAGTGCAAAGTTGCTTTTTAACCGCGTGTTCAATTTTGATGACCGAGCAAGCGAAGGATTCTAAAATTGAATCACGAGCGCAGCGAGTGATTCAAAATTAGAATCCTGAGCGTTAGCGAGGGAATCAAAAGGACACGAGGTGAAAAATCTTTGCACTCGAGTGCAACACGTAACTTTTCATTCCACCTCAGCGAGGAAATCATCATCATCTCAGCGTTTATCCCGGTTGCATCCGCGGCTTTCGCGTTGGAGCCCGGGGTCCGCTTTCCTGCACATTCTCCTCCATTTCGCACGATCTTTAGCGTCCTGTGGTAAGAGCTTGTTGGCACGCATGTCATCTCTTACAACGTCAAGCCAGCACTTCTTTGGTCTACCCCGCTTGTTCCGGCCCGGCGGAGGCGCCATGGCAAGACATGTGCTACCCACGTAACATGCCGGTTTGCGTAAGACGTGGCCGTACCAGCGTAGGCGACCCTCCTGCAGTGTGTCCGCAATGTCACGGACACGAAGGCTGCCCCGGATGCGGGAGTTCCTGATGCGGTCTTTCCGCGTAACTCCACACATCCACCGCAGCATATTCATCTCCGTGACACGCAGCTCCTGCTTGTGTCGCTCAAGCACAGGCCACGCCTCACTGCCATACAGGAGAACAGGTCTAATGATGGTTTTATAGACCTGCCCCTTAAGCTTAACCGGCATTTTGGGGTCACAAATGACACCTGTCACCTCACGCCATTTCGCCCAAGCTGCGGAAATACGTGCCTTGACGTCGCAATCAATGTCGCCGGACGCGTGAAGCACAGACCCCAAGTATTTAAACTGGTCTGTGCGCTCGACCATGTCTCCACCTATGCGCACAGACATGGGGTCTGTCGTGTTGCTGGCCAAGTATACGGTCTTCGACACGTTGAGTTTCAGACCTCCGTTCTCAAGCGAGTCCTTCCACGCATTCACACGCCGCACCAACCGTTCCCTGTCCGCGTCCGCCAGCGCGATATCGTCAGCATACATGAGTAGCCAGGGAGGCTGCTCATGTGAGTCCTTGATACTGGCCGACAAAACGTCTAATATCACGCTGAACAGAAACGGACTAAGGACGGATCTCTGGTGGACTCCGACGGTGATGGGGAAGGGTTTAGTGTCGCCAACAGCGGTCCTGACAACGGAATCGGAATTGAGGTACATGTCTCGAATTATGTCGACATAGGCTTCAGGTACCCCTTTGGACCTCAGTGCCCACCAGATCACCCCGCGAGGGACACAGTCGAAGGCCTTCTGCATATCTAGAAAGAGCATATGCAGAGGCGTGCTCCTCGATCTGTATCTCTCCATGGCGATCCTTAGTGCGAAGATAGGGTCCATGGTTCCGTACCCTGGCCGAAACCCATATTGACACTCCGAGACAGCACACTCCTGCCGGATTCGGGAGTCTACGATCCTCTCAAAGATTTTCATGGTGTGGGACATGACCTTGATACCGCGATAGTTGCCACACTCCTGAACCGAGCCCTTGCCTTTAAAGACTGGAGTAATTATACTCAGCCTCCATTGGCTCGGGATTTTGCCGGTCAGGAGCACGCGATTGAAAAAGTTAGTTAGCATGCCCACACCGCGAGGACCCATCGCCTTCCAGGCCTCAATGGGGACTCCGTCAGCTCCGACAGCTTTCCGATTCCCCATATGACGAAGAGCCGTTTGGACTTCCTCAGGCGTTATCAGAGGCACTAGTCCAAGGTTCGGAGGGAGTTCCGGTGTTTGCACCTCTTGATGCTGCTTGTTCAGCAGCTCGTGAAAGTACGAGCGCCATCTCTCCTTCACCGCGAGGTCCTCGCATAGCAGGTTGCCATTTGGGTCTTTTACACAACGGCACTTGGATATATCCTGTGCCGCTTTGACCCTGGAACGTGCCAACTTGTAAATAAGCTTTTTCCCCTCAGACGATTCCAACTTCTCGTAGAGAGGTTGCAAGTGGTCTCGTCTGGCTCTGGCTGCAGCTCTTTTGGTGGCACGTTTGGCAACCTTGTATGCGTCGCGATCTTCAGGAGATCCGGTCGCTTGCCACGTTTTGAAGAGGGCTTTCTTCACCTTAGTCTCCCTCTGGACTGTGTCGTCCCACCACCAGGTTTCCTTGTCACGTTTGCGGCCGCCTTAGAGACACCGAGTACCACCCGCGCCGCCCCCGTAATAGCTGCCTGGATCCTGTCCCAGTGGTCTTGCACAGGTTCTCCGTCGGTACCGACGCACTTGTCGCCAATAACCGACGCAAAATCCTGGGACCTGTTTTCATCAAGCAGCCACCACCGGATCTGGCGCCGACAGTCCTCTACACGTCTACGTTGGGCCTTTACGCAGAGGTCCATGACAAGGAGACGGTGTTGTGCAGTGAGACTCTCACCGGGTATGACTTTGCAGTTGGCTACTTTGCCGATGTGGTGCCTCCTAGTTAGTAGAAAATCGATCTGGGTAGCGCTTCGCCCGCTCCGGTAGGTGACAAGGTGCTCCGGCTTCTTTTTGAAGTAGGTGTTCACGATTGCAAGGTCCGCAGCCGCACACATTCGGAGAATGCTGTCTCCTTCCGCGTTGCGGCTTCCGTACCCAAAGCCACCGTGAACACGCTCAAACTCGCCACACCTCTCACCCACATGACCGTTCAAATCACCACCCAGAACGATTCCCTGGGATAACGGAATCCCGCAAAGCAATCCTTCGAGCTGGGTTCAGAACAGCGTCCTTTCGGCTTCACCGCACCCGGCCTGTGGAGCGTAGGCACTTATCAAGTGGGTTATAACCCCATTGACAAGCACCCGCACCGACATTAGCCGATCGCTGATGCGATTCACCTCCAAGACGTCATCCTGGAGCTCGTCAGACAACACCACGGCGACCCCATTTCTCCCACTAGGTGCACCCGTGTAGATCAGCTTGTAGCCATTCCCAATAAGCCGGGATCTGCTGCCTTTCCACCGAGTCTCCTGCAGGAACGCCACGGCCACCCTCCGCCTGTGGAGAGTTTCGGCCAGCTCTCTCGCGCGTCCAGTTAGCGTGCCAACGTTCCACGACGCGAAACGGATTTTCATGGATTGGGCTCGCTTCTTCAGCCGTGTCCGCCTCTGACACGGTAGCCCTAGCCCACAGGTCACAGGAGTCGGGCGAGGCTCCTGCGCGCCGTTTTGCGGCGGCGCCCTAGCTGTGACATGTGCATTTCTTATTTTCCTCTCCATGATTGATTGGCTTGTTTGGCTAATTACGAGTGCGACTGCCGTCTGACCACTCAACCCCGAAGGGAAAGCCGGCGTCAGAGCCCCGTTCGTGAGTCAGCAGGTGTACCGTCTGGCAGGTGGGGTTGACTTGGGTCCCAGAGATGGAGGTGGGACCCCAAAGCACCCTCAGCGAGGAAATGACTAAATGCAATAAAAAAATGTTTACAATCACAAGATAGGTACACTTTTATTTCAGTTTAGGTATTAATTACTACATTATGACAGGTAAGTATTACAGAATAATCTTTAAATTATAATAAAATAATACTAAAGTATAATTAAGAAAATTTTAAAGTAACGTTGCAACAGTTATTTAAATTGAGTGTAATATTTTTGTTTGGTACTGTAATATTGGTGTTAGTCACTTGTGTACTGTTTTTCGGTAAACTGTCTGTCATACTTAATAGTTGTACCGATTCATCGGATTCCCTTGGCGTGAATGTTGGAGAGAGAGGGAGATGGTTAGGTGTTTCATAACGGCTTATTTTTGATGTAGAAGGGCCAGTCCAAGTTTCCGATTGAGGATCTTTCAGTGTAATGGCTCCTACGATGCCTTCACATATTTTAGACTTATTTTGGATGGAATCCTCTATGTATCCCTCTACAACTGCATTGGTCTTCCAGCCTCCGTGGCGCTTAAGGGACAGGAGATCAGCTCCGGAATCAGCCAAAAGTGTGGCTGAAGTTCGTCGGAAACAATGACCCGTGTACAACAGGGGTTCTGGAAGTTCAAGAAATGTTGCTATTTCTCGTGGGATACTGCCAATTTTATTAGTACCCATAGGCTGTCTAACACACTTTCCATTGCGATACTGTAGAAAAAAACGATTGATTGGAGTGTTAGGCGGCTGTAAGGCTTGATATTTCTCAACAATCGTTACGTATTCCTTGCGAATGACAAAGTTGCGGTCTCTTTTTGTCTTTGTATTAGGTAAATTAATTAATAGTAAGTCATCTGAATGTTTCTCAATGTTTTTGACATTAAGTTGTGTTAGTTCATTAGTTCGACATGCTCCGTTTATTCTAATAATAAGAACAACCTGCAATGTAAAGAGTATTGTAGTAGATAAATGAATAAAATTTATATGAACGCATAATTATGCCTATCAACATTTACTAAGTATACTATTTAATTGAGATTAATATATGTACTTAAGTAGATACTGAATGTGCAACTGACTTACTTTTGCCGCCAAATATACGGAATCGGGTGCTTCGTTAAGAAACTTTTCAATATCAGATACTGTGAAAACCTTCGATTTTTTTGGATGATGACCAGATGAGGCTCTTTTTAAAAATGCTACTAATTTAGGATAGGTATCGATATGTATGTCTTTTTTCATCTTTATTGTTGCTTTTAGCATCGAATACGTACTCCATAGAGTGCTTGCTTTCTTGTTCTCGGATAATTCTATAAAATATGCCAGCAAAACGTTTTCTGAGAAAGTTTTGGCTCCTTTTGCTAGTCGCCACGTGTTGAACATATCGTACTGTTTTAAATACTTCTCGCGTGATTGTTGAGGTAGAAAGCTCATTTGCGCATTATTAACAGTTTCAGTCAATTCTGTTGGCGTCAAACAAACTTCCTCGTCGCTAGAATCACTCATTTTAGTTTTTCACTTGTTTTCAAGTTTCTTTTTTTTAATATAAGGTTTAACAATGACGTGAAAAAATGCCGCGTAAAGAACCGCGTACAAAGAAAATTGAAAAAAGAACACCAAGAAGGTTCCGAGTCTGAGTTTTTAACAAATTAAAAAAAAAAGTTGTATGATATATTCGGCACCATAGAGGTAACAGTAAATAGGTATAATGTTTTTTTTTAAATTTACAAACTTAGTGCACACGATGTTCTAAATTCAATTTACTTTGTCCTCTAGAGAATAAAAACGGCTTTTCCAGTCAGATATTGAAGATTAAAAATACTCTTTCCTAGATGGTGGGATGAAAAAATAATTTCGGGGCCAAAATACTAAAATAAAACATTTTTTATCTTCCGCTTTGTACACCGGTGTAACTATAGCTTTTTTAAGCAGTTTGGGGAATATTTCATTTGACATGGTATTTCGAGTGGCGGTTCAGGATTGCAATGTATTGATTTTAATAAATTTCCAAACTTACTATTTTTCCCAGCTCTCTGTAATTCATTCTTCTCAAATTGATTTTTAATATAATGTAAAAGTTCGTTACGAAAATTTCTGTACCTTTTATATGTAACAGAAAGTATTACATTATCAGGTGTAAATTCAGGTGCATTGAGCCCAAGGCCCAGGTAGCTGCCAGAAAACTTGGCGTCATCGCAAAGGTCCGGCGGTACTTCATACCAAGGCAGCTTCTAGTTTTGTACAAAGCACAGGTCCGCTCGTGTGTGAAGTACTGCGCCACATTTGGGCTGGTACTGCAAAATATCATCTGGCTACTTTGGATTCAGTGGAAAGGCGTGCGAAGACGCTGATTGGCGACCCAGATTTAACTCTAAACGGTCCCTAAAGCCTGGAGCACAGGCATAGAGCCTTTCCGTCTTCTATAGGATGCATTCTGGTAAGTCTGCAAGGGAATTGCATGATTTAAGTCCTCCATCTCCGTTCCACCATCGGACGATCCATCGTACGGCGACTTTCCACCCTTACGTTGTTAACACCACTAAGATGCGGACGAAGCGTTTCGCTTCCTCTTTCATACCGCGTACAGCGGGATTGCGGTCAAGCGTTAGTATATAATTAAAGAAAAAACGAGTTTTGATGTAGTTCAAAACATACACCACCAGGAGTGGTCATCCACGGTTTAATGTTATTATATTTTCTAGGGATTATTTTGCTAAATGTATTTTTATTTATTGCAGATTGAAGCATATTTATGAAATACTGTAAAGAAATATTAGCATCATTTGTTTCGTAAACCTTGAACATCACTTTCGAGATTAGTCATATTAATTTTTGTGTAGCTACGCAATACGCATGCATTTTATTCTAGGTGGCGATATTTGTAACGTTAGCAGAATGTCTTTATAGTCGGTAAGTGATGAATAGGTAACTAATGTTTTTGATGGAGTTTTTGTTTTTATGATGAAATGGTCTAAACATGAACCGCTCTGGTGCGTAGGATAATAAGGGAAAACCTCAGGGAATGAACAAATATTTAAGTATTTAATTTTTATACGGGAGTTATATAATTTAATTATGTTGAAATAATTACAAAAAATACACTGACAAAATAAGATAATGGCATTAGTTAATGATGTCATAAGAAAGCTGAAAGTCGTACAGAGAGCTATGGAGAGGATTTGCTAGGTGTTTCTCTACGTGATCAGCGGGAATCAGGAATGAGCAGATTCATAGAGTCTGGGCTACATCGTCGAAAGTCGCCAATATAGCCTAGCGGATTAGCTCTTTGACGTGGCAGTGTGCGGGATAAATAGCACATTGAGCCGATGGGACAGAAACTGAGTGATTGAGATGAGACTTGAATGGCGACCACGTACCATCAAGCGCAGCCTCGGACACCCACCGACTAGGTGGTCGGATGACCTCACCAAAATTCTAGGGAAGCGCTGGATGCAGGCCGCATCCAACCGGTCTTTGTGGAAATCTTTGGGGGAGGCCTTTGTTTAGCAGTGGACTTAGTGGACGTGATGATGATAATGCTGATTACTTAGACGAAAAAACGAACCTTGTACCCGTAGGCTTACCCAGGGGGCAGGTGGGGGCAGCTGCACCCCCTTGAAATCTCGCAGAACCCTTGAACTCCCCCAAATAACTAATCAAAGTATAAACAGGGACTTATACAAGATAATTTACATCTATTGGCCCTAATGATTCCATTCATGTAAGTATTATGCCTATATGACGTCCCCCCTAGACAAGAAGCTGGGTACGTCCATGCTTATATCGTACAGACGCCAAGCACATCAAACCACTACAATCTGTCAAATTTCTTTCATAGATTTTCAACTTTATGCCTAAATTAAGGTTCAAGCTTGATTGGGATATATTGATAGCTTCGATTACGTAACGCCAGTATTATGAATAAAGTGGGTAGGCTACGGCCGCGGCATGGCATGGTTTCCTTACGGTACGGCGTATAATATGCTCCGTAGATAAAACGTGTCGGTCAGCAAGCTTCCATAGTGAACCATAAAACACTGACCCCCGTGCCTACCTTACCTACCTTAATAAACCGAAGTTTTATACGGTATAGAAAAGAAGACACAAGGGGTCTTACAGAGTATTAGAATTATCTTAGCTACCCTTCAACTATTTCATGACATAGTAGACGTTCACTACTGATCTTAGATCTAGACTGGACAAAGGATTGCCATAATCATAATGTATGGTGGCAGCCGAAATGGGCTGAAGGTTATATATTATACAGTACAGTACGGTTTATCGTTATTAGCAGATAGGACGTTGCTGACCATAATTTACACAAAATTCCAGTATATTTTATAGTTGTTACACTGACTGTAATATAGGGGAAAGTTGTAACTGTTCCTCTAAAATCGTATTGATCTTCCAATTTTGTACGGTTATTAACATTGTGTGTTAACCTATAAAAACGTTTTAGACTTTTATTGGTGAAAAAGTATTTTAATCAATCTTTCTTTAACTTTATGGCCTTTCTTAGAGTTAGTCCCAGTAACTGAACCTGGTTATCCAATCAAACTGGTAAGGTTACGATAGGACAGTCCTCAAACAGCACAGCCACAATAGCATCAGTCTAAGAGAAATTGAATAGATATTGAAGTTGTTTGCAGTTACTTGACTGTTTAGTATTTTTAGGACCTCAAAATACAAAATATTGATTTGTAGATCAAAAAAGAGGAACAATTTTGTGAGAGCAAAGTGAGAATTACTTTTTTCGAAGTTAATTGTGTACATCATCATTAACTTTTTTTATCGTCCCACTGCTGGGCACAGGTCTCCTCTCATGCAGAGACGGATTGAGCGTAACCGCCACGCATAATGTGTGTTGGCGGGTTGCAGTACATCGTGCCATATAAAAAAAAAACATATATACAGTAAAAACCCTCAAAAATTTTGGTTTTAATTAAATCAGACAAATTAATGTAAATTTTACTACCGCTTTATCGTTTCATGGATTTTTAAATCACGACCATACTAAAAACTTTCAACTTCTACATATTATAGTTCAAAGAAAAACACACAACAACAGAATCCGACATTCTGCAGAGAAATAAAGGAGTTTCACTTAAATTAATGTCTTTTAAAGTGGCAAGCAATTACTACTTGATACATTGATGCTACGCTCTTGCTGTTCTCTGGGAGTTTTTATTCACTCGCTTATTTGTTTAGGTTACTTGGATTGTAAACATATTAACTATCAATTCAATAATGTGAAACAAACAATCTGCCTTTTCCAACAATGTTTTCAGTCTAACTGGATACAGATAAGTGCCAGTATTTTATATGGAGCTAATAGATATAGTATAGAAACATCGACGCGCAACCATAGATTCAGAACATGACGTATGTAAGGGATAAAAGAAAAATTGCATTACATTTTGGTCGGGTACAATTGCACTTTAGCCATAAAATAGGTGCTATTTTTTTGTAATAACCGACAATGAACTTTGCGAAGGAGGTGCGTGCTGAATTCACGATTGTCAATTGCATGACAATGTCTCTGCCAATTTGCATATCAATCTAATAATTGAGTGTTCTGTTTCTTCTTTGACTTTTTGATTTGTATCGGTTTTTTGTAAATGTTTCATGTCTGTTTATATATTTATATATATACTCCATTGTACACCAAAAGCATACATTAATTACATTGTTTACTGAAACGTTTTCTCATTTTTCTTTATCCTATTGGACAATGCGCACATAAGATACGCGGCAGGTACTAATAAACCTACTAAAAACAGTTTACATATAGTATATTTCATTACAAGTGCGGAAAGCCTATCATTACAACGAGTTCCGACAAATGTCGACCCGAGCCGAGGCGCAGCCGAAGGTGAGGGTTGACAGTCGGAACAAGTTGCAATAACGGTTCCGCACGTGTACTGAACAACTATTTTTAATACAGTTGCGAAAAAATTAAGCAATTTATTAAAATAATGAAAACACAATAAACTCAACTAACTAATAATTTATTTCTTAGAAAAGTTATAATTCACATATACATTGAAATTGGTACAGTTTTTTATACTAACTGGGGAAGTTTTAGGTTGCATATTTACTGTTTGAGACAAACTATTATTAATTTCGTATGATTGTTCATGTATATTTGTCAAAGGTGTTATACAATGGCGTTTGCTAGTTGATGGAATTGGATCTAATGACTTATCATTATCAACGAAGGTAAATGGACGAACTTTCTCTTCACTATTGTCATGTGAAGGTGACGGACTGGACTTTAAATTAATGGATTGTGTGATTTTTTCCCAGTTTCTAGTTTGTTGTGTAATGAATCAGCAATATAGCCTTCTGCAACTTTGTCTGACTTCCAACCTCCTAGTCGCTTTAAGGACGTCAAATTGACTCCTGAATCTGCCAATAATGTAGCAGAGGTCCTCCTGAAGCTGTGCCCAGTATAATTAATACTCTGCATCCGGCAGACCAAGAAACGTAGCTATTTCTTTTGGCATATTACCAAATTTGTTTATCCCGATTGCTTGAGATGTACACTTTCCTTTTTGATAATTTTGGAAAAAACGGTAGGATTTTGCTTTTTAGGACCGCTGATTCATATATTTTTGCACTATTCTAAGAAAATCTCCTTCAACAACAAAGCTTTTCGGTATCTTATTTTTTGTATTCGGAATCTTGATTAGTAGCATTTTTTCATGGGCTTCAATATCTTTTAAAGTAATATTGGATAACTCCTCTCTGCGGCAAGCACCAACAATGCCAAAAATCAGCGCAACCTACAAAAAAAAGGGATTTGATTAATATTTTTTTAAATAATTTAATGACTGTATTTTGCGATTTCGTAAACTGAATACTCAAGAAAAATATAAGTACTTATTAATTAATTACCTTTGTGGCTAAATAACGATCATCGGGAGCTTCGTTTAAAAACCTTTCCACTTCATTCGATGTTAATATTTTCGACTTTTTAGTTGTAAAACCGTCTGATTGTCGTTTTAAGAAAGCATTTAGTTTTGGGTATTGACTTGTATCCACGTTGTTTCTTATTTTCAGCATACTTTTTATCATCGAAAACCTCGACCATAATGTAGAAGGTTTTAATTTTGCTGACAATTCGGAGAAATATGCCAACATAACATTTTCTGAAAAACTATTTGACTTTTTCTCTTCTCTCCACGCAATAAATTCGTTGTATATGTAGCGATTTTTTGACTTTTGCGGTAAAATGTTCTCCGAAGCATTTTGTGCAATTATACTGAGTTCCGGTGGTGTTAATTCAAATAAAATATCGTCGAAATTACTCATTTTGTGCAACAAACAAGTAAACTCGCAAAGAAAATTTTAGAAAAATGGCGCAAACCGTAAAAGAATTTATGCAGAGATTTTTTTTTCTTCACCCATTCGATTAGGCAAAGGGAACTATGACTATCTTCTTTATAACTATCTTCAGTAGAATTTTTTTATTGATATGAAATGAAAATGAAATGAGATGAAATTAAATAAAACCTAACCTAACTCATTGAATTAAATCATTAAATCTGATATTGAAACAAATTAGTAGCTTCTTTTTAGAATTATTTGCATGAATCATAAAAACTTCTATGATTTTTTTAAAGTAAAAACTTCATGGTTGGTTATTTTTTATTTTTAATAGACAATATTTTGACAGTTGGGAAAGAGAACGCACTAGTTCGGAAAAGTTAAAGAAAAAGCACGAATGTGTAATAGCCCACTTTCCGAACGCTATACGTCCCTGTAATACACCACTTTTTGAGCAACTGTATTAAAAAATACTTTACTACCTAATATAATTATTTTCTATGAATCCCAAATCATCCATAATCACAGGTCTCCTCTCATACAAGAATTACTTTTTTCGATGTCATCAACTTTTTTTATCGTCCCACTGCTGGGTACAGGTCTCCTCTCACGCAGAGAAGGATTGAGCGTAATCACCACACACAATTTGGTTTTGAGGGTTGGTGTACATAATGCCATATAATAAAACATATATGACATTCTCACTTGGTAAAAACCATCAAAAATTTTGGTTTCAATTAAATCAGACAAATGTAAATTTTGCTACCGCTTTATCGTTTCATTGACTTTTAAATCACAACCATGCTAAAAAACTTTCAACTTCTACATATCATCATCAACCTTTTTTTATCGTCCCACTGCTGCACCGCTGTCTCCTCTCATACAGAGAAGGATTGAGCGTAATCGCCACGCTTGCTCAATGCGGGTTGGCAATTTCAGACTTAAAGTCCAGGTGTCCTTAAGATGTTTTCCTTCACCTTATAATCAGTCATTGGTGTCCAAGATATACTTAGAAAGTACATATAACTTAGAAAAGTTACATTGGTACTTGCCTGACCTGGAATCGAATCCGCACACTCAGAGAGGCTGGTGTCTTAACCACTAGGCCACCACGACCACTCTATCTAATCAAAATCCCAAATGTACATATCTAAATACTAAACAATTCTAATGATCAAAGTTGCTGATGCAGATCTTCAATCCAATTCTTTGAAGACCTCGTGACAGGCTTACCTTTATTTTTGACTATCAATGGTCTTCTGTATCTCTATTATTATTCTCGGTGGTAGGTCATAACATGGACAGCCGGCGGCAGTTACCACCCACCAGACAAAGTCTTGCCGCCAAGCGATTCGTCGTGTCCTCCCAAAACGCCCGCCCTTCGCCACTTCCTAGTGTTTTCGCTGGGAAGAAGTGGCAGAACAAACTACCTAGCAGCACAGCAGTCTATTCATAAAAAAAACACATGACCACTTACCATTTTTTTTTATGTTAGGAAGTCATCAAATGACCTCTCCCGCTCTAGGCAGAGGACAGCGGGACAGCGTATCAGACTTTTACTGACTAAAACCCACCCATGTTTCTTCACTTGCTTGTGCGAGTTTCACGGTTTATTTTTTAACCAACGCGCAACCCTGACATATCTTTGAGGTACGCGTGAAACACAGCGCGCCGTCGACTCGGGATTGGTCCTACCGGGCGGCGAGCTGCCCACTGCTCAACCCCCGCAAACCCATGCCTACGGTGGCCGGGAGTTCAATGTTATCTCCCGACCAGGGCGTCTCCTGCGGTGGCTAGTGGCATGAGGGCGCTGGGATTTCCGCTTCCTCACGCGCTCCGCCTCCTCCTTTGCCAGCATCACTGCTTCGCAGAAGGAGGTGCGGTGAAGGAGGCATGATGTCTGGTGAAGCCATTCGGAGGACGGGTCTGAGCAGTTGTGTTGCGATGTGTGCCGGGTACGATGCGCCAAATGTTGTTGTGTCGGGAGTTTGTTCGTGGAGAGTCTCCACATCAATCTCCCTCTGGCGCAGCATCGTCGCTCGTGTTGTTGGGTTTAACATTGCGCTACCTCGCTCAACTGCCGTCTTCCTTCCTATTCACTAAGTTTTTTAAGTGAATAGGCTCAATAAACTAGCGCGCTTTACCATCAACGATTGCATCACTGCTTACCATCAGGTGGGATTGCAGTCAAGCGCTAGTTTATAATTATTAAAAAAAAAGGCCTGCCATGCACTCTCGCTCCGGACCGTGGCCTGGACCTGGGACGCGAGAGATCGCCGCCGATCTCCGCCACGAGGATGCGACGGTACTCTAGTCTCTACCCAAGCCGGGCAGAGGTGCTTCCTCCCGCTTTATCCGGAACAGGAACCTCCTGAAACCTCGTTTCCTCCTCCATACCACGATTTCTCGCGGCCGCGGAGTTATGCCCCTTCTTGCCTGCTCTCACTGCTTACCATCAGGCGGGATTACGGTCAAGCACCAGAATTATAAAAAAAATATTGATCTTTTAGACTCTAAATGTAAGTAATTAATTCGGAAGATTATATTACTATTTTCTTACCATTTATTTATAGTTGTTTTTTACATTTTCATTTTAGCACCCACTGCCTTAAACATAAAACGAAAATTGAATCTCGTCTTTTCATTTACACATTTACTGTATTAAAATATGGACAGTAAATGTGAAAATGAAAAGACGCCTCAAGAGACCTATTCTTTATTTTATGGACTCTCCGGGAGTGTATCTTTTTATTACCTACTATCGGGACACCAGATTTATTTTGAAGAGTTTTAATAAAATAAATTTTATTTACTTAAACCTATTAGAAATCACTTAAATCTATTATGTGATAAGATCTATATAAAACACAATTTATCGATTCCGTGTCATTGTCCGTTATCGTATAGTGCATAGATATGTATATAACTAATGTAACAAAAAACCTAATTCTTCCAGTTTATATAGAGGACAGCTCGATAGGTGGATAAACCTACTTATCAACCTACATAATCATAAAAAAAAGAAACAAATGCGTATAAAAACTTCGAGTTTGTTGATTTTATGCGACCTTGTCCAATAACTTACATGTGCCGGATTTAAGATAAATAATTTCCAAAGGTCAACTGGACGAGTGATCTTTAAATTTTATGTAAATCATATCTTCTTTCGTAAGTGTAGCAATATTTGTAAATGACATCTAAGATTTTGACGCCTTCAACCATCACTTTCAGGATGTTACGAGCATGCTTGTAGATAAAATATTGCCCGAACGTAGGAACAGTACGTACACTCAGGTTGCTTTATATTTTATTATATATAAGATACGTAATTAAGGTCCAATTAACCGTATATATACTATCCCAAATTACATAAGTTAACTATAATCATAATAATAATAATAATAATGGCAACACCGCAAACGTCAACGGATCACATTCAAATAATTTACCACTATAATATTTAATAAATTAATTAATAGTTCTTTGTGCATATATATATATATACCCACTGTAAATCTTAAATCAATAAAAATAATATACATACAATAAAAATAATTGCAGAAATAAATATAATGGACAAACCAGAAAATTCAACACAAACAAGACAGGATGACAGAACATGTCACCTACCAACAAGAAATAAAAATTTGGAATTATAAAAATGTGAAGATATGTTGACAAGATCTGCCGCTCGACGTGCACGCCCACCATCTCCGGACTCGTTGCCCAGCTCCGCCTCGCCGCCGCCGGCCTCCAGCACCACTGTAAGCGCTGTGACGACCCCGGCCGCGGCAGTTGCGTCGAGCTCGAGCGACGAGTACTTCTCTCCGCCGACGACGCCACCACCTGTTCGCCGACGGGGAGGACGCCGGCCGCCGGACTGCTTAGGACCTCGAGGCCCATCGGCTTCTGACAGGGTCCCAGCTCCCGGCGGAAGTGTGCAGCGCATGAGATGGACACAATCCATCAATGAAAATGTCATGCGCTCATACTATGGGGCTACAGAGGGAGGAAACAACCTGACCGCGTACCGTGTTCGAATGCTCTCTCTGTTTCAGGTGCTTGAACCAGCTGTCAACGTTTCGGCACAACGTCTATCGGATCAGGTACGGGTTATCCAGCGTAATCGTATGCTGGATGATACTGTGCTTGATCGCCTGCGAAATGAGATGCAGAGTAGCCGTGTCATCACTCACCAGTCGCAGTCTGCGGAGATACCACCGCAGCCAACAAACTATGCTGACGAGGGGAGTAATGATAGGGCTACAAATGTAAGTACCCAGTGCAATGAGGAGTTAAGGAATGCTTTGGAGGCTGCGATTCGGGAATATCGTTTTATGTCGGCAGAACTAAGACCACGCCTGCCACGTTTGCCCATGCATAACAGAAATAGGGCACTGATGGCTGCTCTGGATGCGCAGTTATCAAATTATTTTGATACCTGCGAGAACCTCACTGATACTCATTCAATTCTGTACTGCGCAGCTGTAGCAGCTTGTCGTGTAGCTCATGTCAAATTTTCCAGTGACTCTAGAGCTACACGACCGAAACCAGTCGTACCAGCTTGGCAGCACAGGATTGAACGTCGTATTGGTGGGGCCAGAGCACTCATCGGTAAACTAATCTGCTTCAGGGAGGGTAATACTCGTCCTAGAGTGATGCGCTTTGTGAGGCGGGCATTCTCAGGTACAAATACCAGCCCTCCGAACTATATGGCCCGTATCACGGAGCGCATCGACTTCCTGAAGCAGAAAGTGTATGCATGGGCGAACCGTATTCGTCGATATAAACGACGAGTAGAACGGTACGCCCAGAATCGCACCTTCCAGAGCAATCAAAGGTGCGTTTATAGGGACTGGGAACGACCAGAACAAGGTGTGGCTGACACGTGCCTACCAGATGATGATGCCATGTGTTCATTCTGGCGCAGTATATGGTCGGTGCCTGTCAGTCACACTGAAGGTGACTGGGCTCGGGATGTCGAGCGAGCCTGCGACCCAATACCTGAAATGGGGGCTATTACCATCTGCCCCCAAGATGTAGCTCGTGCAGTCCGTCCGTTACCTAACTGGAAGTCTCCAGGACCGGACGGGCTGCATAACTTTTGGATAAAATGGTTTCCAAGGTCGCATGCTAGCTTGGCATCTCAATTCCAGACTGCTTTAGTGTCTGGTTCGTTACCTCAGTTCCTTACTACTGGAATAACCCACCTGCTCCATAAATCAGGTAGCACCGCGGAACCCAAAAATTATAGGCCGATCACCTGTTTACCGACGGTCTATAAAGTTCTTACATCCATTTTGAAAGCCAAAATTAACAATCACATTGACAGCAACTCGATCATGTCTGTCTCTCAAAATGGATGTAGAAGTGGGTCCCGCGGTACTAAGGAGCTACTCCTCATTGATATGGCCATTAGCCAACAAGTTCGTCGTTCCCGAAAGGATCTATCGACATGTTGGATAGATTATAAGAAGGCCTATGACTCAGTGCCGCATACTTGGCTCATGCGGGTGCTGGAGTTGTATAAAGTGGATACAACTCTACGCACCTTCCTGATGACGTGTATGGGGCAATGGAGGACAGTCCTTCGCTATCCAGGATGTCGAAATATTCAGAGGAATAGCGAACCGATAAGGATCGAGCGAGGTATATTTCAGGGCGATAGTTTGAGTCCGCTTTGGTTTTGCTTAGCACTGAATCCTCTAAGCACACTGTTGGAGGATTCAGGTCTAGGCTATCGGTTGAGGAGAGGTGGTCAGGTTATATCGCACCTCCTCTATATGGATGACTTGAAACTTTTTGCTCCCAACAATTTACAACTGAAGGAGCTACTGAAAATTACTGAAACTTTCAGTAGCGCCATCAGGATGGAATTTGGTGTGGACAAATGTGCGGTCATGCATATAAAGCGAGGAGAGATTGTGGAATCCGTGGGAACCCAACTCACGAGTTCCATAAACCTTAGAGCCCTCTCTGCATCCGAAACATATAAGTATTTGGGTATGTCGGAAGCGTTGGGTATCAATGTTACTGTCATGAAGCAATCGTTGAAGGAACGCTTCTTTGGCCGCTTGAAAAAAGTACTTAATAGTCTTCTATCAGGCGGTAACAAGGTGCGCGCTTTCAACGGTTGGGTCATGCCGGTTTTGATGTACTCTTTCGGCATACTCAAATGGACTCAGACCGAACTTGACGCCCTGGATCAGAGAGTCCGTACGCTACTGACTGCAAATCGATTGCATCACCCACGGTCATCGGTTATGAGGTTGTATATCCCGCGAAAATGTGGAGGTCGTGGTTTTTTAAACGCCAAGACCCTCCATAATCGCGAGATATGCAGTCTCAGAGAATATTTTCTAGAAACCGACGTGGGGATGCATCGGGATGTGGTCGTGGTTGACAAGGGCCTCACTCCGCTCTCCTTGGCTAAAGAGAACTGGCGTAAACCAGTAGTGCTTGACACAAATGATCGCATGGAGGTATGGAAGAGCAAAGAGCTTCACGGACGCTTTTTCCGAGCCCTTCACGGGCCCGATGTAGACTTACAAGCGTCCGTAGCCTGGCTACGATTCGGTGACCTTTTTGGGGAAACCGAAGGTTTTGTATGTGCAATTATGGACGAAGTTATGATGAAGAACAATTACCGGAGATTTATTGTGAAAGACGGCACAGTTGACATCTGTCGGGCATGTCACCGGCCGGGGGAATCAATAAGGCATATCATATCCGGGTGTTCTCGTCTAGCTAACGGAGAGTACTTGCATAGACACAACCTTGTAGCCAGGATAATTCATCAGCAACTTGCTCTTAAATACAACCTTGTGGAATCGGAGGTGCCGTACTACAGGTATATGCCCGACCCAGTTCTCGAAAATGGCCATATCACATTATACTGGGATCGATCCATCATCACTGACAGGACTATTGTTGCCAATAAGCCTGATATAGTGATGGTGGATCGATCAGAGCGGCGTGCAATGATTGTTGACATAACCATCCCGCATGATGAGAACCTCGTGAAAGCCGAGAAAGATAAACAAATCAAGTATCTTGACTTAGCTCACGAGGTTGTCGACATGTGGGAAGTGGATTCAGCAATCATTGTACCGATAGTCGTGACAGCTAATGGCTTAATAGCCAAGAGCCTCGACCAACACCTCAGGAGGCTCTCGTTAGGCAGCTGGATCAAGGGCTTGATTCAGAAAGCGGTACTGCTGGACACGGCTCGCATCGTCAGGAAGTACCTCTCTCTGGAGCCCTGACCGCCGGTAGCTTGGACCCTGTTCCCGATACCGGTGGGCTACTATTTTTTATATTTTTAAATGTTTTATATATATATTTTTTTTATGTAGAAATATTTAAAAATATAATTTATAAGTGTATATAATGGAATAAAAGAATAATAATAATAATAAAATAATAATAATATTAATAATATTGTTAATATTGCTACATGTACAATTGTACATGCTGCTATTTTTGCGAGCTACTTTGTGCAGTTTCTTTTAAAATAAGAGAAATTGTTCTATTTCTGATAGTTACGCTAGTTTCGCTGAATATGAAGTTGACGCAGTCTTAAGAATTTCATAGTAACAGCAGGAAGTTTGGAAGGTGGCGCTGTGATACTAATGTTGTCTCGGAAAGGACATGAAGCCATTAGCACAGTCGTGTACTCAAAATTCCAGTGCTGAAAGCTTGTTTTGTTTAAGATCTGGGTCAGCACGGTGGAAATACTGTCTTGAGGACTATATCTCAAACAGGTAAAGGCATAGCACGATCGTGCGAATAAGTAACGATTTAAAAAAAAACAATATTCGATACAATTCAATCTATAGATAATATCAAATTGCCTGTAGTTTAAACCAAAAGGCTATAGAATAAAATCAATGCTATTTTGGATTAAGTAATCGTTCAAATTTACCTAACTGTTACGCTGCCCATTCGTGTTAGGGACTAGTATAAAATAGAGAATCTAGGAAATGGTTTATTGATGTCGCAGATTAGTTCGTTTATTACTTTCTTATCAAATACATTTTAAATATGTTTATAAAATCCTTTAGTAAATTTTGATAAGAAATAATGGTCCTCCTGAATCGGGAGTAAGATCCAAATTGGTAAGCTCCATAAACAGAAACCTCCTCACATTACGAGCAACATCGATTAGTATTGCCTTCTGAATCAGGCCATTGATCTAACCACTAAACAAGTGCCTCGAGGGATGTTGATCAGGGCCTTTGGCTATCATTCCATTAGCCAATAGACGACAATCCGCTCATTGACAGCTTAGCTCACAATTCCACATATCAAAGATCTCGTGTTCTAGGTCGAGATATTTATTTCTCTTTCTCAGCTTTCAGGAAGTTCTCCTCATGTGAAGGTGTAAAATGGCAATTATTTTGAGCAGCCAAAATTGTATTTGTTATGATTTCTATTTATTTTACAGATGTTTAATAGGGAGTCCTCAAAGACAAAATATGTAATCTAGGTGTAACTAATATACTATCTCGTCCTTCTAACCTTTCTACCAGTATGTGATACGCTACGAGTCTAATAAGGCAACAAATTATCACGGTACTTCCGAGTGTCACGTTAATGTAGTGCCACTATTTATTACATGCAGTGCAGCGATCTTTATCGTTTACATGAATCTAAATGACTGGAGTATATACATGGTGTAGCATAATCTGCATATAGAATTCTCAATGCTGGGACAGAGACTACCTCTCTGTAATGAGGAATTGGCCTTCGTCCACGCGAATCCAGTTTGGCTTTATTATAATAAAGCCAAACTGGATTCCGTCCTCTCGATGAGAGACATGGGGTTATAATCCCCGACAAGAACCTAGTGTGGGTTGGTGGACGTCATGCCTTTGAATTTTTTAGGACATATCAGTTTCGTAGCGATGTTTTCCTTTACTATTTTTTGAGACCAATGGTGATAAAATAAATGACACAAAGTAAAAAGACTTGGTGTCACACGAAGCACAACTTGTAAGTAAGGATCATTACCATGTACTAAGCCACAATTGGTCAACCGACTACAGCAGGTAATGAACTTGAATCCAGTCCTCGAACATCCCACGTTAACTTTATGATAATCATTGAAAGTTACCAAAATATAAATATTTAGGTAGAAACTGACTTTTACAACGAAAGTTTTCAACATGTCTAAAACTAAAGTTAAACCTTAATGAAAGGAAGTCATTTCCATTATGAAATCTCTCCGCATGATCTGATAAAGGAACCTAAAGGAGACCAGATGAAATTAAGCCCATAAAATATATCATATCGTGATGCTAAAAAAGACGTGCCATGTTTGTAAATAAATCCACGCTCTTCCTTAACTTTTTCAAATACGTTAAGCGAATTAATTTGTCCAAATTTTAACGACGGTATTTTATTTACATGACGGAAAAAATTGTGCCTTATCAATACAGGAACAGTGTTCAGTTTTCTTTGTGTTTATGTTCTGCGTACGTATGGACCTCATACCGACAACCCAATCTACTGAGACGATATTCAACCCCACGCTCTCGGGATTCGTTAGGCGTGGTCGCGCTAAGTGCTTAAACAAACTTATACTCCATTTATCATAACATTAGAAAAAAGAGGCTCGCAGAAGCAGGAGTACAAAACCTTTTATTTTGAAGTCAAGTTCGAACAATTTTAACAAATAATGTATGTGATTTTAATGTAAGTGTATGACTTCTATGTATGGCAAAGCGTATTCTATGTATCTACTCATGACGATGCTTGGAATAGATACATGAAATGAAAAAAAATAGTAACAATCAGTTTATTAAAAACTATTATTTAAGGCTATTAAATAAGGGAAAAGGTTTTGCCACCTTAATGATATAATTAATGGATGTGATAGATATGTGAATTCTTTATTCATCATCCTCTGATGATGATGAAGAAGATTCACCAACGTTAATAATGAATCTTTCTACAACATTATCCATTATACCATCAAGTTGGCAAAATCTTTCCTCTTCTTTAATCGTATGAGCAATGCAAGATTGCCATTTCTCTGCAGTTATATTTGTGAGTGCTTGAGGGAGCAACTGCTTCACTTCCTCTAATTTAAAACATTTATTGTTTTGTGCTACATATCCCTTCACTTGAGCCCATACTAATTCGATTGGGTTGAGCTCGCAGTGGTAAGGTGGGAGGCGCAACACTAACACATTTTTTTCTTTAGCCATCTCATCTACTACAAACTTTTGGTACAAATGTTTTACTTGTTTCACTTTCTCTAATAAAGTGGCCCTAAGGTCTTTTTCCTCAAAAGGAATACTTTTGTTTTTCAGCCACTCCTGAATATCTGCCTTTCGTGTGGCTGTAGTTGGCAGCTTCTCCACTTTTCTTGAATGATATGGCGCATTATCCATAACAATAACTGAACCACTCTCGATTTTAGATAATATTAGTTTGAACCACTTTTCAAAATTGTGTGCATCCATTTCAGAATGGTAGTCTCCATCACACTTTTTGGCTTCAAATATTAGTTCACCATCCATTAAAAACCCATCTGTTGATCCTGTGAAATGAAATAAAAACAAATCAATAATTGTGTACCGGTGGCATAGAATACTTGATTGCTGGAAATAGATTTTAACCTTTAAATAGCAACCGAAATTAATTGCATCATTAATGTCCTTGAACAGATGATTCTAAAACCATAAACATCTTTCTCCGAGGGAAAGTATTAAGACTTAACCAGTTTTAGTGACCGAAAATGCAGTGGTCATTTTATTAATGTTTTGGTAATGTGACAATTGTTAATGAATTAAAAATAAAATAAAAGTTTTACCAATATGGCCAATGATAAGACGTTTCCCTTTTCCAGTTGGGTTCTTTAAACCAGTTGATAAGCCTGCTCGGTGTGCTTCCTTTGAAGACTTAATAGTGGTGTCTTGCCATACCTTGCTTTTTGTGTGTCCTGTTTGTATAATTAAAGTTGTAGATGTAAATGCAATATTAATTCAACTTATGTTGAACTAATAATACTTCACTGTATTGTTTTGCATAAAGGAGGTTTTACATAACTTGATAAGCTATTTACCGAGTTATGTAAAGCCCCCTTCTTCCAGACTTCATAAATATTAGCAGCACTGTACCTTCATTTAGCCAAGTCTCATCTAAATAATATATTTTTTTTCCTTCATTCCTTAATTTCTTAATTTCATGAAGATATTTCACCCTCCATAACACAATCTCTTGTTTGTCGATAAGGGCACTTTTTCTACTTCTTTTAATATATGTAAATTTTAATTTGTTCTTAATTAAATTATATAAAGTGCTTCTTTTAAAATCGGGTAGAGACTCATCACTATTTACGGCTTCCAGAATCTTATCCAATGTTGGTAATTCATTATCAAAGAAAAAAGAATGAATTTTTCTTCGTATTCCACTTAATGTTATATCATCATATTCATCAGATTTTGAGTATTTCCGTTGGCGAGGAGGGGGTGATTGCAGGCGACCTTTTATATTGTACTCTTTGAGGATATTATAGACCGTTGCACGAGATATGCCTATAAAATGATTAATAGTGTATATTAGTACCTCACAAAGCATGCTATTTTCAAATATATTTATTTTTTATAGTAAAATCCTTAAATTCCTGCAATTTCTGCATTGGATATGATCTTTACCTGCAATTTCTGCAGTTTTATTAATTAACTGCGTCTTATAAGCAGGGGTACCTTCTGGCATGGATCCCTTGACGTCTTTATGAATATTTATAACTGTTGTTTTTTCTGCAGAACAAAGAGGTCTTTGCTTTGATCGCTTTTTCTTGGGAGACAATATTTTAACCTCATGATCAACGTTGGGGCCACGTTTTTTTCGCTGTTGACGTTGCTCAGCTTTACCAGCAGTTTCAGAACGTACATGTTGTGCTTGCAAGCCACTTGGACCTGCACCGAGATAGTCCGTGTTCATAATTCAACAAAACGTACTGTTTTGTATGTACAACACAAAACTAACACTAATAACAATAACAAAACAATAACAAACAGAAAAACAGTAACAAATGACAACTAAACCACGAATATTCAACAATAACAACGAGAGAAGGCGTAGCATTCACAAGTATCCACAAGCGAATAACGGTATGTCAATATTGACAATTGCAGATAGATGATATTATAAACCAACAAAATTAAAAAACACGTGCTGCCACAACTTAGGAAGGGAATAGGTAACATTTTAGATTTGGTTGAGTTATAGTTACATGAAAAAACGTTTCGGGCGTTGTCTGCCTCTGCTTCTTTTAGATTTTAAGCATTGACACGACATTATTTTATTTAAAAAATAAATAATATTAAATGAAGGACATGTAATTTAAGAACGTAGATGGCTTAAATAAGTACAAATTAGGTGTGACAGTTGCTATTTAAATTGATAATATTTAACTCTACATCAATCTTGACTGTAATAGTGTTTATTGTATTTTTTTGCAAACTGTGCACTTAAAAGAGCCTTTTTTAACTTCTGTCTAATGCTATAATAAATGGAGTATAAGTTATTACGATTTCGTAGAATGTACGGGGCTTGGAAAATCAACTGCGTTTCTTAGAATGCATATGGATGTGGAAGACATTCACACGATGCATTTATAGGGATAAGGAACAAGGTGAAAAATTCTCTCACTCTTCGTACCTACATAGAAACATAGAACATAGAAATGGGAAGATCCTCCGACCAGACGTATATTATTGTGTCTGGCGGGCACTTGCCCGACGGTTGTTGTCGGAAATTTGTAAGTATGTTAGTTGCGCGGTAAACTCTGCTTGTGAGATGTAGGATTTGCGCCACGTCAGTATAACGCTTCGTTCGCATGTGGCGTTGTAGATATAGCTACACATTAAATGAAGTGTGCGAATATATTAAAAGACAAATTAGGCGGAATATTGTCAGTTGCTCGTTCATGTTGAGTTGAATATTATAAAATTAACTGCGGTTTTACTTGGCTCGTCCCTCTTACACGGGACTTAACATATTAGGTAAGTCCCGTATAAGTAAACCGCCAACCATGTAGTGGCCTCCAAAAGTAAATTGACATTTCTCCATTTCAGCTGATTTGTACAAATACAATCCATACTAATATTATAAATGCGAAAGTATCTCTGTTTATCTGTCTGTCTGTCTGCCTGTCTGTCCGGCTTTAACGCCTAAACTATTCAACCGATTGTAATGAATTTTATTACACAGATAGTCTAGAGAAAAGTCGAAAATAATTGATATTCCCGAGGGAAATCTAAAAAGCGCGATATAACCGAACTCCACGCGGGCGAAGCCGCAGTCGGAAAGCTAGTTTGAAATAAAATTCGAAAGGCACTTCTAAGGGATTACTTGATTACATAATATTTTTATTACAGTTAAATGTATGAATTAATCAATAAAAACTTAATAGCACTACAATAGCGCCGATTCTATTGTTCACAATCTAAATAAAATTTAAATTCAATGCTACTTTTTCCTTCTATTTCAGTAAGAAAAGGACAGATAAAATGTCAATTTACAGCTGTCAAATTAGCCCGCCCTTGACGTAAATAGACGTACTTTTGGTAGCCATGTTTATAATCGCGTCTAAACTGTCTGTGGAATATCTTATTTTGACAGGATTAAACTAAAATTTTATCTTCTATTCTTTTCATAATGAAATGGAAAGAAAAAGATGGACTTAACTTAAAATTAATTTAGTTTGTGAAGAAGAGAATCGGCGCCATTGTTAAATCATACAACTGAAGAGAAAAAATAACATTTTGAGGCCACTCTAACTGCGAAATATGTTTACTATCGGTGCATGTTTTAGAATCGATGCTAAGCATAGAATACAATAGAATACCTACTCTTAATTATGTACACCATAAAAGTTATAAATAAATATTATTTTTGGGAATACAGGCATGATGTTCTAAAAAGACGTGTGATGTGTGTGTGTTTTTAATGTTATGTTGTGTGTTGTTATTGTGTCATCATCATCATCATCGTCCCAGCGTTAATCCCAATCCGAAGCCTTGTCAGCTTTGGAGTCTGGGGTCCGCTTTACCAGTCCAACTGCTGATATGGCTAAACTTCGACATTTTCCGTGAAGCGACTGCCGTCGAACCTCCACAACCCGAAGGCGACATCGAAGCATTGCAGTTAGACCAATTGTTGGACTTTTGAGGGCTCCAACAACCCGTAACGACTGCCACTAGATGTTCATATGGCAACCGGGACCAACGGCTTAACATGCTTTCCGAGGCACGACCAGACCAGTGCAAATATTCATATTCATGCATACAAATACTTGCACTGTGCGGGGATCGAATCCGCGCCACGCTGCGCAGCGGCCGCGTCCGCTACCGCTACGCCACGGAGGCTGTCATTGTTATTGTGTGTGTGTGTGTTAAATTAAACAGTTTGATCAAATAATTAGGCTAAAAATAACCAATTACTTTGTATAGGTAAGCATCCGAAATGCTGTATTTTAGTGTCCGAATATCACAAAAGTTTAAGTATCTACTACATTGTTTACTATTAATTTTATGTCGTTGTTAGTACTTTTTTGATCTAAAAGACTTTGTAGTGTGTTTTATCAGGTTTAACTTTTTTATTTATTACCATCAGAATAAAAGAATAACTTCTTCTCAATGAAACCTACATCTTAATCGCGTAAAAATAATAGACTATCCTATATATTTGGGCCGAGTATTGATATGGATATTGAAGTTATCTAAGTGACAGATGATTATTCTTTTGGAATTACGTTATTGGTCGCACATAGGAAGTCGTTTATGGAAGTGAAAGTGAGTGGAAGTGACGTCAATAATACTGAAGAATGAGCGGAAGCAACAATAGGAATCTGAAGGTTTATTAATTTTTATAATTTCTAAAATGTTATGAGGGCGTACAATGAAAAATCAATGAATATATCAAGCTGTATGCAAGACATGGGGCTTGATAAACCTTCGTTTTATAATATTTTATTACTGTAGTTTTTTTTTGCGTAATCTGTTATTTCTAACACAGTTTTTAAGATATAGAGATTTATAGATATATAACTTATTTATCTACATTCATCCATTTAAATTCACAGAAGTCTGTTGTCACATTCAAGAAAGGTTTGAAATTATCCTCGAACTCCTGCCATGAACATACTCCTTTCTTGCATAGATCTAATAACGGCTTTTCATTCCAATAAAATGCGACTTCATAATCGGATTCTCCATCTCTACTGCATCTGCAAGTAGAAGAAATACATTGAGAAAGTAAACATCGCTCAGCAGTTTCGACCTCATATATGAAAGGCGAGGTCGTAACCACTGCACCTACAATGTGTGCAATGTCACTTTTTCAATTTCAAATGTAATTCCTGAGTATATTTTGGACATTACTGACGTCTGTGTAGGGTATCATGATATCATGGTATTCCTTCCTTTTTTATATCCCTTGAAGGATATAATATCATTAGGAAACCTGCACTTATGTAATAAAAATCACATAGATTTAGCTAGCCTCAAAGTAAGTTCGAGACTTGTGTTATGGGATACCAACTCAACGATACTATATTTTATAATATATACCATATATAGATAAACATCCAAGACCCTGGCCAATCAGGAAAATATCGTTTCCCATCATGACCTGGCCGGGGATCGAACCCGGGGCCTCCATGTCGCAGGCAGGCGTGTTGACCGCTCCGCCACGGAGGACGACAAAATACATTACAATACATCTAATAATATCTCTATACCTATGTCTGAAATCGGTTATCAATCTTCACTAATGCTCGTGCCTTTTATACAAGAAAAGTGACTTTTGCCCTAGATTAGGGCAATAATAGGCTGATAATATTTTTTATCATTCTGTGAGATTCACCGGGAGAGACAGACAAAGATTGTCACTCACTGTACAGTTGAAGGAAGACAATGAAAAAAACCGCAGCGAAGGTGGAGGGCCGATCTGACGTGGTTTGCAGAAGCAAAACATGGTCAGAGATCCCTCAAGACAGAAAGAAAAAGACAAGACCATTAGTGGGACTCAATATAGAATACGGAAAAATACATATGTATACACATACACTGGGGCCCGAAAATTCGGGGTCGTTAATAAAAAGTGTGATAGGTTCTTATTTACACAACACTAATCCGTGAAACTGTAGATGACTAACAGATGACTGACTTATACAAAAACATAACATGTTTATAAACTCAATAATTATATTTAAATACTAAAAAAACTCTTTTAACTTTTGACAACAAAAATAAACAACACAAACCACAACACAGTTAATACAAAGAAAGCTTTTCTGACATTTTAATAGCTTGTATTTGATCTACGAGTCCTTATTACTTTACTTAGACGATGTGGCATGCTATAAACCAAATTTCTAATACGGTTTTTGGTCTATGTTTCACCATTCTCCCACTAGTGCACTCCTTAACTCACGTCAGGTAGCTGCAGCTGGAGTCCATTTGTTTAACGCATCTCCCGAACTCGTCCCATGAATGCTCTATGGGATTTAAGTCCGGGCGAACTACGAGCTAGCCATTCCATGAGGGTGATACCGACGTCTTGAATATACGCGTTGACCAAATGTGAACTATGTGGTTGCGCATTATCGTGCATAAAAATGGAATTTGCAGCCATTTTCACCAGGATGATACCAACATACTCATTTAAAACCTCCTCTACGGATCTGGGAACCGACAAAGAACCGTTTTCTATAATAACTAACTCTGCACAGCCTCACAGCTTGATCCTACACTGAATGGCACATTCTTTTCAAAACACGCTTGACGGTAACGTTCAACTGGTCGCCTAGGTATATACTCTTTATCTCCCATAGTGTGTGAGTAAACAAAGTCTAGACTCATCGGAAAACATCATCATCATCACAATCATCATTTCAGGCGAAAGCCGTCTACTGCTGGACATAGGCCTCCCCCAAAGATTTCCATGACGATCGTTCCACCCGCATCCAGCGGTTTCCCGCGACCTTCACCAGGTCGTCGGTCCATCTTGTCCTTGGCAACGAGACTTGTGTAATAGAAACAAAACAATACATAAATAAATAAGAAAATGGTAGACATTCATATGCAAGTAAACTAAAAAAATTCCCAAAAACGAGTCAAAGCAAAAAATCTTAAAGTCGTAAAAAAACAAAAACGAAGTCTCATAACGATGCCTGCCATAATTAATTTAATACGCGTATAGCAGCATTATCACACAATACGCTGTCAGCAGCCGAACCGGTCTTCATCATATTATGATGCTTTCTGGCTCGGCTTTTTGCTTTGACTCGTTTTTGGAATAAAAAATTATTATAATTGACACGTTTAGTGTGACCATGTCTAACTGCCTTGGCGATTCTATGAGCCTTTGCCGGCCTATAAGGCCACGGACACGCAAGGCACGGACGGGCAAGGGATCAGCTTCACGAAGTCACGGCGGGATCGTGTCAGAAATCACATTGTTGTGGTGAACTTCTTGAAGGCTATTTCTGACTTGAAAAGCCGTGAGATATCGATTTTTCAACATAGTGCTCACGACGAATCGGTCTTCTACAGTTGTATATCTCACTCACTCTTGAAATTGCTGGACCGCTATGGACTGTGGATTAAGATACACCTACTGTTCTAGCTCTATACTCCTCTGACTCCTCCCCTCATGTACTATGGTCATAATTCGTGTACATTCTTCTGGACATAATGATATGTTAGTACACAAGATACTCTGACCAGAAAAAAAGCTGTATATAATGGCAGCCCAGTTTGAAACAAATCTTAAAAATATTCTTTTATAACAAATCGAAATTTGTTATTTTAATAATTCAGAATTTCTAAATTTAGAAATTCATTTTTGAAATGAGCGCCACTTATCTGCTTTAACATATTATTTATATATGTATTTATAGATTTATGTAGGTAATTTTGGGAGATATCGCGGTATTTCTAAGTGACCAGTTATTTTTGTGGTCCAGTGTATTTTAAAAACAGTTTCACTGTTTTATTGAGACTGTGTAATACTGCTGCTTACAGTTTAGTCATTGGATGACCTAGTTATTCGTTACAAACAAGTTCATAATTACTCTATGAAAACTTACATTGTAGAACATCATTTTAAAACACGATACATAATAACAGGATAACGTGAGGGTCAAGTCAAAAGACCTGTCAGTTCATTAACTATGCGGCTATTATAATAATTGTTTTATAATTAGCTTAGGTGTTACTTGTTTGTTTTAGAACATACCTGTTTAATACAGCAATCAAGTTACTAGAGAACGTTGTTAAAAATGTAGTCCTCATTTTTCTATGTATATCTCTATATGCTCCCATAAGTGGGTTCTCGTCCTTATTAAGATTGAGCACGACTAATATCATATCCATCATTGAGGCATGAGTGAAGTATGACACGATTTTCTTGCCTTTTCCCTTCTTGGCTTGTTCGAAGTTTCTTAGCAAATCAGCTAAAGGAATCTGACCAAACTTTTTGCTATACTGGGATACTCCATAACTATTTCTATAGTAATGTCTCAGGTCGTCAATGTATTCAAGTACTTGCAGGTCTTCGATTGAGAATACAGCACACCATGGACTAGGTGTGTTTCCAATCCCATCCCAGGTATAACGACATAAATCGTACATAGCTGTGATGTCTTCGTCTGAGAAAGTAAAGTTGAGGCCTAATTTTCTCTCGAGCCGTTCTTTCATCTGGAAATCAGAGCATTTTGATGTTGTCCTTGAGTGATGATGAAGGAAATCAATGAAGACACAGATGAAGTGAGTGATCATTCTACCTGATGCCACATGAAAGAATGTGTAATAACAGAATCGCGCACACACTGGATTTATACAGTACATGATTTAAGGTAACAAAATAATATTACATTTATTACAATTAACGCGCATACGTAAATTTTTACACTGTAGTGAAAAAAAAACAAAACATGAAAACAAACAATAAAACGATTTTAGAAGTGATATGATAAACTATTGTTGTGGTGGTTTCCTATACTGTGTCACTTACAGTTATATTATATGTCAAACTCACATTTAAATAATCTGAAGTTTTCTTATATTCAATTTCTTGGCGATAAATATCAGAATTGCGTCTCACTTCTATTTGATATTTTCCACATGTTGAATAGGGCTGAAAATATAAAACTGTAAATATATACAAAATAGCGCAATTGATATAATTAACAGATTAATCGTATAACACTGACTTTAACTTACTGCGACGATCTGGTAATAATTCGGATCATTTTCTATAACCAGGCTACTTTGGTTAAGACCTTCAACGAAGGCTCTAGCGCTCTGCTCCAGATGATAGCCAAAACCTGGAAGAAATAAGTAATCTTTCTCTTGGAGATCCTCTAGTAACTTTGGAAATGTTTCCTTTATCCTGCTACCAATATGCAACGACTCTTGATAACCTTCTGTTGAAATTTCATATGGTTTATCTAAAATGGCTGTATCAACTTCCCAATGTTTGATGTTTTCAATATCTTGCGCACACATTGATCCGTTCCCAATTTCATAACTTGTTACAATAAAATCTTTATATTTGAGGATATGTTTCATGTCATGTGCGAATTTTTGACTAGGAGTTCTCTTTCCATGCCTCATAATGGCCCAGACACTGGCTACTTCGCATCCTATACAAAGATTAACATGCTATTTAAAAATATGCACACTTAGATTAGATTTACAAAAAGCCAAAGGCGGTTAAGAAACTAAATTCTGTAAGTTTAATTAAATACATTTGATACAGGAATACTCGTATTTTAAAATGTCTATAAAACAATACAAAATTTATCATGGAAGCAACTTTGAAATAAAGAATGAAATAGGTGCTTTTAAGACTGTTCTTCAGACATAAATTTGGCTCAATATGTCAGAACAATCTTCGAATGAAAGCCAACTTACCTTCCCGTTTTACGACAGAATCCCTTATATCGCCTCTAACAATTTCATATGGAGTTTTACTACCAAAATATTTGTATTTGCACTCAGTGTTCCAATAGCATTCTAAGGTCAACACATATTTTATAAAGTACCAAACGAGCACTGTCGTTAATAAACACTTCATATTAAATAAGATAATCACAAATCAGACCATAAAAGTTTTAGAAATAGTACACAACGAAGACACTACACTCGACATTGAGTCATGTACGATAAATAAACACAATTTATGAGTTTCGCAACTGAACTACCAACCCTAACATTATAACGAGGTAATGTTTTTTTTGTAGGAATTTCATGGTAAGTTCGTTTTTGTCTTTATTATAACATAATATGCAATTATCACGAGGAAAGACCTTATTTGAAGTCATTTGTTACTGCCTAATAAACAGTCCCACGCTTCTACCGTGTTATCAGAAACGCAATTAACGTTGATATGATAAATGCCTAAATAATTAATTAAACACATCACCACTTAATTTAGCCATTCTGCCATATCTTTTTATTCACCATCATCATCATCAGCCGAAAGACTGCTGCACATAAGCCTCCCCCAAGGATCTTCATGACGACCAGTCCTGCGCTTCCCGCATGCATCGGTTTCCCGCGACCTTCACCAGGTCGTCGGTCCATCTTGTCGGGGGCCTTCCCACGCTGCGTCTTCCGGTGCGTGGTCGCGACTCGAGAACTCGTCTGCCCCATCGTGAATCGGTCCTACTGGGAATGTGCCCGGCTCACTGCCACTTTAGTGTTGCAATTCTTCAGGCTATGTCGGTTACTCTCGTTCTTCTGCGGATCTCCTCATTCCTGATTCGATCACGCAGTGAAACCCTAAGCATAGCCCTCTCTATTGTCCTTTGAGTGACCTTGAACTTTCTTATAAGGCCCATTGTTAGCGACTACGTCTCAGTTCTATAAGTCATGACTAGAAACACACATTGATTGAAGACTTTTGTCTTGAGACACTGTGGTATTTCGGACGAGAAGATTCTACGTAGCTTCCCGAGAGCAGCCCATCCAAGTTGAATTAGACGATTGAGCCCTCTTTCTTTTTATTGGGGCGACATAAAAGCATTAGCTTGTAAAAAGACATAGTCTTAATTTTCAAACTTATCTATAAAATTAACAATGTGCGACGGAAAACAGACACTTTAAGTACTATAACCCTGTCCATTAGGGAAACTATTATTTGATAAATGGAACTAGTGACAGAAGCCTGTTCAGAACTGCAATTGCGCCGAAAGTTTGAGATCAACCGTAATCACGTCCATCTTCGAAGAGTGGGTGAAGTATACCTAAGGTTTCATATTGTTTGTCGAACGTGTTGCTCTACTTTGATGCTCACGACCATTTTTCTACTAATGTTCTAAATCCCCAACGTCTCATCCGATTATTTTCAACTCCACTTTAGAGTATGTCCTCTAAAGTCCCAGCAAGAATTGTACTTACTAGTGATCTCATCAAGCGAACATTCTTATAATGTTTAGCTTGTCATAAAAACAAACCTTACTTTTATTTCTTTTCAATTCTCGCTTTTATGTAGCAAAAAGTGTAAAGGGAGTTAAGCAGATGTATGTTATCTATACTAATATATAAAGCTGAAGAGGTTGTTTGTTTGTTTGTTTGAACGCGCTAATCTCAGGAACTACTGGTCCGATTTGAAAAATTCTTTTGCGTTGGATAGCCCATTAATCCAGGAAGGCTCTAGGCTATGTAACATCACGCTGCGACCAATAGGAGCGGAGCATAACTAACACCACGCGAACGAAGTCGCTGGCAGCCGCTCGTAAACTATATGTCGCAGACAGGACTTTGCATCGAGATGCGGACCAAGGCACTTCTCCGAACCGAAACTGTCGGTTTGCCTATTTAAATTGTGATTGTCAAGACTGGAGGGTATATTATCTACACGTCGTGCTTTAATTCAAAACTCACCTACGTAATGGAACCCGTAGCACTACACCAAGATGCTGTCGACCTTACCGCTCTGCCGTCACTGTCTGCGACATATATAATAATTTAAAGAAGTAAAGTTTTTATATTTAGGTGTTATCAAATTCCATATATTGAAGTGAAATTTTGTAAATTTGTATTGATTAAACGTCTTTTAGATACGGTCGGCATGCTCTGTAGGGCTGCAAACAACTTTTTAATTATTTTATGTAGGATTTGTAACCTATTTCAGCAATTATTAATTTTTAATGGAATTATTCAAAACGATAAAAGAAGAAGAAATAGTGAGAATGCCAACCATCTACGAGTATGCGTGGTGTAAACCTGCTTCGTTTCACCACTAGAGTGTTACCATGCACCACAATCATCGACTAAGTTATTCTGATAATATATTATACATAAAGAAGTAAAATGATTGAAGATAATGAAATCCATAAGCTAAATAGTTAGGTATATATTATTAACCAGTAAACATCGCTGACCGAGCTCGCCGTTCATAAAACAACACAGTGGTGGTATATGTTTGACTTTATGTAGGTCAATTAAGTTTTGCTTAAAAAAATACTTTTTGTTTATACTATTATATCTTTTTAGGTATTATTATTTAGCGCTGTATCGATGTTTTTGAATATCCAACTAAGTATTTTCATTAATATTTGTTCGCCTTTTTATTCAACCATAACTTGGAATATTTATGTTAATGTTTTCATAATTTTGAGGGACCTTTATCTTCTTCTTCTTCTTCAGCCTATAGACGTCCACTGCTGGACAAAGACCTCCCCCAAGGCTTTCCACGATGACCGGTCTTGTGCTGCCCGCATCCATCGGCTTCCCGCGACCTTCACTAGGTCATCGGTCCACCTTGTTGGAGGCCTCCCTACGCTGCATCTTGCAGTACGTGGCCGCCACTCCAGAACCTTACTGTCCCCGGCCATCGGTTCTACGAGCAATGTGCCCTGCCCACTGCCACTTAAGTTTAGCGACTCCAAGAGCTATGTCGGTGACTTTGGTTCTTCTGCGGATCTCCTCATTTCTGATTCGATCACGCACGTTTACTCAATTTATAACCATGGATATACAGATAACACATAATCAGCCTATAATGTTCCCAATGTTGGGACACAGGCCTCCTCTCGGTGATAGGGAGACTCGTAGATGCCACATGTCTTAGATTTATATTTCTTTTTTTGGTTCTAGGACATACCGGTTTCCTCACGATATTTTCCTTCACCGTTTTGAGAGCAGTGATGATGAAATAATTTACACAAAGTAAAGCGCCTGATGGGGTTCGAACCTACGACCTACAACTTGTAAGTCGCGGCCAATACTACTAGGCCACTGCTGTTCTCTCATCTCACCATGGGTATAATAACTGGAAAATTTATTATTTTAACCATTAACAGATAATAGGCTAGATAATTATGGAGTAAGAAAGAAAAACTATAATATAACTAGCTTCCCGCACGCGGCTTCGCCCGCGTGGAGTTTGGTTATATCGCGCTTTTTAGATTTCCCTCGGGAATATCAAATTTTTCCGGGATAAAAAGTACCCTATTATTTAATCCGGGCTTCTAGCTTTACGTCTGCAAAATTTCAAAGCAATCGGGTCAGTAGTTACGGCGTGAAAGCGGGATAAACAAACAAACTCACTTTCCCATTTATAATATGATTAAGGAAGTAAGAATAGTATACCTACATGTACGAGTCATAATAACAAAAAAAAAATAGGAATCAGAAAAACTAATCAGAACGTCCTACACGAGACCAAAAATCTTCTATCTCAATTTGATACTTCGACAAAGTGTGTCGCAAAAAGCCATGGCCGTCCAACTAATCCGTAGATTCCGCTTAGTCTGTCAGTAGTTCCGCGTAGTCTCCGCTAAGGTGACAAGCTTTCTTGCCATAGGATCTAAAGGAAAAAGTCCTCGCCCATGTGGCGAAAGGAGGCAAAACGCGCGGGGTGAACTTCATTACTTGTCTAGGCCACCTAGGCACTACCAGTGCTTGGCCCGCCATAAATGTGGCGATAAGTGCCATCTTTGAGGAGCGTGGCTGGATATGTGCTACGGCGTCCTGGCCTTCTGTCTCCCGCAGGTCCTCAGTGAATACGATTTTTTGAGAGGTTTCTGTTCAGGATAACACGGGAGGAATCACTAGAGTAATGGCAACACTGTGTGAGTCGCTCAAGGGACACAGTGGAGCATATAGTAGAGGTCTGGCTAACTTCGGTGGTGCACCGCCGTGTCAGGCCATAGTAATACGCGCCAAGGAGGAGGCGAAGTGTGTAAAAGAAAAGAGACGCCCTTCAGAGAGTTCGTTCACTTCGGAAGTCAACAGCCGTGTCTCGGCTACGTTAGACGCGAGCTTGCGGTCAGCGAGCAACGGGTAGCGTAGCTGCCTGGTAAGGACCAGACCTGGGTCACCACAGGCAATTGTTACATGGATGAGTTTTAGTCAGTTTTTTTTTTGTGAAAACCTATATATTTTTTAACCAAATTTTGCATATAATGTAAAAACACAACGATTTAAAAACTAACACCTACAATATGTAAAGAAAACCCTGTCCGACCCGTGAAGGTATTGTTAGGTATCGATAACTGATTCTACTAATGAATATGGGCTAAACTAAAAAAAAAATCCCCCTAAAAAAATAAATATTATTTCGCAAAAAGAGGTAAGTAACTTAAAACATGTGCGGTAGGCAATACGGGCGCGGGCGAAGAGGGGCAGGACATGCGGCACGCGGCTGCATCGCTATTCGCTCAGAATTATACCCTCAAAAATAATGTTGTCACTTTTTGAAAACTACCAAATTTTGGGGAAGTTTGAATTAATTCGTGGGAAAAAAAGATTATTTCAAAATTCACCAGTATTGTTACTATGACGATTATGTAATATTTCATATTTTAATTGGTCATGTGTTTACCTAACCTCGGACAGGGTGTTCTTAACATATTGTATATGCACATATGTAATATGCATGTATACTGTGGAAAAATAAGTATAACTCTGGAGGGAAACTACCTTAAATCCTTAAAAGTAGGCTCATTAAAATAAAAAAAAAACAAAACTGCAAAAAAAAAAACCAACCAATACAACTCTGTTAAGAAACAAAGGGTCAGTGAGCAAATGCTTATAAGAGTGGATATTATTCGTGTAAGAATGATGTCCATACCGATTCATAAGTAAAAAAACGCGACTGAAATAAGATTACGAATACAAATATTCTTAATAATAAAAGAAATGCACTACTTACTAACGTCACAGAATGACTTCATTTACATAACGGCGATAGTAACCAATACTGAACATTTCCTGATAACCTTCATTTATAATTTTATTCGGCTCATCAACAAAACAATCATTAATTTTTCGCAATCTATTATCTACATCTTGCGACCATAGCCAGTAGTTCCCATTTTCATAACTTGGTATAACATGGTCTTTAAAATGAAATACCTTCATTATTTCCTTAAGTCGTGGTGGCATAGTGGTTACAACACCAGCTTCTCAAGTATGATGAAAAAAAAACTAAAGTCATTAAATTTTCTACGCCAAATGTCAGGCAGCTAAGTACCTACCAATGTTCAACTGAATGGAGTAGAGTTGATCCCTGTCGAGTCGACAGTTTTTCTTGGATTAACTATTGACGCCAAGTTACAATGGGGTCCTCACATTGAGAAGCTGTCGGGTAGACTCAGTTCTGCCGCCTTTGCTGTTAAGAAAATTAGACAGATAACTGATGTGGATACAGCCAGAATTGTTTATTTTAGTTATTTTCATAGTCTTATGACTTATGGGATTCTTCTCTAGGGAACTTGTGCGGACATCAATACCATCTTTGTTTTACAGAAGAGGGCTGTTCGAGCCATTTATAACCTTGGTCCTAGAGAATCTCTTAAAGAAAAGTTCAAAGAGGTGAACATTCTGACTGTAGCTTCACAATATATATTTGAAAATCTTATGTATGTTCATAAAAATATCTCGAATTTTAAGAAGATAAGCGATATTCATAATATAAATACCAGGAACAAACACAATCTTGCTTTACATCACACTCGTCTCCACAGAGTATGCAACTCGTTCATGGGTCAATGTATACTTTTACAACAAGCTTCCCATGGACGTTCGAAACTTACCCATTAAACGATTTAAGAACCATATAAAGGACAAACTTTGCAAAAAGGGGTATTATAAAATCACAGATTATTTAGAAGACAAAAAAGCTTGGGACTGAGCTGCTCGCTCTGTTAAGCATTGTTAATTGTTAATAAGCAATATGCGTAATTATAAGGTAAATTATTGTAAACATTTTCATTTTTAATGTCTGGACTTGAAAAAAGACGATGATCCCTGAGTTTGTTTCGGCTATTTCTTCTCAGAGGTAGTCAGTTAGGAAATGCCAGCTTCATCTAGTTAAAAAAATAAAATAAAAAATAAACATGACGTGTAAAAGTGATCAGTGATCCTACTTGCTTAATAAACGATTTCATTTCATTTCATTTCATTATGAGTGCGCGGGTTTGATTCCAGGTCAGGCAAGTACCAATGTAACTTTTCTAAAGTTATATGTACTTTCTATGTATATCTTGGACACCAATGACTTAAGGTGAAGGAAAACATCTTGAGGAGACCTCGACTTTAAGTCTGAAATCACTAGCATTGAGCAAGCGTGGTGATTACGCCCAATCCTTCTCTGTATGAGAGGAGACCTGTGCCCAGCAGTGGGACAGTAAAAAGGTTGATGATGATGATAACGATTATTTCCTTCAAGAATTATTACCCTAACTGCGTAACATACTATTACTATCAGTTGGAATCATTTTGAAGCTTATTGCTATTTCATTGCTCCCTGTGTTCGAAAATATGTCTGGTCAATAACGTTAAAAACGCAATGAATGCTATTGAGCTGTCAAAATGAAACCCACTGCTACGGATAATGAGTTACGCAATTACCCTGCTGGATTCTTTTTTTTTTTTCATGCCTCATTATGTCCCAAACAATGATTTCATAGCATTCTAATAAAAATGTATTGTTTGTTATTTTAAATCATGACTAAGTTTTGGTTGGACTCCGGGCTGCTTCTGAGAAAATAGTTATTGAAAAATCCATTAACGTTTTGTCCAACCTTGGAGTTAGGCCTAAGACCTCGCGCTCAGCAATGGCGCAAGAAATAGTCACACAGTGTATAACTTTACTATGGCGTTTTTTATTAGTGTTTTTATTCCCTTATAAAATTGACTGTAGAAGAATTCTTGGAAGTTACTTACCTTCCGGTTTTATGATCGTGTCCCTTATATCACCTTTAACATGTTTATAAGACTTACATTCAGTACTCCAAAAGTGGTCTATGGCCGTAAAAATTTTAATGAAAAACCAAGCCGCTAAGAGATAATTATGCCAGACCTGTATTTTGTAGACGGAAATCGTGGATCCTGCAATTGTAGAAAGTATCAAATCAAAATTGTTTATTACAAATTAACCATCACTTGGTACTTTTGAATAGTCAATGTCGGTCAGTCCAAGAAAAGTGAAGCTAAATTGCACGTTCCAAAGCGTAGAACTCTATGGAAAAGAACGTGCAAGAAACTCCATGGACACTCTTTTAAAACACATTACGTACATTTCCTCGTTACATATTTATGTTGCCTCTATCATGTGAGCACAATGTAAAATTTATTAAAATATAGAAAATTAATTAAGCCCACTGGCAGCTAAGAGATGACCAGTCTCCACTGACGGCCCCCGTTCACGAGCATGACGCGCGCATTAGCCCCACTTAGCTCAACCATATTGAAGGGAATCAAATGACCCAACAACACGCGCCACCATCAACAAGACATTTGAGTGAGCATGACCAACTCTTAACTGCCAATTTCGTAATGTCAAACAAGTTATATACATAAAAAAAACCATAGTCCATGGTGCCTCATATTCACAAACTTGAAAAGTGCTTTTACATTATACAATACTATATTACTTGCAAAATCATGGTAACAAAATATTGTGCACAATGTTGAAATAAACAAATAAAATAAAAAAGGAATATTTGGAAAACAACAAAAAGGGGGAATCGTATCTCTTCCAAACCTACAAAATTGTCTGTGGCTGGACAGTATTCGTAGTGCGACGGGTCGTCCGATGATGAAACGGTGATTGTGGAGTTATGTCAAGTGATTCCCACGCACATTCTCCAAAATGTATCCTAAGTCAAAGGAGATGTTTCATTTTGGGCCACCACTATGTACGCTATATAGATAGAAAGGAAACAATAAAAGATTTTCATAAAAATAGTACTAAATTAATTTGAATAAAAATACAAGTGTGGAGGTATGAGGAGCAGCATGTAAAGCTCACTCATCCTCCATACCACCAGACTGGTTGTCTGGCGGGCCACTTGCGGTTTATGTCGCGAGCTTGTATGCGTGCTAGTTGCACAGAAAACTCTAATTGCGAGATGCAGGATTCGCGTGACGTCAGTATGACGCGTTGTTCGCATGTTGCGTTGTAGGCGCCGCTACATAAGTATATATAATTAATTATTTGAAACGTTTTTTAGTGAGATAACCCTTTACTAAGATAGCCATGATATTGGTTATGACGTTTGATTGACGACTTTAACAGTTCTATTTTCCCGTTGTGTTCGTGTCGCCACAACAGCGGACAGCTGTGGAGCAGGACTGGCATTTATCCAAGCATTTTTATCAAGGATATAATCTTCCAGTTTATACTATGCTTGCTTACACAGCGTGCGTTTAATGCATGTTTTAAATTTGGACTCATTGAGTTGTTGAATCTCTAGCGGTACTTTATTATAAAATTTTACACAGTACCGCATAAAAGAACTATTTACTTTAGCCAGTCTGAACCAAGGTTGATCTAAATTGTGTCTATTCCTAGTATTAAAATAGTGCCTGTCACTTATTTTATTAAAAAGATCAATATTTTTCCGAACATACATAATGTTTTCATAAATGTATTGACAAGGGACCGTAAGGATGTTTATATATATTCCTTTCTCTTTCTCTTTCACTATGTCCTTAAGTATGATTAAATGTTTAAAACTGCGCAACACATTTTAATGCGGTTTTTTAACATATAGAGTGATTAAAGAGAAAGGTTTATATGGGAGAAAGGGAAATGCAAACAGTGTAAATATTAAGAAATATTTTGAAAGTTTAGCCTCGCTAAATTTAAATAAAATATTTTTGTATGCTTTTCCAGAAAAGGGCTGTTCGAGCCATTTACTACCCTGGTCCTAGTGATTATCTTAGAGAACAATTCAAAGAGATAAACATTCTGCATGTAGCTTCACAATACATATTTGAAAATCTTATGTATGGACATAAAAATATATCGAATTTTAAGAAAATATGCGATATTCATAATATTAATTCCAGGAACAAACACAATCTTGCTGTACATACATCACACTCGTCTCCACAGAGTAGGCACCTCGTTCATGGGTCAATGTATATATTTTTACAACAAGCTTCCCATGGACACTCGAAAATTGCCCATTAAAAGATTTAAAAGCTGTATTAAGACCAAACTTTGCAAAAAGGGGTATTATAAAATCTCAGATTATTTAGAAGACAATAAAGCTTGGGATTGAGCTGCTCGCTCTGCTATGCAAAGTCATTAAACAATATACGTAATTTTAATCCCTGTTTTTTTTTAAATCACGTAAATTGGTTGTTACGTATATAGCAAACATTGTTAAGAAATATTGTTATTGTAAACATTTACATTTTTAATGTCTGGACTTGAAAAGCGACGATGATCCCTGAGTTTGTTTCAGTTTTTCTTCTCAGAGGTAGTCAGTTAGGAAATGCCGGCTCCAGCTGGTTTAAAAAAAACAATGACGTGTAAAAGTGATCAGTAATCGTATAATGCATAATAAATGACGTCAGTTTTATTTAAGTAATCCATTAAATATTTTTGAGGTTTGAAGTAAAACGCGGACTGAATCCTACGAGATTTATCAAAATACATAATATATTAAATTGGTTGCCTAATTGGTTGGTTGTTTAATTGGTTGGTTTTAATTGGTTGCCTGGAAGAGATCGCATTAGCGATAAGGCGGGCGGCCTTGCATTGTATGTTTTTTTTTGTGTGGATTGTTTTTGTTCGATATTTGTTTGGTGTACAATAAAGAATATATAAACAAAATAAATAAATAAATTAAATGTTGTACACATTCAAAAGGTCTACAGAAAAATCCGCGATGGTATAGGTATGTCTATCTCTTATGGATCATCCCACAATAATTTTTTTTTACCTTTTACTTTTTATGAAAAATATTGGCAAGTTTTTCAAGCAATTCTAACCAATACAGCATTAATTCTTATCCAATTTAATACCTTAAATATATTGTTGATTTACTATAGATCTATATCGCCCTTTACAGCATATGATTTAAACGAATATTTTCGAAGATATTACAGATATAAAAATTACGGGGCGTCGCGTTTGAGGCGGTATCGACCGACTGGGACAGCGAACGACGGCGATTATGTTTTTTTTACACCGTTCACATTTTTTCTATAGAGTATTTAGTATTCAGCATTGCACCCATGCGAAGCCGGGACGGGTTGCTAGTTAATAACAAAATACTGATTTCTAGGAAATTATACTTTAAAATAGCTTTACAATAACTCCAATAGGGATGTATTCAAGGTATGAAAATCAAAAAAATTAGTCCGTCTTATAGACAGTAAAAAAATTAAGACCCGTATTTTTTATTTTGTTGAAATTACCAAAAACTACTGAGATATAGCGTATTAAAGTTACGGGGTGGGAGCTAATTACGTCACGCCGTGGTATATTTTGTACCACGGCGTGACGTCATGCGACACTTCAAATCATTATATCTTCCTAAGTATTTGAATGAAAAAAAAAAAATACGTGTTCAATATTTTTTTATAAATCTATCTGATGGACATTAAATTATTTTTAGGATACAACCCAATTACCTTATATTGTACATACCATGACCCTGACAGCCTCCGTGGCGTAGCGGTAGCGGACGCGGCCGCTGCGCAAGGTGGCGCGGTTTCGATACCCGCACAGTGCAAGTATTTGTATGCATGAATATGAATATTTGTACTGGTCTGGTCATGCCTCGGAAAGCACGTTAAGCCGTTGGTCCCGGTTGCCCTACGAACATCTAGTGGCAGTCGTTACGGATTGTTGGAGCCCTCAAAAGTCCTACAATTGGTCTAACTGCAATGCTTCGATGTGGCCTTCGGGTTGTGGAGGTCAGACGGCAGTCGCTTCATGGAAAATGTCGAAGTTTAGCCATATCAGCAGTTGGCCTGGTAAAGCGAACCACAGACTCCAAAGCTGAAAAGGCTTCGGATGCAACTGGGATTAACACTGAGATGATGATGATGATGTGCATACCATGACCCCTCCGTTCCTCGGAACGCACGTTATTCCGTTGGTCCCGGTTGTCATTCGTGAATCTCTAACAGTCGTCACGGATCGTCAGAAGCCCGAAATTCTGTCAATCAGTCTTAACAACGGGTATCACTCTTACCTAGTAATTGGATTGTGAGGGACAGAAAGGCCGTAAAATTGGTGGTTTGGTTATTCAGTTACATCCAGTCAGACTGAAAGGCAACCCCAACATATGTATAGTGCTGGGGAAAAAGCACGCAGATAAAGATGCTGGTTCTATTCCTTGAAGGGTTAAGATGCTATTGTACCAACTTATAAAACACCACATCTCGCCAGTTGTTTTTCTGATGTTACAGGAGCAAGTCTAAAACTTTGTTGGCAAGGGAATCAAATTTAGGACATCATGTTCAGCTATAGCGCAATTCTACATGATATTAAAAATCGCGTTGGCCATGGTTCAGAATAAAAACACAGTACACATTTCAATAGATTTATTAATACCTATTTCGATACAAAAATATTTTATATACGATGGAATTCTAATTTATGTCAATGTTTAGAAATATTGTATATATGTTTTCTGAACAAATAACCACATAAAATTAATTAATTTAGCATCACATTAAATTTTATTTATTGATATGTTATCATGTTTGTATAAATAATTACAACTTTTAAATATCAAATAAAACAGGCATACGTCACAGTAAATACATTTTTTTAATTTATTAAGTTATTTTTCTATTATTGCATAAATTTAAAAGTACTATGTTTGTTAAAATATACAGCTATCCACAAAAGTCGGTGTTTGTATTTAGGAATGGTGACAGCTTATCTTCAAATTCTTTCCAACTGCATACTCCTTCTTTACAAATTGATTGTAATGGTTCTTCATTCAAGTAAAAAACAACATTATAATCATCGGCACCTTTGTCGCACCTGTAAAAATAGTCAAAAATGGAGTTATAGAACAAATATTATCTAATGACTACTTTTGGAAAAACTAACTCCATGTTTTTAAAATAACATTAATTTGAAATTAGAATTCTTAGCCAAACAAAAATTACATTTTGATTTAAAATGGTCAGTATTGCAGAACGGCAATTTAGGTAAAGGCCTAATAACAGAAAAATGGAAGAATTCATTGGTCATCAAAAAAATCGCCCACGTCATCGTATTATCAAAGGCGGACAGAATTATTATATTGGAATACAATGCTGATACTTTGGGCCAAAAATTCGCCCTATCTATAATAAACCACATTACAATGACAATTAATTTTCACCTAACAACTTATGATCTTTAGATTAATGTCAAAGCTGTAGTTAAAACTAAGTTTATCGAAGTTCCCACTTAACTGTTAGCAAGATAAGTGGGAAACTAAACTAACTGTCGTGTTAACTGAAGTTACTTCAGTAATTATTACGCGAATTTGTTTACCTAATATTTATGACATAAACATAGTACCTAAATAAAATAGTGGGTATGTTATAAACTAAAATTTGTACGGATAAAAGATAGCGCAAACTAAACTGAAAACTCTCTAAACGAATCAACCATCAATGATGTTGAACAGTCTCAAAAAAGTAACTTTCTGCTACACAACCTCTTTCTGTTACAGGGCGGCGATAAAGAAATAAAACTTCAACTGATACCAACTTGTTTAGGACAGCCATTAGATTGGAAGAAAATACTGCTAGTTGACTACTTCTCCATTTCCGATTAGGGATTCTCCGTGAGCTAGATAAGGGAGTATCATCTTTGAATAACTTCAGGGCAGTATACACCATATCCATCATAGTCGCATGTGTAACATAAGCTGTAATTTTTTTCCCTTTCCCAGTTTTTGCATCTTGGAAATTTTTGAGTAAGTCGGTCAAGCAAATTTGTCCAAATAGTTCATTTGTCGGTACTCCGTAACTACTTTTGTAGTAATGCCTCAAGTCAGCATTATACTCCATAACTTTCAGGTCTTCAGTGGTAAACAGCGCGCACCATGGACTAAGCTTGCCAGTAAGCCCCGATGAAGTGTAACGACAGAAGTCGTACAAAGCCGTAACATTTGTATTTGTCAAAGGATAATCGATACCAAGGCGTCTTTGGACCCTGTCTAGTGACTGAAAATGAACACCAAATAATTAAAATATCACTGCCACAGAACTACTCGTGTCATAAAGAAAAAAATATTGCAAAGCTTACAGCAAGATATTCGGAGGTGCTCATATATTTTTCCGATTCCGCATATGGTTTTCCGTTGTTCTTTTCTTCGTTGTATAATTTGCATGTCTCATAGGGCTGCAAAATAAAAAAAACATTTTATCTTTGTTATTAAAGTAGTGTCGGTTTAGTGTCGGTTCCTTATCATATTCCGCAATATTGAAAACACCAAGATATGTTTAGAGGTTTGTCTCTTTTACGCCAAAACTACTGAACATATTTAGCTAAAATTTGGCACCAGAATAAAACCCGAACAATAAAACAGCACTCTTGGCGTAGTGATTAAATGATTTACTGCTATGCTGCGTGTCGCGGGTTCGATTCCCGCACGAAACAAACATTTGTATCAGCTACAAGTAGTTGTTCTGGGTCTAGATGTTTGTGTATGTGAGTTTATATGTTTTAAACGAAACCACGACACATGAGAAATCCTAGTGTTTTACTCGTGTTAGTTTTGTCCTGATATTCCCCGGGATTGAAACTTAGGCGGGCGAAACCGCGGGGCACAGCTGTATTATAATTGCGAAAGTTCGTAAGAATGAATCGATGTTTGTCACTCATACATGCAATAGTATTGAACGGTTTCAGATGGAATTTGGAACTAGGATAGTTTTTATCTCAATGTTCCCAGTAGATTAAAAGATATGCGGATAACTCCGCGAGGCGCAGTTAGTATGTAATATGAAATGGATTCCAAATATGAATTTATTAATAGCAGGTTATATTAATGGTCAGTGCTATTATAAAAGAAAATAATACTCACAGCTAATACGTCAAAATCAGTCCTGGGTGGCTGTACAGTCAGTTTCTTATCAGATAGCCCATTAATGAAGGCCTCGACACTATTAGTCATCCATGCACCATTCGCTGGGCGAAACTCGTATTCATTTTTATCGAGTTTTGCCAATAATTTTGGGAAAGCTTCTTTCATTCTTCTTCCAATACCTTCAGATTCCAGATAACCCTCTTTGGTAAGTTGGAAAGGCTTATCAAATAACTCATTATTGACTTGCCAATTACGCAAATTTTCAACATCTTGAGCACACAGCGAGCAATTGCCTTTTTCGTAGCTAGATACGACGTAATCTCTTATGACTAAGGCGGCTTTCATGTCCTTTCCAAAAAATGGACCAGGATACCTTTGGCCATGTCTAACCAGTCCCCAAATGCTGACTGGTTCACAACCTAGGGAAAAAATAATAATCCAAAGAAAGTTATGTCAATAATAGAATTTAAAACATACAGACGACAGCACATCAAGCTATTACAATCTGTCAAATTTCTTTATTAGATTTTCAACTTTGTCTCTAAAGCATTAAGGCTCAAAGTTGATTGGGAATATCTGACAGTTTGGGCTAGCTTGACCTGCTGTCGTCCGTACTAGACCTTTTACTTGATAAAACTAGTGTAACCAATAGATTTTGAAAAGAATTTCTTATTCTAAAATTGAACAAAGTAACTCGCAACCATTGTAGTACATGTACCAACATATTTAATGAATATACATATCACTCCATATTATAAAAAAAGTCACTTTCTCTTTCCCTATTTCCTTTTGTGTGATTAAGTCTTTAACACTACGCTACGGATTTTGATGTGGTTTTTTTAATAGTGGTGATTAAAGAGGAAGGTTTATGTGTACAATAACATCCATTAAATTGTGGAGAAATACTATTATTTTTGAGGTTTCTAATGTGATGTCATAAATAATTACAATTTTTCTGCGTTTGCAGTAAAACGCAGGCTGAACCCTACGAGTTTTAATGTACTAAATATTGTACACATTGTAAAGGTCCACAAAAAACAACAAACCAAGTAATTTTCGAAGCAATTTTAACCAAAACAACATTAATACTTATCCAATTTAACACCTTAAATACATTGTTGATTTAAAATAGATCTATATTGCCCTATACAGCATATGATTTAAATTAATATTTTCGAAGATATTACAGATTTATGAAGAATTACGGGACGTCGCGTTTGGAGTGGCGGCGCACGGGCCGCTGTTTTTATACAACATTCACAGTTTAGCGTATTAGCATAGCACAGTATTAGCATTACACCCGTGAGAAGCCGGGGCGGGTCGCTAGTCCATACTAATATATAAAGCTGAAGAGTTTGTTTGTTTGAACGCGCTAATCTCAGGAACTACTGGTCTGATCTGAAAAATTATTGTTACGTTGGATAGCCTATTAATCCGGAAAGGCTTTAAGCTATATAACATCACGCTGCGACGAATAGGAGCGGAGCATAACTAACTCCACGCGAACGAAGTCGCTGGCGGCCGCTAGTATTATATAAAATTCTCCTGTCACAGTGTTTGTCCTCAAACTCCTCCAAAACGGCTGAACCGATTTGAATGAAATTTCCTACATAATTACTACTGCTGACAATAGGTTTTTATTTGTTTTTTATATCACTTATCTACGTAAATAGTATCCCAATATGCACGGTTTGTTTTAAAATAAGAGAAATCGTTCAAAATCTCATAGTGACGTTAGTTTCGTCGAGTAAAAGGTCGGTGCAGTCTTTATAGAAACGTTATTGGAAAAACAAAACTTGTCTGCACTGTGTGACCTAAACTCGTACCTTAATCACGCTTTAGGACTTAAGTGGTCTATTTTAAAACTTAAAAACGTGACCCCAAAGCAAATGCTCTTACTTTTGGGTTTAGAACGTACAGCGCACACGTTCTAAAGTATCTTTCTACATAACAGCTATCTATTAACTTCATTTCAGCCTGCCTGTCGGTGTTCTATAGGATGCATTTTGTAGAGTATGCGCGGGAATTGCATGACTTAATTTCTCGTCTCCTTACGTTGTTGACACTAGTACCACAGTATAAAAATCATACAGTAGGTCGACGCCTTTGATCTCGTGTAAAATGCCGACATCGTCTAGACAGTAACGCATAGGCCAGGGTTGTCACAAATAAACAATATTTATAAAATTATTTATTTATTGCAGATCAACATCGATAGCTGTATTATATTTAATTAATTTGCTATTTTTACTAAGGGAACAACTCGAGACAGATTTAAGTTATTTAGATGGAATTTTCGTAACCAGCACAACAATCCACCTCGGAATAAACACCCATATCATATTAATATACATTTAAATTGGCGTCCGCCATCTTGGATTTCAAAAAAGGTGGCTTTTTCGTAACAAGCACCCCAATTATACTCAAAATTGACACTCATATCAAATTATAAAAAAAATGACGTCCGCCATTTTGGATGTCAAAAAGGATGGCTTTTTCGTAACAAGCACCCCAATTATACTCAAAATTGACACTCATATCAAATTATAAAACAAACAAATAAAAAAACAAACACGCGTTAGCCCTTAATGATAGATACCGAGCTACGAACATCGTTTTGTTCGCAAGTCGGGTGCCGCTTACCCGCGTCACGCCCCTCACACCCGGCACGATTGCTCTGTCTAGACGTCTTCGTCGGACGACCGTATGATTTTTTAGACTGTGCTAGTACGATCCGGACGAAGCGTTTCGTCTCGTCGTTTATACCGCGTACATCAAGGGACTAGAACAATTTGCCAGCGGCTATGTTTTCGCCTGACTACAATTTAAGTGTCTTTACTGCTTACCATCAGGCGGGTTTGCGATGAAGCACTGGTTTATAACTAAAAAAAACTATTCTTGACATAAAGTTGTGTATGTACCTACCTACGTAAAATAGTGTACGATATGTGCGACTTACTCGTTTTTATTAGATAATGTATCGCATTATCGGGCGCTAATTACATTCCATGCAATGATAGACTAAATAAATCATATATAATTTAGTATACCGGATTAACCTATAAATTTGGTCGTCGCTTTCTATGTACCAAAAAGTTTATTTGTGTTGTTATATAGGTTGCATTGCTACGTCATCATCATCATCATCATTTCACCCGAAACACGTAGGTACTCTGTTGGACATAGGCTCTTGCAAGCTACAATTTGACCAGTTCTGTCCATCTCATCCGACAGGTTCCTACGGTTTTATAAGGTTCGTCGGTCTATCTATGCTATGCCCTCGTTACGTCTTCCGATACCTTGTCACCACTTTAGAACTTTCAGCCCCATCGGCCATCTGTTCCGCGAGCAATGTGCCCTGCCCACTGCCACTAAATTATGTCGAATACTTTAAGTCGAAGTATGTCGAATGTCTTTATTACTGATTCGATCACGCAGGTAAATTCCCACGATACCAATCTTCATTGCCCTTTACGTAACTTTAAGCCTTCTAATAAGGCCATTGGTCAACATAGGTAACATTATTAAAATATAACTCATTTGTCCACTTTAATAGTCCACAAAGTTAGTGCGTACTATACTATTTACATTTGAATTACAAATTTGGGATCATTTTCAAGTTATTGAACAACAAACCCAATGTCATATCTAGAAAAGTTGAAATTTCATTGCAGAAACTTATAAGAACGTTTTATTACAAATGGTCACTTAAAAATAGACATAAAACACATTTGACTAAAGTAGATTACCTACTGATTAAGAGGCGATGGAATGCGAATTACCTGATGAGATTATGATCACTGCTAAACGTATATTACCTTCATATTATGATTGTAAGAAGTTTGTTTATTCATTTTATGTATTTATAAGTAACAGCCTCCGTGGCGTAGCGGTAGCGGACGCGGCCGCTGCGCAAGGTGGCGCGGGTTCGATCCCCGCACAGTGCAAGTATTTGTATGCATGAATATGAATATTTCTACTGGTCTGGTCGTGCCTCGGAAAGCACGTTAAGCCGTTGGTCCCGGTTGCCCTACGAACATCTAGTGGCAGTCGTTACGGGTTGCTGGAGCCCTCAAAAGTCCTACAATTGGTCTAACTGCAATGCTTCGATGTCGCCTTCGGGTTGTGGAGGTCAGACGGCAGTCGCTTCATGGAAAATGTCGAAGTTTAGCCATATCAGCAGTTGGACTGGTAAAGCGAACCCCAGACTCCAAAGCTGAAAAGGCTTCGGATGCGACTGGGATTAACGCTGGGATGATGATGATGATGAGTCACAACGAAAAACGTTTCTAGAACTACCTAAGCATTGTTTTAAAAAAAATCACCCGATAATGGTTCACAGGTCATTTTAAAAAACAACTCCAAAGAGGATAAGATAGATTATCTTCCAATTAAATTGAACGTTGCCATCCGGTTTTTAAAAAATAATATATTTTTAACGCTAAAAAAACGTCATTATACGTCGTTTAAGTTTGTCAGACGCGCTATGGACTATTATTTCCACATAAATAATATATTTAGTACCTACCTATGTAAAGAAACTAAGTACGTCAAGTAAGTACCTACTATATTGTTACTAGTCATTTTTAATCATAGTCACAGTATGACAGGTTATTAACCTAACAATAAAAAAAGAAGATAAAAATTCAACACATAAAAATAACATGTAAATTATTAGATTAGCTTTAGATGCGTCGTTGTTACTAAACCAAGGTAACAACAACGCATCAAAAGTAGGTATACAACAAAAAACCACAGCATAAAAATAAAATTCGGAATCTATTAATACACAAATTTTATTATAATACTAATGACTTTTGACAGATACTTTTCGACATGCTTGAAATTTTATATTATTATTTTTATGGTACTGATTATAATTCGCATAAAAATAATATCGAGTGTTATGGAACGACTCACGTACATATGTATATGTATTCTGGTCGCGATAATTAGTTCCTTATATTTTTGTTGTATAAAAACATTTTGTACGGACTTTTGACCTATATTTAAGATTTTGCTATATTTGTATGTAAACGCATGTTTAACAAATACCTAAAGTATTTTTATCTTTTGTTTTTCTTTGTAGTTAGGTAATGCTATCGTGTTATCTATAGTTTGTTCCGTTTTCGCGACCAAATACGTATTATTTGTTTCTTTTTCAAATTCAAGACTATTATTTAGTTAACTATATTATATAATTAATAAATAGATGGGAACAATAATTAGATGCAGCCAACCTTGTTTCAGAGGTTGAGTTGCGCTGTTTTTGAGTTAAGATGATGCGAGGGCTAATTTCAACTATGATGGGGTTGACTTGCAGTCAAATCAGACCTGAATAGCAATAAAATAAAAGGCTTACACTTACCCGTCAGTCGGACTAAAGAATCTCTTATATCACCCCTAACTAAGTTGTAAGGGGTCTTATTAGAGAAATATTTATATGGACAGCCAGTGTTCCAATAACAGAAAGTCGATGACACTATTTTTATAGAACATAATGCTACTATCAACAAAAGGATTTTCATAATGATATTTTTTTTAATTAATTTTCATTTGTCCCACTTGTGCTCAGAAGTCGACTAAGGCTTAGAGACGACTAAACTAAAATGTATATCACAGCGTTGATTTGCATTACCGGTTGCGAGAATTTATTGGTTCATTCATTCGTTTTATTAGTTGCATCGATGATACAGAAAGCTTCAGTGTAGGAAGCACTTTTTGCACATCTAATGATTCACACTTTTTAAATCATCCAGCCTTTTTTGTCTTCATTTATCACAATTGGTCAGTTGATGTATTTGCATAGATTTGTATACAAATAATGTAGTCAAGTATTGTAGAAACAAGACGTTGTATTGTTGCTCCTTCGTCTTGGTAATCCATCCAAAAGTTGTCTGTAAAAGATCGCTTTTAATCTTCATATTTATGTTCTGTAATTTATATGGTGTACATTTTATTTTATTTATTTATTTGGGACAAAAAAGAATTACATGCTACAATATTAACAGTGCGCTACGGTTTAATATTAAACAAACACATAACCGACACCAATGTCCACGGAATCATATTGATTTTACAAGAAATAAGGAAACGGTCATATACAGAAACTTACAGTGAGAAAATAATGAATGATAAAAGTAAACCTGAAAAATCACAGCAAGCAATAACCCGTCCGGATATGGTCTGTAGGCACAATCTTGTCACATCATAATATCAGCAAGAAGCAGTCATCGTTACGAATTAACAGAAAGTAAATCAATCGCCATTTAAAGATGATTAAAATTTACACATTAAAAAGTCTATTCTATTAGTCTCAGTATCAAAGCTAGATTACCCCGAAAAACGGTTTAGGTTAGGTTAAATCTGTGAGCAAATACATATGAAACCAATTGATCGTAGTAAATAAGCAGGAGACCCCAACTAAATGGATAAGATTAGAACTGTGGTCGCGAGCTGTTACCCAACAGCGCTACATCCAAATTCGTTGCAAGTTAATATTGGTTATTTATTATTTTTAGACAATAAAATGAAGCCATTCGTCGTGCAGGTACGATGCGCCAAATGTTGTTGTGTCGGGAGTTTAGTCATAGAAGGTCTCCAGATCAATCTCCGTCTGGCACAGCATCGTTGGGTAGTGTTGTTGGGTTTAACATTGCATCACCTTTTTTTGTTTTTTTTTCCGGGGTGGAAATCCTCATAGGATGTCCGCCGCCCTAGGGTAGGCGACGGGGTCTGTCAGACTTTTACTGACTAAAACCACCCCGGTGTCTCTTCTGTCACGAGCGCGCGTGGGGCCGCGGGAGTCTAAATTCTTCTGCAGCCCCACACTCTCGTGCTGGCCCGGGCGTCGTGGCTCGTCTCCGGCACGGGGTAGTGGGGTGTTAAGCTACCCCGTGCATCGCCGCGTCGGGGTCCATCGAATAGGGGACGGGGACTTCCCCATGTCCCTTGCCCCTGGACCCATTCATGGGGGGCGGAAGAGGGCGTTGTCCGCCCTTCTTCGGCGCCCGGTGCGTCTTCTGCGGCCCGGGAAGGGAGTTGAGATCTCTCTCTGCCGTTCCGCAGCTTCCTTCTGCGACATCACGTCCTCGCAGAAGGACACCACCGCGTCCCACGACTCTGCGCTGCCGGCCATCCTCCGCACTACTGTCGGCAGCGTCAGGTCGCTTCCTACTTCATTTGCGAGGACACAGCGCTGCTCCTCCCAAGCTAAACACTCGGAGAGCGTGTGCTGCGCCGTGTCCTCCCCGCATTGGACGCAGTGGTGGCACCGAGCGTCCGGCTCCCTGCCTAGGCGACACAGGTACTTGTCGAAGCAGCCGTGTCCCGACAGCACCTGCGTCACCCTGAACGGCAGGGAGCCGTGCCTTCTCCCGAGCCAGTCGTCGAGTACTGGCCTGATCGCCTCGACAGTAGCGAGGCCGGCGGTAGGGCGCATAAGCCTTTGCCGCCAGTCCGCCACCAGGACCTGATGGTGCTCCCCTCGGCGCAGCTCGATCTGCCGCTACTGACTGGAGGCCCGTGTCCGCTCTTCCTCGCGCCATCGGTACAATGACGCGAGTACTTTCGCCTCTAGGTCCCAGGGCGGGGATCCGGCCAGGACGCAAGCCGCCTCGTAGGAAATCGTGCGATACCCGCGGACGACCCTGACGGCCATCGCCCTCTGCGGCTTGCGCAGAATGGCGAGTGTTCCGGCCGTCAGGTCCATCGCCCACACAGGGGCCCCATACAGGGCCATGGACCGCACAATTCCCACGTATAACCGCCTACAGGCGGCGCTCGGGCCCCCCATGTTGGGAAGCAACGTTGACAGCGCTCCTGCTGCACCCATCAGCTTGGGCGCCAGCCGCCGGAAGTGGGGTCCGAATTCCCATCGGCTGTCGAGCACCAATCCCAGATACTTCATGGTGGACTCGACAGCTATCCGGGCACCACTGACCACGATATGTGATCCCGGCGCCGACGCACGCCGGAGGCCATGGAAAACCATGGCCTCCGACTTGTCAAGGGCCGCCTCCAGGCCCAGGCGCCGGATGCGGGTCACCACCTGTGACACCGCAGCCGTGGCTATCAACGTCGCTTCCCTGTGCGAGCTCCCCCGGGCAGTGACAAGCGTGTCGTCCGCATAACACGTCAAGTCGGCGCCCGACGGAAGCTCGCCTCTCAGCACTCAGTCGTAGCCGATGTTCCACAGGAGCGGTCCCAAGACCGATCCCTGCGGAACACCACACGACATTTGGTGCCGACCGGCACCGTCACGTCGCCAATAGATGACGCATCTATCCTCCAGATAAGCCCCTACTATGCGGCGGAGGTAGGGAGGCACCCGATGGTATTTCAGGGCCTCCCTAATACAGCTCCAGGGTAGGGTGTTGAAGGCGTTGGAAATGTCTAAAGACACCGCCAACACCACCCCACCCCGGGATACCGTATCCTCCGCCAGGGCTCTCACGCGCATGATTGCGTCTATGGTGAAGCGCCCCCGACGAAAACCGAACTGGTTGTCGTCCAGGTTCGGCCCGTCTCCGCACAAGTGGCCGACGAGGCGATCTGCGGTTATACGCTTAAAAAGTTTGCCCGCCTCGTCGAGCAGCAAGCACTATGGGCCGATACGCGGACGGCGAGTCGGCGGGGCGCCCTTCCTGAGCAGGACCAGCTTCCCCTCCTTCCACACACTGGGAAACTGACCCTGCCCGAAGCATGCCGTGAAGAGGCCCCTCAGCTGGGGCTCTAGCTCTTTCAGAGCCAGGACGAGAGCTCGGCCAGGAACTCCGTCGGGTCCGGGCGCTTTATTCTTGGCCCGGAGCCGCGACACGGCCGCTCCCGTCTCTGCTTGCGTCTCCTCGGGGACATCGGTGCCCTCCTCTTCTGGAGAGTCTGTGGCTGAGGGTGAGACCATCGCCGGGGGAACATGTCCCGCCCGCTCAGGGAAGAGGGTGGATACCACCGCCTCTAGCAGCTGGGGTTGCATACTTTGTACCAGTGGGGGCGTCTGAGTTATTGACTGCTGCACTGCGTGTCGCGGATTCGATTGCCGCGCGGGTCAAAATATATTTGTATAGCCTACAGGTTTTTCTAGGTCTGGCTGTTTGTTTATATGAGTTTAAATGTTTATAAACCATTTTGGGCCAATAATATTTAAAAAACGAATATTATAACATACATAGAAATTGATTTACCAAGGGATACTACACATTTAAAGTAAACTCGGTGGTAGGCCATAACATCGGCTGCCGGCAAAAGTTACCACCCACTAGACAAAGTCTTGCCGCCAAGCGATTCGTCCTGTTCCGGCATGATGTCTGGTGAAGCCGTACGGAGGACGGGTCTGAGCAGTTGTGTTGCGATGTGTGGCGGGTACGATGCGCCAAATGTTGTTGTCTCGGGAATTTGGTCGTGGAGTCTCCAGATCAATCTCCCTCTAGCGCAGCATCGTTTGGTCGTGTTGGTCTTGGGTTTAACATTGCATTACCCCGCTCAACTGCCGTCATCCTTCCTATTCCTAAGTTTTTTAAGTGAATAGGCTTAATAAACTAGGGCGCTTTACCATCAACGATTGCATCACTGCTTACCATCAGGCGGGATTGCAGTCAAGTAATAGTTTATAATTATTTAAAAAAAAAAAAACTTTTCATACTTATTAGGAATTTTGAAAGTTAATAAAAAAATACTTAAAAACATCTAAATTAAAATAATAAATAAGCCATTTATTTCTTGCTTTTTCATATTAAATAAGTATTACAAGTTTAAATGCAATATGAAAGTATGTATAACTATATAAGAAAAAGAATAATATAATATGTATTTGGTTAGTAACTCTAATTGAAGCAAGTACTTAAAAGTTAGGTTTGTTAGTTTTAGATTTAACTTTTTTACAAAACGAATACATATTATTTTTATAGTAAATAGATTTACTCAGCAAGAACCCCGTTTTGGGTAAAGGTCTCCTCCAAATATGATACATCTCTATCTCTTGCTAAGACAGTCCAGTTTGGTCCGACTGTCCGTCTGAGATCATCTTCCCGTCTAGTTAGTGGTGTACCTCGGCTTCTCTTGCCCGTCGGGCCCAACCACGGTGTCACTCTCGCGGTCCATCTTTCATCTTTATATTTCGCGACATGGACAGACCATTTCCATTTTAGTAGTGGTGCATACGTATACATACATAGAGCGTCGGTCGCTTTGGTAATTTTTCTTATTTTAGTATGCCTTACTTTACCTATCTGCCGTATGCTGAGCATGCTTCTCTTTAGTCCTCTTTGATATATATATTTTATCTGTGGCTTTAGAGGTGAACTTTCACGTCTGGCACCTATATTAAGTCAAACATGGTAAGAGGCTAGAGTTCATGACCTTTGTCTTGTCGTTGGTCATCAGGATGTCATTGGCCTTAGTAAGTACTGACTTCGTGTAGAGACTCTATCATGTGTTGCATCTGGCCGGCCGTCCCAGACAGGAGGATAGGTCGTCTGCGAACCTAAGATGACTTAAATAGTTACCTTTTATATAGAGTCCTAGTCTATGCCAATCCCGCTTACTAATTAAATTAATTAAAATCATAAGCTCATCAAATACTGTACTTGGAATTTATCAATGAATTCGTACCGCGGTCAGATACTTGAAAATATTCTCATATATGCCGTTTGTTCCACTTATTCAACACACCATATTATTTTCAAGACGGTAAAATATTTCATCAGCCAGGTATATATAAAATACTACAATATAACAACAACAACAACTAATACATATTTACAATGTTGAAGCCTGAATTTTATTTTGGAATCTTAAAAGATTACAGAAAAAAATATTACCATGCAAGATCACAAATACGAACACAATGTCACTAAAGTCATATTTTTATTACATAACAAAGTAATAAAATATTCAACACAAATCATTATATTTTTTATCATCACTATCACTGGATCTATATATATGTATATAAAAATCAATGCCACTTCCTTTGTAATTTTATAACTCAAGAACGTAATCACCTGTCCAAACCAAATGTTTAGGCTGTATTTTGATTAATTAGTAGATAGTTTATGTGAAGTTTGAACAGAATCGGTCTAGTGGTTCTTCATTTATTACATTTTTTGTAACAAATGAATTCAATGGCCGGTGGATCATCATCTTCTTCGTAATTTTATAATCCACCAAAACTGTGCAATGGCACCAGATTGACAGTTTAAAACTTATAAATAATTTTGATGATCCAATAAATTTGTTTGTATTATTTCCCTTTCTACGCAGCGAAGCACGTATCAATCCGCTAGTTTATTATAATTATTATGCGTTAAATTAAATCGACTATCAGATACTTTACATGTACGTAAATATAGCCATTAATTACTTTGCACGTAATAATAATAATATAGCAGTTTATCGAGTAGCAAGAAAATACAAGAATACAAGAATTACAAGTTGTAGGTCGTAGGTTCGAACCCCATAAGGTGCTTTACATTGTGTAAATTATTTCATGCATTGGTCATCAGGACATCCTAGAGGCAAAACTTCAAAGACATGTGACATTTACCAACTCGCACTGGGCCCGCTTGGTAGATTACGGCCCCTCCCTCTCACCGAGAGGAGGCCACGCTCCCAGGAGTGGGGACATTATATGCTGATTATTAATAATAAAGGTAGTACGGACGACAGCAGGTCAAGCTACCCCAAACTGTCAGATTTTCCCAATCATCCTTGAGCCTTAATGCTTTAAAGATAAAGTTGAAAATCTATTAAAGAAATCTGACAGATTGTAGTAGCTTAACGTGCTGCCGTCTGTATATCCTTGAATTGATTATGTCTAATGACATTTTCTTGCTCCTAAATTAACGTAAATTACATACCTACACATAAGTGTAGTGGTTCTACTGAGACCTTCGACTTTAGACACACAGGGCTGTAATTCAATATGACAGAATGAACGAAACCACGCGAAATCAACATTTGATTCGCGGGATTAGCTAAGGAATTAACGTGATTCCATAATAAGGCAGCGTTAAATGACCATAGTGAATTAGGTTGTAACACCCAATTACCCTCAATTTGAATCATTTTGAACCATACCTATTGCTATTTAATTGTTCCTGATCTTCGAAAACTGTGTTTGTTCATCAACGTTAATAACACAATGATTGTTGTTGACAGTCAAATTGAAACCCATTGCTACAGATAGTGTGCTACTCAGTTATCCTGCTTCTACGACGTTTTTTTTTTGTTTATGCGATACCATTGGATTCCAATTATGTACACCATGCTATATTTTTTTAAAAAAACATTTAGAAATTCTTGCAGTGTAGATACCGAGCGCGCGCACGTAGCTTACGATAGATAATACGATAGATAAGATAGTCATAGACTTGAGCGTGGCCAACAGTTGCCGCTAGAGGTCAACGCACCGCGCTCGCCCGCCCGAGCGGAGCTTTGACCATATTTTTGTTGACACGTGTTTCGGGTTTCGCATAAATAAAAAATAATGTATATGGTTAGCTTCAAATAATTTTTTCTCGCATTATCATGGACACAAAAAGATTTGGATTACCTACGTCATGAACTGTTTTTGTGGGTTTTTATCGGCGCCGGCATTCTAGTTGAAAGGACAAAAAACTCGTCGTCAGTATTCAAATAAAACAAACAATGTTGGCACAAATATTTTATTTTTCTCAACTAAGTATATAATCATCATTTTATGTATTAATAGGACAGTAATCTTCTTCTTATATTCTAACATACTTTCAGAATTTCTGTAAACATGCTCTTTTAAGGACATGGGTACATACACTACATAATTTAAGTTCTTACTACTGTTTTAATTATCAATTCCTAACAGTTGAATAATCACGCAAGAGATTACAGATGAGCAAAAGTGTTCTTAATATATTTTGTCATCACTGTCCTATTAACGAATATCTGCCCAAAAACACATTAACTTTATTTGTAGGTAATACCTATTAAGTCATTCATATATTTACAATAATATACAGGTAAAATATCGGATAAGTATTCCATTTAATGTCTAATATTAAATTGGCGTCTCATCTTTATAATTAAAACAAATAAAATAAAGGTGGTGACTGACTCAAGTTATTTAAATTTGTTTGTTTCTAGAAGCTTTCTGGTCGGGCCTGGAATTATTGGATTTAAATTGGAAATCACACAAATACGAGTAGATATACATATAATAGAATTTAAAAAGGCATCCCTACAAATAACTGTATGCCCGAGAGCGGCCTATGAAACATTTGATTTAGTTTTATTTTTAACTTGGTATTGTAATAATTTCAAACAATAATAGTGGTGATTTTTATGATAAATATTATCATTCATTTTGTTCCCCGTTTTGCAACAGAGGAAAATGGCGTCGTTACTTTTTCCATTCTATTCGCTTTATTTTGATTAAATTGCTAGCTTCAGAGAACATTTAGCTTATCCCGAGATACGCCGAGTGTTATTGCTTATTCTCTCAGTGCACGCCACTGTCAAAATTACTCTAAAATTACACTGTTTGTTTGTACCACTTCAAAAAGTCTTAAATTAATGAACAAAATATGCGAAGATTAGAAAAATGTTTAGATAATTAAAACTGTACCCTATTTTCTCAAGTCAAATATTATTTTTCAACTAGTGCAGTGCAAGTGCATTCTCGACAGATGCGCATCAAGTCGCTGACGTGCGTCAAAGCGGTCTGACATCAACACTTGATATCAAACAGCTTAAAACATCCAACGACTTTGAGTGATGTCTGGTATGACGTGCACGTCATATTTTCATAGCAATGGCTTTTCAAGAAAACTAGAGTAATAACTTTTGCAACTATGTATGACAATTTTAAGACTAGTAGATACCTCACTCGGTTAGTAGGTAATGTTAGATGTTAGAATGAATGTGGTAATGATAGATGTGGAAATCCAAAATACTCACAATACTAATATTCATAGAATTTTGAGTTTATTTTATAAAATTATCATCTACTTAATTACATAAGAGAGCAAATAGCTCTCTATTAGATACTTTACATAAAAAAAACAGTATTACATAAGTCAATCACCACCTTAACTCGAAACGTTAACTGTGTAAGTATGTACGATGATAAATATTTATCAAAATAAGCATTATAAAACGTAATTAATCAATTTGTAGCTATCTAATTATGTTTAACAATGTCCACAAATGAATTCGTAACTAATAATCATAGAGTGTAACCATATTGTAATATGACAAATAAAAAATAGGTTTTGACAGCTAAGTTCAGTTGGCATGAAATTTTTACCCACGGTGATTATTTTCGCCCACTGGATTTTCGACGCTCTGCTTAGAGCCGAGAGTTGAAAATACAACAGTATATTATTTAGTCACCCTTGAATACACTTTTATTGTATTCTCAACGCTGGGCTCAACACAGACAGTTGACAATACAGTACAGGTTAAAATCCCCGCGCTATTTTTACGTTCGTGCAAACATGGGTTATTACGTTGCTAATGATCGCTATAAAAGTGTTAATAAGACTCTGATGTTCTTTGTTATCTTTTTTTCGGCAATTAAATGTACCTAATAATCAAGCAATAAAAAGGCATATTACCATTTCAATAAACGACATCATCGACTACGACTAAAATAATAAACTTATATATTTGCTAAAACTACTCGTTTGCGTATATCATTTTTTTCTTGTACCTAATTAAAGAATTTGATAGAGCATGCCCCTCCGACTTTTTATAAAATATTATCATACCTACTACTTAAAAACAATATTATATTGTTACCTTTACGTTACACTTTACCTACTATTTAGAGAGAGAAATGCATAAGACTTCATATATCACTAGATGACTCACATCCAATAGATTTAATCCATTAATTTATTTCAAAGAATTATGTTGGTCCGAAATTGGAATAGGTGGTAGAGTATCTGAAAATTAAAGTTTCGTTGTTTTATCAAACGTTTGAAAAGGAGAATGAAAGTGGGATCAAATATATGTATAGGTATAGACGATATGGGGATACAGAAAGGAATTCGCTTAAAAGTTGAAAAGCTATAAGAGATTTTTGGAGTAAATTTGGCAATGGAATTATGGACTAATATTCTGGTGGTAGACGACAATAGTATCATAAATGTAATTCTGATAATGATCTCAATTTAATTAACATCCGAGTGGTTCTGTAACGAATTTCGTTCATTTGCTTTCAAATTTGAGGTAATTACAGCTGTTAGTGACATAAAGTGGCTGTTAACATAATTTAACAAGGACAGTATTTTACGATATAGCGCGTGTTGAAATAGCTGGTAAAGGTGTTTTACGTGACGCGTTTTACGCAGCCACAAAATATGTACGCTTTAGAAAATGCGTGTGAAATGTTGGTGAAAACTGGATAATATGTCGCAGATGAACCATTCAGTGGCTACTCATCTACGGATATTTGTACATTTAATGAATAAGATATTAAAACAAGCGACAAATGAATCAGAAGTTCAACATTACCCTAGAGTAAGGTGGTACAAAATCTATTCGGAAAATATTGCTTATTCTTTCCAGTACCTATAATTTGTTAAGACTTACCAAGTAGGGAATATTAATGAAAGATATAAGACAAAGGACAGGATAAATATAATATACATACGAATATGAGTGGGTATAGTAGAGAGAGAAAATTCTAAACTAAAGGCTACTAGGGTGCAACTCTAGGAAGAAGTAAACTCTAATATTAACACCTAATCCGATGTTTGGCAGTATTTCATTTGATTAAAATCCTAACTATAAAATATAGTTTCATTACTAATTAATTTAGAGAGTAAGGTATAGTTAACATTGATTACGTAAGGGGATGCTTTAAACAAATTAGATAGTATTTAAACAGGGTACAAGGAAACCGCAAAGCCCAACTCGACGACGATAATGGCTGCCCACATCGTTCGCTCTGCTTATTTTCCCCAATCGCTTAAAAAGCTTGTTTGTAAAGTATCGACTCTAAAGAGACTATGTTGATTTTCGAATATCATTTATCAAACTGCGCTAATGCATTACGTTGCCACTAAAAGATGGATTGAACAAAGTTCCAATTCAATCGAATGTCGATAAATGAAAGACAATTCATACATTAATGTTAAGATCGGGGAAATATATGATATTAGTGCGGGATATGGTATAAAAGAAAGTTGATAAGCCCGTTTTTATGTGTTATAAACTGGTCAAATCACATAAACAGAAGCACTCCGATCATCAATCGAGATTCTTTTAGACCATACTATCCTTTATTTCTTGTCTTCCCCTTACCAAATTTATTTGCTTTTGTTACTTAGACGCGATTTGCTTCATAGAAGTTTTTTTTTTTTACTTAACACAGTAATAAAGTCTCATTTGCTTTGAATTCCTTCATTGTGTCTTCATTTTAATTAATTAGCTACAGTAAAATTAGGAACATTAATTTATATAATAATTGGTTTTATTCACACTTCTAGTATTGTGAACTCCAATAGATTTACATTTTCAATGACTAAACATAATTTCGTTACGATGAAACACTTTGATATTTGAAATGCTTGAATTTACAACTCTAACTTTTACTAAATACAATAAGTCATCAAACGAAATATCTATCACGATCTAGACTATAGGTTAAAGCACTTTAAATTATCTGGTCATAGCTAATTAATATTCTTCCACATATATATAACATTTACGATCATTAATTTATCAATTCTACGGATTTACTCATACATAATTTTACGCCTAATAAAAAGCTTATATCAATTTACTGGACGTCAACAGCTCCATACTTAGCTTACTTACCGAGTACCATTATTTAAATTGTTTGACGCAGATTCTATATTGAAGAAGCAATTAAATGTAAAGTAAGGCAGCCTTCCAAATGTAACAATAATATCAAGACACTGAAATGAACACTGATTCACTAACTAACGCCTGTGAGACGTGTCCGCATCAAACAATGTAAAAAAGGCACTAAACCACTACGGGCGTATTCTGGTCGATACTCCTTATCGCTCCCTCGCCGAGCGGCAATGAGAGATGAAAAGTGATTCTGAACAGACCTATTCCTTTCCAATTGCGGATTATAGCCTTCCGTTCATCCCGGATCTTGTTTAGGATCTAAATTAGCCCTTTTTTCTTGAAGTGCTCCCAACAATGCTTCTCTCATCTCTCGTTCAGAGCTGCGCCATAATCGTATTAGTTCTTCTTCTGACAATAATGATAGTTCAGACCTTCCTCCCACTGGAGCTACCCTCGGGTATGGTGGTGCTGGTGGTAAGTCTGAATCGTCTTGAGATACTAAAATCTCGACGCTGGCTCGTGAGGTAGGACAGTCTGTGCTTAGATAGTTGTCAGATCTATCTGAAACATCTTGATAAGATCGTGTGGAGGATCCTTCCGCTCGCCGAACCATCGGCGAGGGTGTTCGAAGACGAGTGTTGATGTCGGGAGGAGAACTGTTCAGAACATCTCGACTGAGTCTTCTACCTATATTATGACTTGTGCGTTCATAGATATTAGAGACTGAGTCTGAGTTTAGGACTGAGTCTGTGCTAAATCTTCTTACGTTGAGACCAGCTAGACTACATCTTTTTCTTCGACCTCTTGGCGACCGCAGCTGCCTAGGTGAACGACCTGGTCCTGGTCGAGGCGAACGATTGGATACGTCGGGAGATGGAGATAAAAACTTAGACTCTGTTACTTCTTCTGATGCTTCAGTTTCTGTTTCTACTGTTTCTTGTTCTTTTATGGAACCTAATGAATGATCGCGTTGCTGGACCCTGATGGAAATAACAGTTTTGTTAAACCATAATATGGAAGTCAAGTTTTCAGTATTGATATTCAATATTAAGTAATTCTTACCTTCTAATCGCCTGAATCATTTCATAAAGTTGTGCTTTACTTTTTCGACGTCTACGCTGTTCGTGTTCCTTCTGAAACAAACGTTCATTCCTAACGTAATCTGACCAACTTAGGTTATAAATTCATAAGCATAAGTTAAAAAGCAATTACCCTTTTGACACTTTTCTGAAAAAGGGATGTAAAATGTCCTTGACGGATAGTATTGACTAGTTCTCGAGCCGCGTGGTGAGGAGAAACCAGTTCCACGCAGTTTATAAATCTGTACAGTTTCTGTAACAAATAATTGACATGCATCGCATAAGTTTGAAATATAGATAATGAAACGCAGATAGAAATAGGTGTAAAAAGACGCGACTCAGAAAACAATGCGGCAAAGAAAAATGCTCGTTCAGTGTTAAAAGCCATTCTGATCAGTGGCGCGGTCGACATAATCCTAGAAGGCGACATGATGGCTTCACGGTTGAGAAGGGCCAACAAAGTAGGTAGCCTGAAAGTGTAGCCCACGCCGTCAACGGACTTACGATGAAACGACGACAGCCTTTGACTTACACAACTCTACACATTACCTACAGTTTAGTTAAGAGGATTATTTTAGGTTGTAACATTAACATCAACGTTATAACGACCATTTTACGTACTTAAGAACACTGTACCTAAAATATAATGGCATTGTTTGAGCTCAAGTTTCACAGAAAGGGCTACCTATTTCTTTATTTAACAAAGCTACTAGCATTATTACAGTAACTTCTTGGGGTAAAATAAGCCTCACGCCTTGAGAAACAGTTTCAGATATACATTTGTATGTGGTGTATAGGAATGTAGGTACGAAAGACAAAAAAAAAGAAATTATATATGAAGAATGTTGATGCTATTACTGATGATCCTGCATACAAGTTTCTTGGTCGCGACTCTACACAGCTTTGTTTCTTTAACTTTTTTAATGTTATTAGTTCTCAGTTTATTTTACAAGCAACAGGAAGTAAGTTCTGTCGTCTTTTCTCTCAGAGCTTTTTGAAAATATGATATTATTTTCTCTGTCTTAGAAATATACAAGATTTTCTTGAAATAAAACTATCTTTTCTTACGTCATAATAAAAAACAATATCTAAAAATATATAAAATAATAATCCATACTAATATTATAAATGCGAAAGTATCTCTGTCTGTGTCTGTCCGGCTTTCACGCCAAAACTACTGAACCGATTGTAATGAAATTTGGTATACATATAGTCTAGAGCCTGAGATAGGACATAGGCTATAAAACATCCCGCTATGACCAATAGGAGCAGAGCAGGAACAAAAAATGTTGCGGAAACGGGAGCAAACGCGGATGTACTACATATTGCTCCCATTATTTTAACAGGTGCTTATTTTATATCAACTGAGCTCATTCGGCTAGAAGGTTACGCGGGTGAAACCGCGGGGCTGAGCTAGTTAGTTAATATATTAACATATTTCATCGAATGGTTGTTTTTAAAGACAGCCTCCGTGGCGTAGCGGTAGCGGACGCGGCCGCTGCGCAAGGTGGCGCGGGTTCGATCCCCGGACAGTGCAAGTATTTGTATGCATGAATATGAATATTTACACTGGTCTGGTCGTGCCTCGGAAAGCACGTTAAGCCGTTGGTCCCGGTTGCCATACGAACATCTAGTGGCAGTCGTTACGGGTTGTTGGAGCCCTCAAAAGTCCAATAATTGGTCTAATTGCAATGCTTCGATGTCGCCTTCGGGTTGTGGAGGTCAGACGGCAGTCGCTTCACGGAAAATGTCGAAGTTTAGCCATATCAGCAGTTGGACTGGTAAAGCGGACCCCAGACTCCAAAGCTGAAAAGGCTTCGAATGCGACTGGGATTAACGCTGGGATGATGATGATGGTTGTTTTTAAAGATCGCCCTTAGCAATAGATCACCCTTTGATGAATCTTTAAATTTATGTTCTGTAATTTATATTTTTTTTTATTTAATGGTGGCTGGTAGTAGCTGGCGGAAGACTGCTCAGGATCGAGCTTGTTAGCGTGCAATGAAGGAGGCCTATGTCCAGCAGTGGATGAGTAGGGGCTGATGATGATGATGATGATGAATTTATATGGTGTGCACGACAAAGTATGTATGTATCTGTATATGTATTGTATCTGAATTGAGGCAGCGCGGGGACACACTCTTTATCGCAGAGCAAGGCAATTAATTACACATAGTCGCGCAGTGTTGAATTTTTAGGTTTGTGGGTACTCCTAAAAATCCAATACTACAACAGCTAAAAAAATATTAATAGGTACTAATGTAGCAGTAGTAGTATGTTATTTGTGAGTCTGAGTGATGAAGGATAATGATTTGTTTTGTGTTATTATGCTTTTTATGTAAGTGAAATGTAAATTTCGTAATGAGAATTTTATCTCATTATGAAATAAAATGTTATACAGTATGTTAAATAACAGAGGGCGTTCCCTTAAACTCGTTAATATATATCATTAATAGATTAAAATAAAAATATCAGCATAGAAAAATAAGCATAAAAAAATCCGAATTAAAAAAAAATCTAATTGGAAATAAATTTGAAACCTCCTGTTTTAAATCAAAATAGTAGTCGTCATGTATAAATAAATTGCGATGTTGCCGTCTTTCATGTTCGCGTGTACAGTGTGTTTCTTTTAAATGTCAATTTAAAATTTTTATTGAATATTTTCTTATTGGAAAAAATTTTAAAACATTTTGTTTTCGAATGAAAATATTTTTTTTAGCATGTATGTATGCTATACTATTTCGGGTTAACGGGAACGCCCTCTGTTAGTTAACATACTGTATATTCAGCTATGATACTCTCTCAAAATATCAATCGTAGTTTTCATCGGATTTTAATTTCTCAAGAAAGACAAGGTGTAATTAAACTAACACAAATTGAACAGAAGAACCGAAAAACAAGGGTGGAATTGATTTCACTCATTTTTAATAACTACGTATTTTTTAACAGTTTCAGTTGAATAAATTATGTCACCAAATCATAATAACGGCACATATGTACCTACATAGATCAGGCTGTTTCTTTTTTATATATAAATAATAATCAAATTAAAAAAAAAAGAAGTATATAAATAGGTATCAACTGTAAATTGAGTTATTTCAATTAAACGACATCTTCTCTAAATAAACATAATAAATATGTTAAAAACAAATAAGTAAATAAATGATTATGTTAAACATAATATATATATTTAACAATAATGATAATAAATATTATCATTATTGTTAAATTTGTTTACTAATGCTTCTTGTTTACAAATGTAGCGAGTGTGGTATTGTTTTTTTAGGAAGAATGAATATTCATTATAATTACTAATTCATCATCAACCTTTTTTTATCGTCCCACTGCTGGGCACAGGTTTCCTCTCATACAGAGAAGAATTGAGCGTAATCACCACGCTTGCTCAATGCGGGTTGACGATTTCAGACTTAAAGTCCAGGTTTCCTCAAGATGTTTTCCTTCACCTTTTAATCACTCAATGGTGTCCAAGATATACTTATAAAGAACTTAGAAAAGTTACATTGGTACTTGCCTGACCTGGAATCGAACCTGCACACTCATACTTGAGAGGCTGGTGTTTTAACCACTAGGCCACCACGACCACCACCATTACTAATTAATTATTAAAACCAACCCGCATTGAGCAAGCGTGGTGATTACGCTCAGTCCTTCTCTGTATGAGAGGAGACCTGTGCCCAGCAGTGGGAGGATAAAAAAAAAGGTTGATAATGATGATGATGACAACTATATAATTAAAAATAGTAACTCACCTGACTAAAAAACATAATATTTCTACTTCTCCATACCGTTCCTTTGGGTTTGTGTCGGAGAACGGGCAGGGTGTATTTATAAAACAAATGTTCCAGTATCAATATGAGACAGCCCACGATCATGCCGACTCCCAGCAGAATGAATACCCCGGCGACGGCTGCCACACCTTTGGACAAAGATTATTTTTATTTTAAACAAACGTGGAAAGAATTCTACACATCATCATCATCATCTCAGCGTTAATCCTAGTCGCATCCGAAGCTTTACTTTTTTTTTCAGCTTTGGAATTTGTGGTCCGCTTTACCAGTCTAACTGCTGATTTTGGCTAAACTTCGATATTTTCAGTGAAGCGACCTCCACAACCCGAAGGCGATATCGAAGCATTACAGTGAGAGAAATTGTTGGACTTTAGAAGGATCCAACAACCCGTAACGACTGCCATTAGAGGTTCGTATGGCAACCGGGATCTACAAGACCAGTGGAAACATTTATATTCATGCTTACAAATATTGGCACTGCGCGGGGATCGAACCCGCGCCTCCTTGTGGAGCGGCCGCATTCGCTACCGCTACAATAAAGAAAAATATCAATATCATAACACCATGCCTATTTTTCAGAAGGGTTGGGCGATGCCACCCGCAGTGTAATTGCGTATCACAGTATCAGTAGCAATGGATTTCATTTTGACAGTTCAACAACATTCATTGCGTTATTTACGTTGTTGAGCAGAATCACTTTCCGAACATATGGAGCAATGGTTTAGCAATTGGCTTCAGAATGATTCCAATTGATAGTAATGTAATGTTACGCAATTAGAGTGCCGCCTACAATGACAATGCGTTGCATTGGCGCTGCCACGACGACACAACATGCATTGGCAACGCCCGCGTGGCATCTCTGTTAGGCAGAGGTGTATCTATAGCACACCCACCATGCCCCCCTCCGGCAGTTATGTTTACATTTCATATATGTATAATAATGGTTTTTATTTGTGGCTGGGAAATCTTCAAATGACCTCTCCTTTTTATCCCGATATTTTCACGGGATCGAAACTTACATACCTATGTACATGGGTAAAACTTCGAATCGTATGTAAAGAAAACCCCATTCGACCCATAAGGGTAATAATAAAAGTTAGGTAAACACATGACCAAATAAAATAAGAAATTATAATTTTGAAATAATCCCTTTTTCCGTGTATTGATTCCAACTTCCTCAAAAATTGGTATGTTTTTAAAAAGGGACAACACCATTTCGTCAATATTATTTTGAGCGATGGTACCACGTGCCGCGTGTATGCCCCCTTTCGCCCACGCATGTATTGTCTACCGCACACGTATTAAGTTACCTCCTTTTGCGAAATAATATTTATTTTATTAGGGGGATTTTTTTTAAGTTTAGCCCGGCTTTTAAGGCATTAGTAGAATCAGTTATCGATACCTAACAATACCTTCACGGATCGAACAGGGTTTTTTTACATATTGTATAATAGTGGTTGGGCTGATTGCTATATACTATATATATAAATTTCTGTTGGAACCCAGTAACACTTAAAAAAAAACTTAAGAAAAATAAATATATAAAGATCGATAACTAAAAATAATCAATTAAAACTGTTATCATAACACTGGTCACACAGACATATATTATGTTACCAGTACGTAAAGAGTGAATAATATTACTATACTTTTACCTTCTAGTACTATTTAAGAACGAAAACTGTCATAATCAGTCTCAATGACCAATTTTCATAGACCATAAACCACGATAGTTTCGGTTCCATAAATTTGTAATATATGGTTAATGCCATTAAGTTAATCGGGCGGTCTTGGTAGGAAGGACCCTTTGTCTTTCACTTTTAGAATTCAAACGATATTTGAAGTTATTGCAAAACTAAACACGTAAAAGTACCACGAACTCCAAGAAGTTATTACAAGGAAATTGATTGGTATATATTTAGTTTCCATAATCAGCCCATAACTTCCCACTGCTAAGATACGGGCCTCCTCCTATGAGGGCGAATAAGCCGTAATCAACTTTGTTGGTAGATGTCAGATATCCTCGAATTTTAGGTTCTAGGACAGTTTTTTCACGTTTGCTTTTATCCACTTTCGTGAACTTAATTTCATAATCAGCCCTCCCAATGTTCCGACTGTTGGGACACAGGCCTCCTCTCGGTAAAAGAGAGTGGGCCGTAATCTACCACGCTGGCCCAGTGCGGGTTGGTAGATGCCACATGTCTTAGATATGTTTTTGTGGCTGTAGGACATGCCGGTTTCTTCACGAAAACATCCTCCACCGTTTTGAGAGCAGTGGTGATGAAATATTTTACACTAAGTAAACCGCCTTATGGGGTTCAAACCTACGACCTACAACTTGTAAATCACGGCTGATACGGCCACCGCTGCTCTTACTTAGACTTAGTTTACACTTTCCTGATTGAAGTAAAACAAAATAAATAGACTGCCAGCTATAAACATCAAACATTAATATTATTCTGATTGTTTGTTCTTCAGATCTTAAAAACTGTTTCTTATTTAATGAAGCACGAAAACAGCAAAAGTTTCTCTCGGAATTGTGATTTAATCAGACAGTTTATCAGTGGAATGCTCCGAGCTACTCAATTACTCTCTCCTACTTTCATATTAATTTCGTCTAGGTCAATCGTTTTCAATGTGATCTTCAGGAAAATATTCGCACTGAGGGAGACTTTTATTGTACCTACTCCATAAATCAAATATAATTTCCAGCTTCCAAGTGGTTATTATGGCTCCTATGGTTATTTTAATTAATTTATAATGGTTTTTCTTTAGAGACTTTTTAATAATATTCAAATCCTTTTCAAACTCCAGAAAGGTTTTTGTACTTGTATCTTCGAGACACTAAGGTTCTGCCCCAAACAGTGAAACAAGTTTTTTTTTACAGGGCGGACACGCCGCGGCGATTAGTCCCCTCTTTGAAGAGAGGTGCCACGGTGCCCTCACCTTCGCCTGATGGAGGTCCTTAAAGGACTCGGCTGTTTTGGGAGGTTCCAGTCCCGAATAAAGTGAGCAGAAACGCCAGGGTGTCACCATTTTGGGGATCGCCTTGAAGACACAGTGGAGATCTGCCCGGCTTGGGTAAAGCACCGCCGTGGCCTTGTGGCGATAATCGGCGGTGATCTTTCGCATCCAGCCCTGGTCCAGGCCATGGTCCGAAGCGAGAGTGCATGGCAGGCCGTCACCTCCTTCTGCCGCAGGAGACGCCCTGGTCGGGAGACAACATCGAATGACGATGTCAGCACATAGTGACTGGGTCCACCAAGACCGATGCTTCCTGGGTCAGGGTTGCGGGTTCATTAAAAAAGAAACCGTGACACTTGGTGCACAGGGAAGTGAAGGAAGACGGGTAGGTTTTAGTCAGTAAAAATCTGGCTACGCTCAGAACGGGAGAGGTTATTTGAGGTTTTCCATCCAAACAAAAAAAAAAAAATTAAATGGCGCCACTCTCTGTTAACAAATTGATAAAAATAATATATGGGTCACAATTACAATTTTCAAAAACAACATCCAAAATTACACAGTGAATTAAGCAAAGAAATTATCAAGATTCTATTTAAGCATCACAAGATTTTATCAAAATTCATCACGAGATTTATTTTCTCCACTTTTCCTCCCAAATCCGTATCAAAGAATTGATCTATTATGGATAAATTCTTTCGATATTAAGTTGATTTCGTTCTTACCACGATATATGGGCTCCATTACGTAATCTATCAGATTGGCAATTTGTAGCATGTCCAAGGGGGCTTGTTAAATTGATCGATCCTTTATAATGAGAAAATGGAGTATATCGATCTCAAATGTTACGTTACGTGTGCTCTATATGTATATAGAAACGCTTACCCATAAATTTGCTAGTATTTGCTACTACTACCAAGTAGTACTACTATTTTTTCTGTGATCCTTTATAATGAGAAAATGGAGTATATCGATCTCAAATGTTACGTTACGTGTACTCTATATGTATATAGAAACGCTTACCCATAAATTTGCTAGTATTTGCTACTACTACCAAGTAGTACTACTATTTTTCTGTGATCCTTTATAATGAGAAAATGGAGTATATCGATCTCAAATGTTACGTTACGTGTGCTCTATATGTATATAGAAACGCTTACCCATAAATTTGCTAGTATTTGCTACTACTACCAAGTAGTACTACTATTTTTTCTGTGATCCTTTATAATGAGAAAATGGAGTATATCGATCTCAAATGTTACGTTACGTGTACTCTATATGTATATAGAAACGCTTACCCATAAATTTGCTAGTATTTGCTACTACTACCAAGTAGTACTACTATTTTTCTGTGATCCTTTATAATGAGAAAATGGAGTATATCGATCTCAAATGTTACGTTACGTGTGCTCTATATGTATATAGAAACGCTTACCCATAAATTTGCTAGTATTTGCTACTACTTGGTAGTAGTAGCAAATAATATAATAGTAATAGTTGGTGGTCCCTATACTACTATTTTTTCTTAATAAACGTAGGTACTTTTTAGCTTTGTCTGCATCAGCCACATGAGAATTCAAACATCTTACCTATTGTATTAAAACTCAAAGCCAAGTTCCTAAATTATATCATCTCAAAAATTTCAAGCTAGCGAAGTGAATATGGAATAACAAAGTAGGAACAGCGTCAAACACATTTACTGAATTATTTACAATCAAGTTATCCATGTTCATAAAATATTGTATAACAAACTTGTGCTATACGATTTTAGGCATTTTATCACTCTTAAGTATTTGTTGAAAATTCAAATGAGAACTCGTGGATATTACGTTAAATTCGTAGCGTTGAAACTTTAACAATTGATATTGTTAAAGTATATAAATATAGATACGAAAACTTTAGTACCAAAGGCTTCGTAGCGAACAACCATAGCGAATCTCAAAGTTTTATAGCTTTCTGAGATATACTCCCAGATAGCAGATCACTGGGCTTGAACAATGAAAACCTTAGCTAATCCTGACAGTAGTCTGGTATTTTATGCCGAATATATTTAATTTGAAGTGTATAGGTACAATTCATAATAGGACAGATGATGAAAACAATTTTTAACATAAGGAAACAGTTGAGTTACTATGAAAATGCACCGTAAAATATTCAAAACATAACTCAACTCCCTCGTGTCACTTTACTCTTAATAGCTCCTTCGAGCGTTTATCCCAAATAAGAGATAAACACAGTGTCGGTGTCAGCTCAATTTTTTCTAACGATAAATCCCATGTTTAATCTTTTAGGTCGCCTGGTGGTAATACCTCTCCCTTCAGAGCGCGGCGGTGAGGGGTCGGATTAACGTAGGGGGTGGCGATAAATTCTAATGAAATTTCCGCCAGAAACGATCCATCCGACTGCGTAAATGTTACGAATGCACATTAAAATAGTACACACCGCTCTAACCAAATCGCGACACTAACTAGATTCTCGTAACGTCTTATACAGAGACTTGATCTTACAAAGTGACACGTAAATATTCATGAAGCCGTGCAAACAAAGCTTGTTTCTCTAATTAGGCACTTTCAAATATAATAGCTTCTGTCTACATAGCTGAAAAGATCTTGAAAACGAGTGAAACTTTCTATAGTAAAGCTTACCGAGTGGCTTTGGTTGGATTCCATAGTCAGGGCTAAGTTTGAAACAAGGCAGACCACCATACCACTTTTCTGTTAAAATATCCATGTAGCCGTTCGATGAATACTTAGCTATCACAGCCGATATACTGTCCTGAAACAAGAAAAACGAATGTGATTTTTAAAACCGAACACAGGCCACGAATGTTGCAAAATGCAAATGTTATACAAGTGAACATATTGTAAATGTCCGTGCACGAATGATTACAAAAAAAGGAAACAATAGCGTCACATCTGTGTCGATTTTTTGTATAACAAAGCGTCAAAAATAAAGGAAAATCTCAAAGCGTATCATGATGGCTCGAAACAAAAACTCTCTCTGCGTTGATTTATGTCACTGATTCGGGTAATCCTCAGGGGTATATTGAACAACGTCCAGATAAAATGACGTATAATCGGTTGAGCTGGAGCTACATGACACCCGACTATCGATCACACCATTAGGAGTTCGCGTGCGTCATCCATCAATCTTTCGTGCAAAGATCCGGCGTTGCCCCCTCCACTCAGGGCTCCTAAAGTCCTCCGATTCATGTAAATCTACGCTACATTTCTTCAGACACGTTGCTTAGTCACACCCCGCCTAATTTAGCACACATTAACTTTGCGTTATAATTTATCTTCGTTGTGTTAGTAAAAATACAAAATATTATGTATTGATATATCATTGTTCCTCCTACCTTCAAAGGGAATCCTTTCGACATGCCGATGGCATACGCATCTTCAGCGAGAGGATGATCGCCAATCCGCTGCAGTTTGCACCCGTGGTCAGTGGCCCGATAATAGTCCAAAACAGGAGAGTCAGCTATTAAAAGATCTAGAGTACCGTTTCTGCAAAAAAGAGAAATACTCTTAGATATTTTTAAGTAAACGATTTAGAAACCGACACTGCTCATAACGTTTTCAGAGGTAACGGAAATATTTACAAAGCAAACAAACGGCCGTCTCATAAACGCAAAAGCGTTAACCTGTAAGCGAGGGATCCCTAAAACTCGGAGTGGAATAATAAATATAATGCCTGTCATAGCTATAAAAAGTACAATAAAAACAGATACTTTTCAGAGTAATGTTAACTTAATCCGACGTCTGAATAAGGTACAAAATATCTAACAACAAAGTACCTCACGTGATACATTGCAACCACTCTCTGCTCTTAGTTGACAAAGTTGGAGGCTTTTCCGGTCTTAAAAGCGACCCTTTGTTTTGACTGGTGACAGTTTATAGCTTAATTGGTGAAATACGAAAGCGGGTACTGAATCGGACTATAAAACAACTGTACTAAAAGGTATTAAGTGGCGATCGGAGTCCTGCGGGCTTGAAAATTTTACGAGATAATAAAATTCAGTGCCTTTTTCGAATCAAATTACCGAGTTCGCTATCGATATTCGAATTCCTTTCATTAAATAAAAAGAGATTTATTAAGCTAATTAGTTTTGAAGGGTTACAATAGAATTAATAATATAATTAATTCTTAACCGATGCGGCTTGTTTCATATGCATTTCAGATTAATTGATGTTTGTGGTCTGGTCCCGCAATAGAGGATCGACAATCTCATTGTCCGCGTGCGATATTGACAGACAATACTATACGTAGGTAGGTATACGGCATTCTATAACGCATGATGCAAAAATTTGTGGTGATGGACATGCAATAATAAAAAAATAAGTTTAGTATATTTAAATTTAGTATTGTATGGAACAGCCCATACAAGACTTCTGTTTCTACTCAACAACACGACCCAAATGTACAGAAAAGCTGTTATTTTTTATGCAATTACGATGTTGGTCCCATGGAGAATGTGGTTCGGTTTGATGATCAGTTCCACAACCTCAAACATGACTACATCTTTTGGTACATATTGTATAAATGGTTTACATATATTATAAACCGATTTTTACATGATCATAAACAAGTAAAAGACCTCCAGAGGTGTGCTAATATCTACAAGCTCCAATCACCAACATCCATACGCTAAACGTGGTAATTCTGGATTTTCTCCATTGTCCATTCATTATAGCGCTCGCCTGTGACCAGCTGCCGACGTTTAATTTGACCAATTCTCCAAGTCCATAAACGACATGAGATATTTGGTTTTCCTTTAATTATTTAAAATACTAGGCTGGCTTTTTTCAAAAATCTATCTATGAATAAATTTCATCCAACTTTAAGTACTAATTTTGATACTTCACTGTAATAAGTTTAAAGTAGCAACTTAGTAATTTTATATGCGCATCTTATGCCTGAACTTATAACTTGAGTTAAGTTAAATTATAATTTAGAAGCCAGACGCACAAACTTTATTATACCCGCCTGCGTTCATAGAAAAGGTTTGTATAATACCTTACCTTAGTCGCTGAATGCCTTCTTCAACATCTTGAAGGGCATAACGACGCATTTGTTGTGCCAGCTGCGGATTATTTCGTTGGACGAAGTACTCTGACACCGACGACCTGGCCGTCCCCACTCGCAACGACAGCCACTAAAATATAATTAACACTATAAGAAACTGTTCGGACACAAAACTTATACTACATTCACATTCATGACTTACATTACTGCGGCCTTGGTAGTCATCAACCGCATTGTGAAAAAACAATCCGGCAATCAAGGCGGCTATATTGGCAGTGTAACTCGCAACGAATATCACAGAAAATCCACCCCAAACGTTTATCAGAAACTTATTAGGCCAACTTTTGGGGGCTTTGAATGCCACCAAATGTCCACATAAAAGACCCCACATAACCCAGAGCGCACTTGAAATGCTAAAGTTCTTTGATCTTTGTCGTCCCCAAGGATTTAAACCAAAAGGTGAAAGCCATTCATATATGGCCACAGCTATAGCAGTTACATTTAAAGATGTAAATATGGCGATCCATAACTCTGGTGAAAATGGAAGGAGGAATGCAAGCAACGGTATGTCTGGTCGTTGATTAGGGGCTGCTAGTATTGACACCCCGCTGAAAAAATAAGGTTGACTGTAGTCTATGACTTCTGCCCTAGCTGCGGAAACACTCAGAGCTGCAAATGACATATGAGCGGCTCCGGACACCAAATCTCCAATAATACCATTCCATTTTTCAACGCTTTCATCTGGCTCAATATCAAAAAGGTATGGCGTTTCTTCTGCGTCCTCCTCCACTGATTTGTAACCGTTTCGGTATTGTGAACGATAACTCTGGTAATTTATCGGCGCATATTCGCTCGCTACGGTTTTATATTCAAATATTCGGTGAAATGGTTTGATAAGTTTCCTGGATCCGTATAATCCGTCCTCTACGATATATAAATGAAAATCGAATTCTAGTTCTTGAGCTATGTTTTCCAGAAGATCCATTGCAAGTCCGTAACAACAATGCGTTTCCATTTTAGTGAATACGGGTTTAGACGTGGGGAAGAAAAAATCATCTTGATCGCTTTCCCTTTCCAATTCATTGAACGCGAGGGTAAGGTTATCTCGGTCGGACGTTTGTGGTCGGTGACATAGAAGACCCCGGAGACATTGGCCGTCCTCATCGAGCTCTCCTTCCATGACAAAAGGGGGTGCTAGTGCCGTAACGATACGGAATATTGTGCGGGCACCGTCAGATTGTCCGTGAGCTACTAATCTACCTCCTGGCCATACGATTGTATGTAGTCTCACGCTACGTCCGAGCACACTCCCCACTTGTCTCCACGTATTTTCCCCTTCGACTCCTGATGGTACTAAGTTTAAGAGAGCAAATGAAGCCGTTAGTGATCGCTCAGATTGCTCCGTGCCTCCAGCAAGCGACGTCGCTGCAGATATTCGCGTCTCTCTGTGAACAATATAAAGTATTGACTTAAGGACATAAAATTCCAGAATTCATATGCCTTCGCATTACATTGGGCACTAAAGAATTATACTTATAAAGATACACGTGGAGACAGGCCAAATGCAGACAGAATAAAATTTTAATTTAAAAGTAGGTAGTATCCCGTAACACAAGTCTCGAACTTACTTTGGGGCTAGCTCAATCTGTGTGATTTGTCCGTATATATTTATTTCATCATCATCATCATCATCATCAACCTTTTTATCGCCCACTGCTGGGCACAGGTCTCCTCTCATACAGAGAAGGATTGAGCGTAATCACCACGCTTGCTCAATGCGGGTTGGCGATTTCAGACTTAAAAGTCCAGGTTTCCTCAAGATGTTTTCCTTCACCTTCAGTCATTGGTGTCCAAGATATACTTAGAAAGTATATATAACTTTAGAAAAGTTACATTGGTACTTGCCTGACCTGGAATCGAACCCGCGCCCTCATACTTGAGAGGCTGGTGTTTTAACCACTAGGCCACCACGACTATAAACTCTACCTATATGATGTCTCTCTTCTCTATATGACTATATTTATTTATTTTATTTATATTGCTGAAAGGATAATTTAAAATTCCTCATTTTTTATTGTTTTTTTGTGTAAATGAGTACAATAAAACTCAATATTTTGAGTTTTATTGTACTCATTTCTTCAAACGATGGTAGTGTTATAGGTTGGCAACTATACTTTCTAATAGGCGTGAAAAGAAAGAAAGAAGAATAAGTTTACATGTCACAGAAACATGTGCATACAAAAAGACAATTTAATCCATCAGAGTAATTGCTAAAAATACTATCAGTAGCAATGGGTTTCATATTGACAGTTCAACAAGATTCATTGCGTTAGTTACGTTGTTGAGCAGATATATTTTGAACATATGGAGCAATGGATTAGCAATATCCTTTGAAATGATTCCAACTTCTAATAATAATGTAATACACAACGGGTGCTGTAGGTAACCAGAAAAATAGAACAAAATAGGTCACGAATATTCATATTTTATTTGTTTCAAATTGGCCTTATTTGAACTTAAACAATTATCAACATTATTTTAATGTCAATTAAGTTGAATTCAGCGTGACTGTAACTATGAAAAATTTTAAAATATTAGAAGTTGTACCGTAAACTAACTTTAATTCCTACACAAGAAAATTCAGTTAGAGTTTTATTTTGGAGGTCATAAATGTAACAAAACTTCCACCCAGCATAAAAATGAACCTATAATGTTCCCACTCTTGGGACACGGGCCTCGTCTCAGTGAGAGGGAGTGGGCCGTAATCAACGACGTTGGCCTAGTGCCGGTTGGTTGATGTCACATGTCTTCGTAGTGAACCACCAGCATCAGAAGTGTTCCACCCAGTATGATGGCAAGCTATGGGGGACTCGCAGCACAGCGCATAAACTCACATACTACATTTAATCTTACAGGGATCCAATAAAACTATATTCTTCAAGTACATACTTACTTTAAGAACAAGGTTACATTATATCTTTATTCTCAAAGTAATTAAATAACATACCAGTGGCGAAGGGTGAAATTTTGACAAAGGGAAGCCGGTCCAAAAAAATAAACACTTAAACACTTACCTACTGCAGGATATCTTGGAGGAGGTCTTCAGATAAGAATAATATTGCCGGTAGAATAATATAAGCCATAATAACAAACAAAATCCACAGTATTTAACCAAATCTGCGATTAAATTACCTTACAGAATCAGTCACAGTTTAAATAACACAAATATTAAAATATAACAAACAAAATTATCACGCACCAGTGGTATAGCAACACATGTCACATTCTAACAATAATTTATTTTTAACCAAACGAAATGAAACACGAAAATATGCCAAAATAAAAAGAATATGACTTGCGAAGGATTTCAAACGCTAAGTCTTTTTAATTTTGTCGTGTTTTCTTTCTCCCGTGCCGTGGTTTCTTTGTCTCTTTCTAATAGAGGAGAGGAGAGAACTGCAAGCCGGTCGCCATCAGCCTATCTTTCTTTAAATTTTACGTACGGTTAGCGAGCATTAGAAAGAGATGGTCTGACACGCTGTCTCTTTTCACCTCATAGTAAAACGTTGGCCGAGATAAGCTGTAATTCGTCGAGTTACCTTTAATGTAATTTAGGTACGAAAAATTGAAGCGCTGATTAATTTACGACTATAAAATGAAATGTGATACTTAGGGTATTGCTAAGAATTACTATTGCTATTGTAAATCGCGCAGGCATTTAATTAATAACACTTTGTTAATGAAATAGAATGTAAATACTTTTGTATGAATATGGAACTGATTTTTGAAAGGTAACCCGGTGGGAATCGGCTTGTATGGACTCTTCGCCACTGTAACATACCCAGCAAATTGCGAGGAGCATGAAGAATTTATTTTCGTGATCCGATGAATCGACAAGAATTAAGAAGCTTACTTATAAAACGGTGGCATTATGTTATAAAATACTAAGAAACCGCAATGAATCGAAGTCAAAACAACGATGTTAAAGTAATAAAACATTTAATACCAGTCGACAAATTTCAGTAGAACAAATATTTTTCAGAGATAAAATAACAAAGTTAGCGCTAGATATAGCTGGCACGTTTCAAAATAAATATTATTTGATAGGTTTTATCAAAACTAACAGTATCCAATTTCCCGTTACTGTGTGTAAGCTTACACTTTCACGTTCATGAGAACAATATGCGGGTTCTTAGTAAATTGGATGAATTTTACAATTCTGTACTTTTTATTGCTATTACTTAAGAACAATGAATTTTGTAGTTTTTCACGCACAGAATTATTATTATTATAGTTATTTTATCCATACTAATCTTATAAATGCGAAAGTATCTCTGTCTGTCTGTCTGTCCGGCTTTAACGCCAAAACTACTGAACCGATTGTAATGAAATTTGGTACACAGATGTCTAGAGCCTGAGAAAGGACATAGGCTATAAAAAAATCTCACTATGACCAATAGGAGCAGAGCAGTAACAAAAATGTGGCGAAAACGGGAGCTAACGCGGTCGTACATTTTGTTCCCATTATTTTAACAGGCGCTTATTTTATATCAACTGAGCTCTTTTTAATTTACGGAAACCACCGCGCGCTGTAAACTGAAGTCCACTCAGACGGAGACGCGGAAAAAGCTAGTAATGAAAATAAAATCAAAATTAGAATCTATACTAATATATAAAGCTGAAGAGTTTGTTTGTTTGTTTGTTCACGCTAATCTCGGGAACTACTGGTCCGATTTCGATTCCGACAAAAATTGTTTTTGCATTGGATAGCCCATTAATCGAGGAAGGCTTTAGGGTATATAACATCACGCTACTATCAATAGGAGTGGAGCATAATTAACTCCACGCGAACGAAGTCGCTGGCGGCCGCTAGTACAAAATAAAATTAAAATCCTAATACAAATTAGGCTGAAAATCAGCACTTTACAAACGTCACTGTAGTGTATTGACTAAACTGTGGGTTGTCTCATGCGCCGCGTCACGAGTCAGTCGAGTTCCGGCAGCCGAGCGAAGCGGTTGTGTGGTCTGATTGTATGCGTGTTGTGGTGTTGGTGAGCCGTAAAATACTCCAATAGGCAGGACAATACATGTGGCGACGAGGACAAAACAAAAGTGAGTACGCAAAAAAAATATAATAAAAAAAAAAAGAAGAAGAAAGGAAATTATGATGATTAAAATAATGAAGTAAACAAGATACGTCATTCTGAACAAATATTTTATCATAAACCGGTTGTTTCAAACGTTAAATAATAGCAATAATACAGCTGCATTTCAACAAAGAATAGAGAATATTAAAAAAAAATACCAGCTTTCAATTAGTTACGCAATATAATATGGATTATAACAATAACTTTCTACTTATTTCAAGTGTAGGTATGCTACAATCATTGCTTTGATTTAAATAAAAAATAAACCAGTAGGAAATTATATTTTAAAATAATGTTTGACTACCCACCTTAATTCAATATTATACTTTTGTTGCTTAAGTATAGAATATATGTACGATTAACTATTTAGTTGTAAGGTGGTTACAAGGAACATTTTGCTTTTAAGTTACCTATCCAGATAAATAGTAGGAGTTAAACCATTAACCATTTAATCGGTAGTTGCATATGCATTATATTATGATCTATTGAGAGCATATCTCCATATTATCAAGGAGAATAATTATTTAATGGTATAAATGAAGTGTTTATTTTCTTTATATTTGTTGTCTATATTCTATTTATCTCTTTCTATTGTCTTTAGCTTGTGTAATTAGTACAAGCCGTTTACGCAAGTAAATAAATCTAATCCTACGCAGAACTTAATATCTACTTCATTAAATCAATGCAAAACTGTGTGCGTAACTAATGAATTAATGGCACGTGTTTATTGACGACACGGTTGGTGCA